>QANY01012495.1:190506-246868 GCA_003255025.1 Datisca glomerata | reverse complement strand
GGGGGGGGGGGGGGGGGGAGGGGGTTCAATATATCGCCAGTTCCATAGACAAAGTGACAAAGTAAATTAATTTCAAAACAAAGAGCATCTTAGAATAGTCATTGAACCAGAGAAGAGTAGAAGAATCATTTAATGAGAAATCTGATAATGCGGAACAAACCATTAGGAGCCGATTCAAGATGAGTGGTCCGACAAATTGGGAAAGATCATTTCCTATCTAGAAATCATCATAATGTTAGCCAATCAGAGAATAAAAAACAATGAAACGGATAAGTTATACTTAAATTTGAACATAGCTTTCAAGAGTCAACATGGTACTGACTTTACAGTATAACATCTGAAAATTCGAAGATTAAAAAATTTTGTGGAAAATGGACACTCAGATGTTATGCGCCCCTGTCCAAATAGTTCAAACTATGATGCAAGAAATAATGAGTAAATAATGCTACTGCAATGGTGAACTCAGAACAACAGCTTGGAGTCCTCAAGTTTAAGGCCTACGTTCGTAAGTATGTCATTCATACATATAATGCTACTGCAATGGTGAACTCAGAACAACAGCTTGGAGTCCTCAAGTTTAAGGCCTACGTTCGTAAGTATGTCATTCATACATACACCTACCTGGGCGTGGACATACAAAACCATCCCTGTTTACCTAAGCATGTTTGCAGGTATGCATTCAATTGTAAGGCCAAGAAGGATGTATCAATCTCATGCTTTAAAAAAAAAGAGCTTAAGGTAGCCTACTGAGCTACAGGAGGCTCCACTTATAAGACCTGGGACATGCAGCACCTTAACAATGGTCACACTTCCTTAGGGGCCGAGGCCTTGAAATTTACATGGATCATTTACCTGAGGTATTGTAACTCACTACACAACACACAAAGCCAGTGTTCAACCTGTCTCTCCAATTTGTAAAAGAACTAGGCACATTTGGTATGTTATAAGAGGTAAACAATATTTTTTTTATAACTGTGGGTATCTGGGCTTTGCCCGACTATTCCCATGGGGCCCTGGTAGCTCGACTGGGAGACCTCCCAGTGGCCCCAAGAAATTGACGCTAGGGGAAAGCGAACCTGGGACGTGCGCCAAATCCACACATTCCAGCATTCACCCTTACCACTAGGCCAACCCCCTTGGGGTTACAAGGTAAACAATATTAAACTGGCATAAAGACGTTTAGTAACCTTCCATTCATTTTGATTGTGCTTTTATCCTAAAGAATATTCTTTTACTTCTATAAGAATTAAGAACCGTGTATCCAAGTAACATGATAGAGAGATCCCATTACCTTCCAGAAGCCTCCCCACCAAAACCTGTAAAACGCAAACAAGTAAATAAATGAGAATCCATATATAATGGCATTCAAGAAAAGGCTGCCATATCAAAACAATGATCAAACATATTTGACTCAATTAAATAATGTACTGACTAATATCGAAGCACATCTTAATATAGTCTGGATTGTGTTAATGAATGAGGAGAAAATGGATTGTGATCATTAATTGTGTTAAATTATCACAAATGTAAGTTCAGAGTTTTTTATTAAAAAACGTGAGCCAAATACGTTTGGGGGTTGAGAATGAAGGGAATGGACAAAGGATAGGACTTGCACTTTAAAATGTATTATTTGGCTCTAAAATCTCCTTGCTAAATGCTAGGTGAATTCATGATATAATTATGTAGGGAAGGAAGATATTTCACATTCTAACGTTCCTATTCCCACTAAAATCAGAAGCCATACGGCCAGTAGCACTTTTAATCCTATTATTTTTTTTATGGATAAAAAACAATATGTATTAAAAGATAACAAATATTTACAAAGTTCGACGGATGAGCAATCCAACTGAAACCAAAACACCCCCACCAATACACAAATCAATCTTTACAAGCAGCTAGCCAATCTGTATTAATCAAAAACTTTTATTATAGCCGATGCCTCTGAGCACTTCTAAGAGGCATCCAAAAATTTAAAAACAGTCACTTGCTTGTGATTGCAGACATTCCCCGAAAAGGGAGAGACAAGGGTATCATCCGAGGCTTTGCTCTTTCCAAATGAATATTATTTAGGTTCATGGGGAGTGACTAGCAAGTATTATATTAGCCATGTATAACAAGATACAAGATAGTCAATGCATCTGTGTACTTACCTTCCCCCCAGGCTACTATTTAATGCTCTTAAAAGCCATGGTTTAGGCTTTTGAGATTCCTTAGCCCAACATTTTTGGAACCTATAGAGTAAACAAAAGTAAGATGCAACTGTTTCTTATTCCCAAAATAGGAGAGGCAACCATGGTATGCAAGAGCTTTGCAAAAACAATGTAAAAAAAAACAAACTACGAACTTGTTGTTTAGGGTTTCAGTTCTATCCCACGAATCCAATTTCCAAACATCCTTTTCTGTGAGAGGTCTTCGATAGCCTAACTTCATTAAGGGGTTCATCCATGAAAATGTTATACCTAGCAAAAGAAGGAACTAATAAGTTATTTAAACCAGCTCGACCAAAAAAAAAAAGAAATTCATTCCACCCTTAAAAACATTACAAATGCCTTTTGCACTATCTAAAATTTCGTTACAAGAAAATAATGGTGGCCAAAATAGTATAGCATACGATGTAGTAGTCCAGTGGTTGCTATTCTGCAGTACTCTGGTTTACAATAATATTTTTAAAAAGTAACGAAATTTAAAGATGTATTTGCGATAACATTAGATTTCTGACTTCTAGGGAGAAAATCCCATGTTCCAAATACTTTAGGATACAACATTCATTTGGTGCTTCCCAATTGGAAATGCATTGTGCTCTAGTACATTTCTTTTTATAGATCTTCTCACTACCTAGAGGAATCATTTTCCTCTTACTTTTTCATTAATAAAAAATTCATTTTTTACCAGGAAACACACACACATACACACATATATGTATGTGTATGTGTATATGTCCTATACTGATCCTAACCCATATTCTCCTATACTTTTTCACTAATATATAATACTATCTCATACTGATCCTAACCATTCCATGAAAAAACAATCATAAGAAACAAGATTTGTATTACAGAATAAAATAGTTATAAGAAGTGGTTTGGGATAAGAAATCCCAACCGAACACCAAAAAATACTGAATTAGTCTATACAAGCAGCCGCGCAACCGCTATTGATAAAAAACAAAGGGAAATCCATGAAAGTTTTAAGCGTAACTGAAGCATTTCTTTATAAGGTAAAAAAACAAAACATGAGTTTTAATTTGAGGAATTAAAAAATTATAGAGATTATCCTATACTTTTTCACTAATATATAATACTGTCTCATACTGATCCTAACCATTCCATGAAAAAACAATCATAAGAAACAAGATTTGTATTACAGAATAAAATAGTTATAAGAAGTGGTTTGGGATAAGAAATCCCAACCGAACACCAAAAAATACTGAATTAGTCTATACAAGCAGCCGCGCAACCGCTATTGATAAAAAACAAACGGAAATCCATGAAAGTTTTAAGCGTAACTGAAGCATTTCTTTATAAGAAGGTAAAAAAATAAAACATGAGTTTTAACTTGAGGAATTAAAAAATTATAGAGATTATCCATTGAAACGGAAAACAGTCAAAACTTCTTGAACAGTCTCAACGTCAATTGTAATGGATCGAAAGGGCAAGCCATTCAAGTATAGGTCATAAATAGTATACCTTTTTCGGAACTGATGACCAGTACCATCGTCAATTATAATAGCACTAGATATTCGTTGAATTGAGTTAACTTCATGTCAATCGATAAATACATACTTGAAAATATATTAACATGACGCTCAGGACAGATTTGCTCTCCTCCAGGAAGTTCTTCATATTCTGGAGCATAAATAGATTCACTTTGCAATGGATTATAGCCGGGATATGGATCCAAATTAGGAAGATAAACAAGTAAGAGAACACCAAATAAAGCCTACACCAGAAATAGAATTCACGTGTCAAAACAGAATTTATACTCAAGGACACAACAAGACAGAATACGATCAAATTGTTAAGTAATGGCTGTCCATATTAATTGTCGTACAACGCTAACTCTCTTAGTTCCTTCTCGTACCCCGCTAACCCCTAGATAGGAGCTATGCCATTCTAGGGCACAAGCTGTGTGTATATGTGCCTCAACCTTTTGCGTATCCAATTATCCATATCATATGGCTGTGATCACTCAAATTAATCACATGAAAACCTCCGAGTCCTAATCCCATCAAGAAAAAACTTAAATCCATCCAGTTGCAGTAATTAAAAAAAAAAGAACCAGAACTGGGCCAACTAATTTCTAACCCAGTCAAGTCAAGAAACTTCATGAACAGATTATAGACTTGACTTGTTCTAATATTTAAAACAAATTAAGCCAGAAAAAACACAATTTAATTGTTTCTTTTCCTTCCTTTTTTTTCTTTGACAAGAAACTATATTGGATTTATAGATCACCTATTGGAATTTATTGATCAGCATATTCAGTTTAAAACGAAACTTGTATAAAAATAGAAGAGTTACAATGGTGAAGACTGAAGAGGATAAGAAATCCTCAAGAAAGATAATAAGTATGTTCAATTATGCAACAAAGAAAATGTACTAGTAAGGGAAACTAGTATGTAGACTTAGGATTCTTAGTTTTTTAGTAGTATCAAGGAACTTAGATTGCTTAATGATTCCTATGTTTGGTGCCTGTAGACAGGCTTATAGTTTTAGCTAAAATTTCAACAGACTTTGAGATGATTTGATTAAGCTTGGTCGTCTATAACTGCCATGCTAGTTCTCCTCTTCCTCCTCGCTCCCCATACCCTTATTCTAAGAGTCTATTATCAAAACCTCCTTACAG
Organism: Datisca glomerata; assembly: GCA_003255025.1. NCBI lineage: Eukaryota > Viridiplantae > Streptophyta > Magnoliopsida > Cucurbitales > Datiscaceae > Datisca > Datisca glomerata. Next base: position 242,023 of record QANY01012495.1, on the reverse strand, counting down.
AACTGTTTTCACAAACCAAGTACAGACAGATGCTAGCCTGCTTTTCCCTCTTCCGACACATTTTCCTAGCTGATGGCTCATAACTAACCTAAAGAAGCCAGTGGTTTTTTCAAAACGTCTTCTTATTGATTGACAAACTTATACATATGTGCATGTGGTGTGTGTTTAAATGGCCAAGCCGGTGGCTCACGATATTAACTTTGCCAACATAAAGCGAGTGGCTTCAGCAAACTTCGATTGTGAGATTGGAAGGCCATGTGTGTCTCTATAAACTGACCATAACATGAAAAGAAGCAGAAGAGTAACAAACCTGAACAAAGACTTCGCTGATGTACAAATAAAGAACAGATCTGCAGATGAAATACAACAGTTAATGTGCTTCAAGATATGTTCTCTAGAAGATGTACAAACTTGCACAAATAAACCAAATCTTTTTATGATAAGAAACCAACAAAAAATATATTATCGAATAAGCCAAAGGTAGTCGCAATCACCAAAAATGGTATTGTGCATCCGAGATAAGAATCATACTTTGTTCTTCAATTGGAAGAATTTATCCCGGAAATTAATATACGCTCCCTACAGTTGAGCCATCATGTATTTATAAATTGGCCTTATATTTCTTATGACCATAAAATACGGATATGGCACCCTGGAGGTGCAGTAGATAGAAGCAGACCAATCAATTAACAAGTTTGATATATGTTGCCATCTTTTCACTTATTCTACAGTATAAAAGGTGATACTATTTTCAGCAGAGGTAGTACAAATTTGCAGTAAGAAGAGGAAAGGAAAAAAAGACAAACCTACTGTAGAATTCCTTCACTGAAAAAATGAGATTAAGCATCACGGTATCCCCAACCAATGTATATATAACTCCAAATCTGACTGCCCATCGAAATTCACGAATGTAAACCGTCGTTTCTACCCAAATCATAACAAGCACTGAGCACCAAGCAAGAATCTCAATGATCAGAGAAATCACCTGCCATAAAATTATAATAAAGTTTAACATCATTAAACGTGCCGGATCTAGCTTTTTCTAAGATCCTAAATTTTATCACACTTCCCATAAATTACAACCGCTCCAGAAGTCAAAAAGGTTGTTAAAGTCCGTATTCAATCAGATGTTAAAAGACGCTGGCCAAACTAGTTAGGTCTAGTAATTTTGTTAAATGGATGAAGAATCAGCTTGGAAGCTTCCCACCATGTTGATTCAATTATGTAAACAAGTTTCACATTGTATATGGCAGTAGTAGTTTGATGCCTAGCCTTTTACATTCTTAGTGCTAAACAATCATAGAAGTAAGCTACAGAAACAATTCTATTTCATTAAACGTGAGTAAATCCCATCAGTCTTAGTGGCTCCAAGAAAATAAATTATTGAACACGAGAAAACTTCAATTTTGTAGTTTCAGTGCAGTTACTACTTGTATAGTTCACTTTCTTCAGCTATGAAGTTATTAAAATAGTAGTTGTAAATGTGTGCACAAGACATTCTCGCTGGAAGTTTGAGTATCAAAAACCATTTTTATCTGAGCCTCTTAGGAGATTTAAAAAACAAAATGAAAATACAAGAAATGAAAAGGACTACCGAACCAGACGGATGAAGCTAAAAGAAAGAAATAGCACTAACATAATCACAATCTTCACACGCAATCTGTTAAGTTTTTATGGTTTGTACGTCAAGGATACTCAGCAAAATGACTAGTCGGTAGATATAAAATTCAAACATTTTATGAATTGAATAAATCCCATACCAGTCAGTAGCTTGTAAAGTTTTACGTGCTAGCCAAATCGGAGAGCCAAGTGAATGTGTGGAAGCAAAGATGACAAGACAAAAATAACTTGTATACAACTGAAAATAAACATTAAAGCAAACCACCTCAAATGGAGCAAGACCATCCTGGCCGTCTAAGTTTAAGACTGAAATCCCCATGATCAATCTGAACAAAGGCTCTGCTGTACAGTAACCAGCCAATAATCCCAACACATAGTTATAAACTTTTGACCTCAAGCAGAACCTCTGAGCTTTTAAATCCTTCTTTGCCAGCCATATACGATAGATGCACAAACCCAGAACAATGAGGTGAGAAATGCAAACGACCAAAGAGTCAACGGCACAGGGTGTGGAAGCACCAAAGGCATTTTCCACCGCCTTCGTCCACACTCCATCTGACTCTGGCCGACAATACCAAACAAATGGCTTAAAAGCCATCTCTATCCCCCAAACCCGAAGTCCTCCCAGCAAGAGTATTCAACCACAGTATCCGCTCCTTCCTTAATGGAGCTGGCTTTGCCACTAAGATGTGACTAAGGCTGCCACATTTCAAGCAAAAGCAACTCCTGCAATGTCATAAACAGTCAATTAGCCTCAATTCGATAGACTGATAACCATAATTACCACCATGTAAGAAAACTAAAATGAAAATTTCTGACCTTTTTCCATGGTCCGTGACCATGAAAAACAAAAAATGTACTTTGATTGAGTTAGTCAAGTAGGTGTGATTGAACTACATGTATGACTTTCAACAAATTAAAATTATATCAATAGCTTTCTCCACAAGCACATGAGATGGACATAAAAAGTTGGTCACACTCTAGATAGAAAACTATAATCCGAAAAACTTGTTTTTTCCTTTATTAAAATGGGAAAAAACCGTGTTCCTGTTAATTTCCACAAACACTGAAATAAATTATGAACAGTAACATCCAAGTCAGAGATGTGTCAACTTAGGAAAAGACTATTGGGCTAAATCCATTGCGAATACTCTTCTCCAGCTATCAAGAATAACTGTTGAAGTTTCAAAGTTTTCATTGACTTTCTTGAAATCTATTTGTCCGTTAAAAACAGAGAACTAGCATAGAAAACTGTAATGTGCAAAATAAAACAACAAGAAGATTTCTACGTTCAAGTATATAAGATAATGAAGACAAAGAAGAGCAAACCTACAAACGTATTGCACAGTAAAGGATACAAAGCTGGTTCAAATTTAAATTGTAAAACAAAAAAAAACAAATACAGAGAATTCAAGTAGTCATGAAACATTATCAGATATGATCACATAAAAACATACTACCAAAGGCAGTATAAATAAAACAACAAACTCAAAAGGAGTACTTCTTCTCCACTCAACTCCGGATTAACCAAGCCCAAACGAAATCCAAGAGCAAAAACCTTAATATCGCTCACTGATGAACCGATGACTTTCTCCAATGGAAATCAAACAAAAAACAAAACGGAACAATAGGCCATCCAATATTCAATGAAGCATATCGAAGCAAAAGCCAACTTTGCAGAAAGCTCCACAGCTGGTAGACAGGGGGAGAGAGAGATTTAAAAACCTCCTTTTCAACTGATCTCAGAGAAGAGAATCAACATGCTTCATTGACTTGGAATCAAATTATAAAAGGGAAATCAAAACCCCAAAATAAATTAACAAAAAGCCTTTGATAGTCAATGAGCAAAATCAGAATAGCTCCCATCCAGAGGAGAGAGAGAGAGAGAGAGAGAGAGAGAGAGAGAGAGAGAGAGAGAGAGAGAGCTAAACCTTCTTTTCAACTGAGCTGAGAGAAAGGAATCGATAATTCAATGACTTTTGATGACCAATGAGCAAAATCAGAAAAGCCCCGCATCCAGAGAGAGAGGGAGAGACTTTTACCTCCTTTTTCAGCTGAGCTGATAGAAAGTGGAGAGGGCAATGGGAATCAAATTCTTTTGGACAAAAACAATGAATAATACACCGATAATATTAATAAAATCTACTTCGTCATCGCTTACGACGCAATTCCGTAAATTGGGAATCCTTGAACCAACCGTGAACCGTAGAAATCTATAGATTTTCTTTCAAATATGCAACTATTTTTTAATCCCGAAGATCTTTCTCAGCTCAAAATAGTGGTGATATGCTGGAAATTCATCTTCGTCCTTTTGCAAATAATGAGAATATGCCGTGAGGAAGTATGATTATTTTTTTGGAAGGTTTTCCCGGAAAAGTGGGGTATTTCGGATTTAATGTGATTTAAAAAAAATATAATTTTAAAATTAATTCTAAAATTAAAGTAGCATTGGCCACGTTGGAAGTCGTCTTTTGTAAAGACGACTTTCAGTTGGCAAAAAATCAGTTTTACAAAAAATGTTTTCAGCGCTTAAGCTAAAACTTGCATACAAAAATCAACAACTTAATTTGCATACAAAAATCATTCATCCTGCGGAACATTTTAAGACTTTACCACACATTCTCGATGAACAGCATACATTTTTAACAAATTTTATGATTTTACATTTTATGTTATTCTACAAAAATCCAAATACCAAAAATATAAAATCAATCACGTTCCACACGGTGGTCGTCTTCTAATTCTTTTTGGGCGTCTTTCATGTGTTTGTAATTGAGTTGCTTATGATGATGGACCTTCCTCTATAATAGTTGTTACGCTTTCTTCCTCTACAATAAGCGGCGGGTCTTCCTCCACAATATGTGGGTCTTCATTAATAATAGGATCATCTTCCACCATAGACGAGTTTTGGGCACCTTCTACCTCCTCCTCCATGAGCACCAGCTCGTCCTCCTCTACGTCGTTGAGGTTGGTGAAATGATTCAGAAGTGGAACCAAATTGAGTCACTGACTCACCTCCAAATGACCGGCGGCTTGTATAGCTCTTGTCGAGACATAAATGGTTCATCTCGAGACATGTGTGATTCTTGTTGACTTCTTTGAGATGCGATATGCACTCCGTGCCTTCGGGACAAATGAGTTTGATAAGCCACATTCGCTTGTCTTATTGCTTGTGCGACTGTCTCACACACATTACGGATTGGAGGCATTATTCAAGATGGCTCAGTATCATCAAATGTCAAATTGTTAATATTGTCCAGACTCTCCGTCTGCATAGATAAAAAAATATTATATAACTTACTTATTAAATGCTCATATAAGCCTGTTAATTACATAAATTAATAAAAAAATTATCATTAAATCATATAATGCCCATTGTTGAGTTATGTATCGCCGTGTGATTATCTGATATCATAACATGTATGAGCTATCATATGCATGTTCATCCACGTGCCCTTCAGCAATATGTGTCTTACGCTCATCTCATCTCTCAATGTATGTCTAATCTTGGATGCCCTAATTTAGTTTATTTCTCCCCCTTAAGTCGATGTCATTCAACCGTCTTTTCGGTATCACATGACTCGTGCACACGTTGAATCATATTGAATTGTCTTGGAACACGATCCGGTCAATGTCATTCCACTATATGAAAGCAAATTAGGGGAGAGACAGACCGTCATATACCTCCGTGCATGATGCAGTATTCAGGAAGTGTATGAATAATATCATTATAAGGTTGCCATATAACCTATAAAAACCATATTATAAATAATATGACAAATCCCGAGCATTACCTATGCTATAAATAAAAAGCATAGTATTGGCGGAGGAATTTGAAGCGCGAGAATAAACATCGCATAAGCATCGTTATCATTTCGTATCGAAAATTTCACATAGTTGAATGACCCAGCAATAAGAGTAAGTGACAAGGTTTCACATAAAATATTATATAGCTTCTTAAAAGTAATCTTCTCATGAATTACAATTCCCCTCATTGAAGGTTGATCATAAAAAAACTCAATTTACACCGATTACGACATTACCATTCATGTAGCATGAAACTACCATAGGTCTTTCCCCCATTTGTCAAGCTACTAAGCAATTCACAATAATTTCAGAACTAGATCTAGAAATTCTATAAATTCAAAGTTAATAACTACAATTTCATAATATATACAATTTCATAATATATCAACCCATTCATAAATAAAATTTTACAAATTAAGAGTTTAAACATCACATAATCGAAAAAATGCATCTAAAATTTGAGAACCCAAAACACATGAAAATCTAGGGGTTGAGAGAGATTAAAGAGAGATATTACAAAATTGATTAAATATATCCATACAACATTCGTAAAAAAATGAACAATTTCAAGACTTGAAGAATAAATTTAAGAGATCAACGGAGTTAGAAACATACATTGGGTTTGAGAAGTTCATGCTAGTGATTTGAGAGATTGAGAATTTTTTCTTGTGAATGAAAGTGAGATAAGAGTAAGAGGGTGTAATGTCGGCGATGGCAGTAAACGCGGCCACAATCGATGGCGAACGGCGACGAGGAAGGGTGTTCGCTGGGCTGATAGGTTGTTTTGTTCGCGAGCTGAGAGGGTTGAGGTTGAGGAAGAACAACTTCTACTTTCTGTACCACGATTTCTAAATGTAGCATTGAAGACGTCTTTTAGAAAGACGCATTCTACTATTAATGAAGGCGCAATTTATAAAGACGTCTTCTACTTTTATGAAGCTATCTTTACAAAAGACATATTCTACGTTGCATCATATTTGTGGCCACGCCACCACAAGACGAAGATGCTTTCATCTTAGGTGTATCATTCTACCTTACTTTTGAAATTAGTTTCAAAGTATTGTATTTTAATTATTTTTTTCTAAAAGTCATGTATTTTAATTATTTTTTTTTAAAAGTACTGTAGAATACTCAAAAATCCCAGAAAAATTTAGTCTATTTGATTTCTTATAATTGGGATACGTTTTTTTCATCCCATGAGGATTTGCCGGGAAAAATTTACGGGCTAGTATTAATTCTTATATTTTTATCAAAATTACATTTTAAGTTAAGCATAATAATTTTTAGGCTAAAATTTAAAATATACACATATAGTTTGATCAAAATATAAACTATACCTTTGAACTTTTTTTCATATTTTATACGCTTATAGTTTGAGAAACTGCAAAATACACATCTACGTTAGGATTTCCTTTTAAAGATAATACTAAAACGCAAGTGAATAACACGTGACGAGTTAATGCTCTCAGTGTTAGATGGTTAAGTATAACTTTATAGTTTATTTTCTTTTAACTTTTATGAATATTAACTATTTTACATTCACTTTTGTCTCATTTAAAGGTGAGAGAGAGTCAAGTCATGAAAAAAGTAAAAGGGAAGAAACCAAGAGAAAGGGGAAAAATTTAGGGTTTGACATTGGAGGCTCAAAATACTAAATTTTCTGACAATTTGTTGATGATTCTCTTCGGATATGTCAAGCTCTTTTTTCTAGTTTATTTTGTCCTCAAATTAGGGGTGTTCACGGTTCGGTTTGGTCAGTTTTTTGACAAAAACGAACCGATCATATTAAAAGAGCCGAGTCGAACCGTGAGTTTCGGTTCGGTTTGGTTCTTTGGTTCGATATTATTAAATTAAAAATAAATAAATGATATTTTTGAAAAATAATAATATAAATCAAATTTTTAGTTTCCGTTCGGTCCGATTTTATATAAAATTATATATAAAAAATAAAAATTTATATAAAATCAAAGTTTCAGTTCAGTTGTTTGGTTCGAAAATCACCAAAAATCTGAACCAAGTGAAACTTTGCTTCGGTCATTTTCTCGAACCGAACCGAGCGAAACACATGTAACGAATCGACCGAACGGGTCATTTTTGGTTCGGTCAATTCGGGACACTTTTGAACACCTCTACTTCAAATTGTTCATGATTCTCTTCAATTTGGTTGGGAGATTAGAAAAAAGAAAAGAGTTGTTCGTTGGTAAATATGATAATGGAAGTGAAAAATAAATGTCTATGAAATTGGAGAATTGGTATAGTTATTTATATAGGATAGTGTCTAAAAATAGAGAGAAATAGAACAAATGCAGGGAAATAATGAAAGTTTCTCTCTTTTGGAGGATAAAAAATGAATCATCACAGAATGATGTACTTTGCAATTTCTCAAACTATAAAGTCCTAGAAATACCAAAAAAATCTATAGTATATTTACATTTTGATTAGGTTGTAGATGCAAGTTTTACTTTTTAAACAAGTTTATGATAACTCAAACTCATGATCAAATATCATGAATTTTATTAAATGTATATTATTTACCTAAGAATTTTAGAAAACTGACCTCATTCTCAAAAACCAAAACTTTATTCTCTAGGTTCATTCACTTTCACTACGCTAATTTTAATCCTACTTTTTAACGTTTATTTCTTCTTCTTTTTTCAAATCTCTCAAGTCCGTATAAGAATTTCTTTTTAAGACTTAATTCTTTAAGGTCATGTTTATTTTGTGCTATCCTTCTATATAATCTTTTTGTAACTGAATTAACAAGTTTGTGAAGTAATTCTTAAATAAGGCTGTAATCCTAATTTGCACAATCATTTGAGGAAATCGAATTGCAGAATAAAATGGAAACAATCATAATCTACAATGTCATTACAATTCTAATACAAAACAAAATTATTTTCATACCCTCATTGAAATATTAAAATTAACTTTATTGTTTAGTTTAGTATTATTAATATATTTAAATATTAATAAAAAATAATTAATATTAATNTAAAAATATCATTAATTTATTAATTTAATTAAAAATATTTTCTAAATTTAGTCTAGTAATATTAATTTATTTAAATATTAATTAAAATTAATCAAATTTTTAATTTTAAAACTGCACATCAAAACATTTTTTTAGATTATAACTAAAAGACATTTAAGTAACTTAATGTTATTTACACAAATGTATAACAAAAGTTAACGTATACCAAACATAACAATCATTAATTATTACTTATCACATATAGATTACCATGTATAACCAAACACGACAACCTTATTTTACAAATAATTGAATTACTCGCAATTAAATTACCGGCAATTGAATTGTGATGGTTATTTTAGATTATGCAAACCAAACGACCTCTAAGCTCAATATTTTATTTAAGTTATTGACTATTACGATTTTTAATCAAATATTGTTCATATTGGTGTCTATTTTTTTTCCAATTTCTATTCTACATAAAGCAATACATATTATTATTGTATATCTAACATTATTTAAAAAATAAAATGTTTTATTTATATCTTTAAATAATAGTTAAGTTTTCCCTCAAGGGGAAAATTACAGGGGAAAGCACCCACCGAAGAAACACACTCCGCGAAAGGCGGAAAAAACCACCCACTGTGTGCCGCCACTCACCCGCGCTCATGACCACCGCCCCCAGCACCACCTATGTTAGGTCCTCCAATATGTGAAGCTTATGGTGGAAGAGCCATAATTGCCGGGTTGGGGCTTGGGAGAGAAATGGGAACAATTAAGAAGTAAAAAAAGGGTAAAAATGTTAATATAATTTGCTTTTGACAAAGGTTATAATTGTCTTTTAACAATACTAGTAGAAAAACAAGGGATTCACACGTGATAAATTATCTTCAAAATATATGTAGAACTTGGAGGCAATATCAAAGTTTTAACAAACGCTAAATATTTGAAAATTATTTCAAATCGAAGTTGATAATATTAAAAAAATTATACGAAGATTTTACAGTTAAACAATTGCAGAAAAATATATTGTTTGAGTTATACATTAGATAATAATGTTTAGCAATATATTGTACACATCGCAATAATTATTTCGAGAATGTAAATGATAAAATTACCAGTTTTCTTACGTCTTAATAGAAAGCTTTATTATATGTTACATATAATCAACATTGAAAATTAATTACATTTACAAGAAAATCGTACTCTATTTGGCTTTATTATATGCTACAAACAATCAAATTTAAAATTTTATTATAGTTTACTACGGATAATTGACATTAAAATTATTATATTTATTATTAAACTAAAAGAAATAAACAACAACAAAATTTAAAGATAAACAATAATTCATCATTATTGACCGAAACAGTGTTTATGATATAAATATATCTTAAACGATATACATGATCATTCACATTCATAATACCATAATAATATAAAATACTAAATTTTATAAAGTATTTCTAAAAGAATAATTAGTGAATATAATTATAAAAGAACTAAATAAAAAAATAATTCTTATACTATATTTAGTGATACTTAAATGGTAAAAGGAGAAATCAAAAGTTTCTCCCCTTTAAACCTCTTTTAATATAATAGAGATAAAGATTTTAACAAAAAATCTAACAGAGGGAGTGACTGTCCATACTTAAAAATCACAAGAAGTGTTAGTGATATTTTTAAACTTAGAAGAGCTGTGAGTGTTATTTAATGAAACTAAAAGGGTGTTAATGAAACTTTCCCTAAATAATTTATTGATGCGTGTTGGACCTGGTCAAATCTCATTTTTTTCAAAAGCACATAGATAAAAAATGTAGTAGAAAAATACTAAAAATATTATAGTTTTTGGGGTAGGTTAAGAAAATGGTTGGAGAAAAAATTCACAAAAATGTCTGGGAGAAAATTGGTAAAAATTATTAGAGTAAATGGTTTTAATTTTTACATATATAACATAGGCATAATTAAAGTTATGTTTTTACGGAAAAAAGTTTGCGGGTACTTTCGCAAGTCAGACTTCATTTCGACCATTTTCCTAGTTTCCCGATAAATTAATAAGTATGCCCGAAACATATGCGATTGTATTTTGTTAAAACTGATGTGGTATTGAAAATATTTTTTTAAGATAATATATAGCTAAACTATGTGTTTATCATTATGAGACTATGGAGAAGATATGGAGTATTTCTCGTAATCTAATATCACATGCATTGAATATAAATTTTATTTATATTGAGCAGAGAAAAGTTTTTGAAATACAAAAAATAAATAATTTAAATAAACACTAATGGTATAATAATTAATATTTTCTCCAAAACCTTTGAATAAAAGAAGGAAAAATTAGGGAATTAAGTTAGTTAAAATTTTGCATTTGTATTACGTCCCTTTTTTGTTAATTTTGCAATTATGGCTGGTTTTGAGAAGAGACATTTTAGTTAGTTAAGATATCTATGTTAGTTTATTTTTATGCTCTTATTATAATTGATTTACTTTTTCAAGTTTTTTTGTTTTTTTATTTTCTGGCAGCTCTTCCTTCGCCTCTGCCATTGCAGACCCCATTGTATAGTAAAATCTGGGGATTTGTTGATGTTAATGTTTCATCTTCTTCTCAACCGTTATTTGAGAAACGTCGGTAACATAAATAACAGTTTTTTTGGGTTGATTTTAGGTATATACTCGGCAAGATCGTTGTAGTTTATATGGAATTGATTTCGATTTTTTGAGTGAATTTGGCGATTTTCTTTGTAGCAATTTATATGGAATTGATCTACAATCGAAATCAAGTAAATTAATATTCCTTCATCTTTTTTATTTAATAGTTTTCATATGAAATTATTTTTCCTATTTTCTGTAATAGTTACACAGAATTGGCTTTTGGTTTATTTTTAGTTTTCGAGCGAGATAAATGAATAAGAAGAGGGAAGGGACGGGCTTGGGTGTGGGGAAGGGATATGATACTAAATGATATATAAAAATCTGCTACATATATACTATAATATATTGATAATACATAAAAATATATGTAAATAGTGAGTCGCGGCGCCAGGAGTGACGTGTCAAGATTGGACACGTGGTGCCTATGTAACGTAATGATAAGCTTCACATGATTTATGACTGAACATACATGTATGGGGCGCCCCTGAACTTATAAGGGCAGTGATTCCCGCTATATGAAATGATGTATTAAAAGTGTAGTGTATGTCTTCGGACTTAGTGATGAAAGCTTGAGGACCCCTTCTAGGAGTTGTGGTTTGGCAGGATTAGAACAATGTTCGCTACACCAGGATGGGAAGATCTCCTTGAAGGATGTATCTACCTTACGAGTCTTGAAAGTGCATTTTTTATGCCCCCCTCCCCGGTTGAACCCCGGGAGTGGCTCCCCATGCCACCCTGGGGGGAACCCTAATGGTGGCTTTCCATGCCGCCACACGAGGAACCCCGGGCGCCACGACCCATGCCACTCCGGGGGAACCCCGAGGGTAGCTCTCCATACAGTCGCGGGGGAACCCCGGGCGCGGCTCCTCATGTCACTCCGTGGGGAACCCCAGAAGTGGACCCCATGCCACCCCGGGGGGTACCTCGATGGTGGTTCTCCATGCCGCCACGGGGGAACCTCAGATGCTGTTTCCATTGCCATTCCGGGGGAGCCCTGAGGGTGGCTCCCCATGCCACCACGGGGGAACTCCGGGCGTGACTTCTCATGCTACCCACGCGGGAACCCCGAGCACAATTTCCTATGTTGCGACACAGTTTAGGCATGGTGTCACGTTTTTAGTGTGTGACCATGTTTTGAGCGTGACTCTTATTGGTGTCAATTTATGTCTGGACACGCGATTTACATGCGGTTGAAAGGGATACGTGTGTGGTCCACACTCGACTCCATCTATATAAAGAGGTCCATAGCACCATTATTGAGGCGATCAATTCTCACCCATCCCGATGCCAAACACTAAGAATATTCTCTTCTCGAGTTTCTCACCTACCTTAGAGTCTTAAATGCATTTGTCACCTTCCGACGGTCGCCTAAGGTTGCTTGTCCTTCACCCTCTGACCACTAACTTCCACGTTCACAAGCATACTTAGCATAGACCATATCACTCATACACACATCACCTTAAATCCTGAAACAATATACTACATATATACTACGATATACTGATAGTATATTAAAATATACTCGATATATTGATAATACTATAGTATATAAACATATACCCAGGTATATGTTTGTATACCGTGGTACAACTGTACAAGATTTACCGTGAGTAAAATATTTCGCGATGAAGTTTCTGAAAAATTATAAAACAAAAATGAAGAATAGGAGATTCGTGATGATTTTCTATGATTTTGTAGAAGATAGATAGTTCGAAGGGTTTATTGCGTCCCCGCTTTGAGAGGCTAGGATTTTCTTCTTCGCGTTGATTTGATGTAGATTCACGATGATTTTCTACGGATTTTGCAGAAGACAGCTAGCTGAAGGATTTTCTCACGTCGCCACTTTTGAGAGGCCAGGGTTTCCGTCTTCACGATTTTGGGCAGAAGTGAAAGGCGATGGAAACATGGTTTCCTTTTGTTATTAAGGGTATATTTGTTCGTTCACTATTTTTGTTAGATTTTTTGGTCGGGCCACTACAATTTTCGCCCATATATGCAATTCCCTATTTTTGGGGCCATTCTCTTCTTTTTTTAGTTAATGGCCTAAATCCCTGATTGAGCCACAAAAGAGTAAAAGTGATGATTGGCCTCTTTTACTCATTTACTACTTTACTTGCAGCCTTGTAGGGCCCAACTTCAAATTCAATCCTATTGGTAACAATCTCTTGTCAGACATTTTCCCTCTCAATGAAAGTAAGACATTCTTATATTCTAATTTTTTTCTCACAATATATAATTTTCATTGTATGAAAATCAACAAACATTCATTCAACGCAAAACATTAGGGTATAAGGATTGTATCGTAAAATATGTTAAATTTATTCTTAGATCATGTATTGTAGATCCCACATGAGATGATTCAAATGTAATTTCTCTTACCATAGCAGAACCCTCATTCAATTCCTTACAATAATAAGAAAACGCAAAAACCCTATTGACGATCTGAAAAGAAAATTGTGTGCGTGAGATTTGTACAAAAAAACAATTTAAATCTCTATTATAGATAACTCATTGACTTCTTCAATACACCCATTGTCATTGAGATCCAAAGAAACATGTAAACGTATAAATTTCTTAAGTATGCATTATTTCCTATAATGTAGTCTCTTAATGATTATTTTTTTGTAAAAAATTAGAGAAATGAATCACAATATGCACTAAGACATCCTAATTAGACTGACAACTCCTTAACACTCTCATTAACAAACACAATCCAGTTTGTTATTAAAATTAAATAAAAAGAATCAACGATTGAAAACAATAAAAATAAATTAGTAAAACATAAAAGAAGGCATGTGACAAATATCATCAGTAATAAAAGAACAAAAAAATCTGGAACAATCCACTACCATGTACGAGTAATTATACTTGTGGCTCTTAATGTCAAATAATTTGCAATCTGATTATCCTCCTAGTAAATATATGTGACAACAAAGTCTATGTGAGATAGTAATGTCAAACATATATCTCAAGCAGGGTACCAACATCAATGGACTTGTGAGACCTGGAAAGCATAATCACTATCAAATAAGCATAATCACTCTCCAGCTATAAATGTCTAACTCCAAAGGTCCGAGCATATATATCGCATGGAAGACAAATCCAACTCAGTCTTAAAAGCAAAACAGATACCGGGTTGAATAGAAAAATAACCCTTAGCAAATCCTCTAGAAGCTTGAAAAACGCATCCACAACTAGTAAGATCAAAGTTGTTACGTCCGTGTTAACCTCAATCCAGCCTGATGGATGAGAACGTCAATAATTTCTAGGATACATTGTGACTTGGAGATCTCTTAATCATTAATTATTTCTTAGCTAGCCAGTCCAATTGCAGAAATAGGTTGTGTAACAAAAGATGTTTCCACAACTTGCATTCAACCACCACATGACGACACCTAGATTTGAGTCTCACAAGTTTTAAATTCGAAAGAATAACCACTTGACGATACACAAACCTAACAAAACACATTACTTCCCGTAAAAACAATGGAATTTTTATGCCATTAATACTTCTTAAAAAATATTATCAAAATGGTACACTTTTGAAAGTAATTAAAAAAATTATATTGTTTAAGAACTCACCTATTTAAGAGGCGAGTTCTACATAAAATGGTAGAATGTTTTTATGATACGAGAATGTTTTTACCGTTGCTAAGTCAATGGAAAACTCGTAGAGGACCTCGGCTCAAGCTCCCTATCATGTCAAGAGTGTGAGATCTCTCTATCTCCATATAAGAAGTGACCTAACATTCTATCTCACTTCTTGAAGTGACGATTTTATCAACCTATCTAAATATATCATTCTTTACTTATTTTTTAAAAGCTGATGAGATCATTTTGTTATTTTTTCTTCTAAAAAATATTTTAAAAAATCCCATCAGCAATTTCACATTGAAATTTTGATTGATTTCGTTTTCACAATTTTTGTAATACGGGCATAAAATATTTATTTTATATAATTAATGTTTTGACATGTTTGAGTGTTTGGTTAGACTCTTGCTTGACCAGTACCAATTCATCATTAATACATCCTTGCAAGTCAAAAGTCTGCTGGTCAACATTTTTAAAGTTTCTAAATTCACCTACCCCGTTGTCTAATCTGTACTTTCCAAGTCGGGTAATATTAAAAAATTATTTAAAAAGAAACAAAATTTACGTGTCTTGTTCACCGTAAGATGAAAGAAATCTAGAAGCAAATTATTAAAATCAATTTCTATGAAGTTTTATACGAAACATTAACAATAATGTTAGTATGTGATATTAGCAGTAAAAAATTAAAATTATGTACAGAAAAACAACAATGTAATAGATGTTTTCCTAGTTTAATAACCCGTGATAAGTAATAACAGATGTTGGGAAATTTGTAATTTTTATTTTGCAAAATTTTGACCTCAAAATCTTATAATCCGTTTGAATATGAATCTCATCATACGATCCACATAACACAAACTTTAAACACATAAAAAGTGACTCTTAGAGAGAGACGGGATGGATATTAAATTACCCTATTATCCATTAAAATAGTTACGGGCATTAACTTCTATCAATTTTTTAAATAAAAATTACGATATGAGATATTGATGAAATAAAATAAAAATAGAGGATATTTTGGAAGATTTTAAAAATCAAGAGATAAAATAGTATTGTCACAAGTCGATTGTAATTAATCCATTAATTAATAATTTGTCAAGACTCAATAGAAAGGCACCAAGGGCAATGAATGCCTATCTTCTTTCTTATTTGGTTGTTATCTGATATACTTTGTGTGGCTCAGCTTTTGGTGTTGAAAAGGTAAACCACGATTGTCCCTTTTGATTGGTTTAATTTTCTCTTCTGAGTTTAAAGCTAATCAACTCTTTTAGTTTTTTCTTCTTAGACATTGACTTATATGACTTTGATTTTGATTTAGAAAAAACAATTAAAACAGACAAATGTGTCTCTCTCATGGCAGCCAGTCACAAAGCTCAACTCATTTTATTTTTTAAGAAACGATAAAAAAGACAAATTTTAAGAATGGGTTAAGAAAATAGTTAACCAAACAAAATTCAAAGGCAGTTAGAAAAAGTAATTTAGTTACGTAAATAAATTAGTTACATATGTGTTGGTTAGTTTCTAATTAGTTACTCCGGTTATTTTTACAAAAAAAAAATTCTTGTCCATTTACAAATCGGGCATCATTTTGACTAATTTTTACAGTTCTCTATTTATTTTTTTAATTATATTAAGAAACGTGAACAAAAGACTTATAACCTCTAAAATAAATATTAAAGTTAAATGATGCTTGACACGTCCCAACACACCTCTATTGAGCACAATATGACAACAACTTGATTACGTTGCACCTCAAACACCCAAATTAAGTGACATTATCAAACACAAGTATATTCAAGCTTCAAAATCAAGTTATGTGACACCCAGACTAAGTGACACTATCAAACACAAGTATATTCGAGCTTCGATATCAAGTTATGTGATTGTAGCACATTCCAACAAAAAATCATGGATCACAAAACACAATAGTCCAGCTATGCCGCACACAAACATAATAGCCATACCATCAACATACCAAAACGAGCATGCATGAGTCTAGTTATCCTATTCCAATTTAACAGGAAATTTATTTTAAAAATGAATAATTATTGATTAATATTTATATAAATTTTTAATAAGTGAACTCACATGTCAAAATTTATAGATTAATGTTTAACTATTCATTTAAATAATATGTTAAATTAATCTATTAGTGCTCAATATATTACTTAATGAATTATAACCTAGTCAATATTTCCGTCAGCTTAGAATAATCGTTTAGAAATCAGTACCGTATTTAAAACTTCAACTTAAAATCAAATATATGAATTTAGTATGGGCCAAGTGTATGCTTTTTTTACGAGGGCCGAGTGACACCAATTGTCTCGATTTTCGCTTCACTTTTTACATGACTTTTCAAATAACAGTAAATATTGTGTCTTTGATAATTGTTCACTGGTACACCCTAAGTTAACATCCGCCATACTTTATGTTCAAAGTTTCAACGTACACATAGGGTGTACCAATGAACAATTATTAAAGAATACGGTATTTATTATTAAAATTAAAAGGCCATTGCAAAGTAGACATCGGTCAAAATTCAGGTGGTATTTAAGATTTGATATACGAGTATCTTACCCTAAATACCTGAAATATTAGTGAAATTTAGAGATCCACTTATTTGATATGATAAGTTATACAAATGTTAGATATCCGAAATATAAAGATACACTCATTTGATGGTATTTTGATACCTCCTAAAATTGAGTGGTTATCTCCATACCCAACATCTCTCGTTAATTCTTTTTTCAAACTAACCTCCATCACTATCTCACATCTAACTTTTATATTCATGTTAAACAATGGATAAGTGGACAATTAAAATATATTTTTAATGTGACATATAAAAATTTGTTTAATAATTATCCAATATGACTATAATTTTTATTTTTAAAAAATCAATATGAATATGAATATGATAAATTATATGTTTATTGTAGGATATCTAAAATGAGCGAAGGGGTATGTCTTTTATAGTTCGACTGACAAAAAAACATTCGTTAGCACGAATGCACATTTTCTTGAAGAAGAAGACTATATAAGAAGTGTGAAGCCAAGAAGCATTCTTATGCTAGAGGAATTATTTAGTAGGAGGACACCGACTTTCCAATCAGGAACTATTTTCTGATTCAATAATGGAAGAACCACAGCAGAAGCAAGAACCTATGGAGCCTCGACGTAGTAGGAGGGTTGTGAGACAACCTGACTGGCACATGTCTTATGGAGATGCCTTAAAAGCAGTCTCAGATAAGGATCATGATGAACCTGTCTACTACTCACAGGTCATGGCTGGTCCTGAAACAAATCAATGGCAAGAAGCCATTAACATTCAGATGCACTTGAATGAGTCTTGAAACTTGTAGATCCTTCTAAAAGGGTAAAACCCGTAGGGTGTAAATGAATTTACAAGAAAAATAAGGGTCCGGATGGGAATGTAGAGACATTCAAAGTTAGGCTAGTAGCCAAAGGTTATACATTCACTAAGATATATGTCTACATCAATGATCCGTATCTAGATCACACGCATTCATAATGCTTAGTGAACCGTACTAGCAACCATTCATTAAAGATTTCATACTTTAACATGTTCCTGACAATTTCATTCATTATCTATGATCTTAATCATCTCGTACTAATACAATATCATAACCTCATTAACCCCAGTGGTTCGTGTTAATTTCTGATACCCTATCAGTGATTGACACGTGGCAATTACTGTGAATTAAATATTTATTTTAATCAGATGATTATCTAGATATCAGCTAATTCAAAATTAGCATATCCGATTATCCCTATCGACTAACTTATCTATTATTTCATAAATAACGGATTTGGTTGATTTAAATTATTGTCTAATAAAAATTTAATTATCTAATTTCACATATTAGATTCTTTTTGGCACTTTCAGTAGAGCCATATGGTGTTGTTTCCTTCTTCTTGTCAACTGATTTCCCCTTGGACTTGGAATTTTTTGGGGAATCCTCTTCTAGCTCATTATTTGGACTAAGGGTTAGAAATTTTCTTTTCTTGTATGATGGATTTTGTGGTGGTGTAGGTGCTACTTCTTCTTCAGTCTCTTCAACCTCTTCCTCTTAGTTCTCCTCTTCCTCATCCATACTTTCTTCTTTTTCCTCTTTACTTTCAACTTCTTCCTCTGCATCCAATTCTTCGTCATTCTGAGGGGCTACATCCTCTATGCTAAACTGCTCCTCTTCAGGGTTCTCAACATCTACTTTCTCCACTTATTCGACCTTCTAGGGGTGAAGAATGACCTCTGGAAATGGAGGCAAAGGCCAAGTGGTCTTAGTAAAATTTTTATGAAGGATCTTTTGTAGCGGTCTCTTGCTTGAGCATATTCCCAATATGTTCTAATTTGATGCTCTAGCCACTGGTGCAGTTTCCAAGCCTTTCCTTGTAGGGCTTCTTGTTGGACAATCTTGTCATATAGAGTCACCAACATTAGTTTAATGTCATTGGTGTCCTCATCCTTTTGCTTACACGCCTGCTTGGAGGATGGCAGCTCCTCTGAGGCCATTGGATCATTACTCTTCTCTGTAGCAAATCTCGCTAGATTTTTAGGGGTAATAGCTCCATGATTTACAAGCTTTTCCTCAGAACTCATGTAAGGGACCATATTAACGAAACATAATTTAGTTATCAAACTGGGAAAGAACAAACAACCAATCTTTTTACCTGCACAAATTCCTATTTCCTTAAATATGATGTGACCAACATTTATAGACTTACCAGACAATAAAGCATGCAACAAAAACAATCTTTCTTATGTAATTGTTTGAATGTGAGTTACAGGCATGTCGGAAGTATGAAAGAAGTGATACCAGACATTAGCCCTAGGTTTTAGAGTTGACCTATGACATGTTCTACTTTCCTTAATAGCACGCTATGCCACTTAGTGCCAGACATAGTCAATTCTTTCAAAATTGCATTTAGCTTAGTCTCATTTATTTCCTCTACCAAAATAGAATACTCATCGTCTGCATCATCAAGGTCAAAAATAGAATATACTGCCTCATAAGTAAAAGCAATGAGTGTACCTCTCAATGAAACATATTTTTGCCCAGGGTTTAGAAGATTTACGTAAGACTCCCTTACTAAGGGAACAACAATGGTGTTAGACTGCGCACATAACCTCTCCCAGCCTCTTTGTCTGATTGTCGATGCAATGTCCTTCGGAAGGCCAAGGTAGGGGATGATCTCTATCATAAACCCCTTATCTTTATGAAATTTCTTCATCCAAATCTTCTCTTGATACATCTTTTCAGCCTCATTTATGAATGTTTTCGTGGTTACGAAATTTTTGAGCTGACCTTTTGATTATATCTTGTTCATTTATGAAACAGAGAGAGGCTTTGGTGGTAAGAAAAATGGGGTTTTAGAGTTCTTAGGAAATACAAGGCTTTGCACGAAGGTTTCTTGAGGAAGAAGTGTTTTGAATTTGAAAAGGTTGCGTGTGGGAAGTGGGAAAGGGCTTTCGAATTTAAAGCCTATGAAACCTCTTCCTGCTATGTCATGTGTTGACCTTCATAACTAAAACTGCCAAAATTTTTAAATCAAAGATATTTCACGGGGGAAATTTAAAATTCTGTGAAATTTCAGTGATTCGCTAATTTGAGCGTGAATAATAAAGAGCATTTTGGCTAAGCTGGCACTATCTTGCTATAGCTTCCTTTTTAGTTACTTCTCTCTCCTTACTAGTTATCCTCCTAGTGGACCCATCCTATTGTACCTCCCTGCAAAACAAATCATATAAGATCTCCTTAGCTAAGATATTGAAATCAAATGGTAATATTTGATGAAGATATTTTATTAAATGAGGAATATTTTCCAATCATGATGAGAATAAATGATATAAATGAGAGATATTCTTGCTTAGAGTGAGATATTCTAGCCTAATTTAAACAAAGACAAATAATAGCAAAATAAAATCTACAAAAATGAAATTAAAACTTCATGTGTTGTCTCCTATAAGCACTTGTTTTTAAGTCTTCAGCCTTACTTGGGCTTGCTCTTCACGGATCACTAATTTAGGTTGAGGTCTTCATTTTGTCCACCTCACGTCCCCAATAGTGCTTCACCCTCTATCCATTAACTTTTAACTCTCTTCCAATATTTTCATCCAATAGGTCCACAACACCATAAGGATAAACCTTGATCAATTTAAACAGCGCAGACCATCTTGATTTTTAAGTTTCCAGGAAACAATTTAACTTTTGAGTTAAATAACAGGACGTTCGTCCATGGTTTCAACTCTCGATCCACAATCATTTTGTCATGTCACTGCTTGGTTTTTTTTTTGTAAAGCCTTGCACTTTCAAATGAAAATAGCCTAAATTCATCCAGTTCATTAGTTGCAAGGCTGTTTTCTCTTGCTGCTTGTGAGTCTAGATTAAGCTTTTTAATATCGCAAAAACCGTTCTGTTGTAGCTCCAATGGTAAGTGACATGCTTTTTCAAAGACTAACCTGTAGGGAGACATTCCCAAAGGAGTCTTGAAGGCAGTTCTACAAGCCCATTATGCATCATCAAGTCTCACATACCAATCCTTTATGCTAGGGTTTACAACTTTTTCCAAGATCCTCTTTATTTCTCTATTGGATAACTCCACTTGCCCACTTGTTTCTGGGTGGTATGTTGTAGTAACCTTGTGCTTTACCCCAAATTTAGCCAAGAGTCCTTCAAATAGTTTGTTGCGAAAATGCATACTTTCATCTTATTATGGTTATAAAAGTCCCAAACCATGTGAAAATGTTTTTCTAGATAAATTTTACCACTACCTTTGAATCATTTGTCCAAATGTTCTGCCACTTGATTTTCTGTGACTTTCTTATCTTTGATCTCTAGGACAAATTCTCGCAGCAACAAGATCCACCTGATGAGCCTACGCTTTGCATCTTTTTTATAAATCAAATATTTGATGGTAGAATGGTCAGCGTAAACAGTCACTTTAGGGCTTATAAGATATGCTCTAAATTTATCGAAGGTAAAAACAATATCTAACAACTATTTCTCAGTTGTGGTATAATTCAACTATGCATCAGTTATTGTCCTACTAGCTTAATAGATAGAATGAAAAATTTTACCTTTTCTTTGCCCAAGACTACTCCAACTGCATAATCACTAGCATCCACACATTAGTTTAAATGGTGACTCCCAATCGGGTGCTACAATGATAGGTGTTGAGACTAAAGCCATTTTCAGTTCGTTAAAAGCATTTCTACATTCATCAAGGAACTCAAAAGCCCTATTATTTTCTAGTAGCATGCATAAAGGTTTTGATATTTTTGAAAAATCTTTAATGAACCTTCTATAATATCCATTATGTCCTAGAAAACTTCTAATCCCTTTCACTGTGGTGGGGGTAGGGAATTTTTCAGTGACTTATATCTTTGCTCTATCTACTTCAATTCCTTTTAAAGACACTCTATGCCCTAAAATTATCCCTTCTTGCACCATAAAATGACATTTCTCTCAATTCAGGACCAAGTTAGTTTCTTCACATCTTTCTAACACTTTTTCAAGGTTAGACAAACATTTCAAATATGAATCACCAAAAATTGAAAAGTCATCCATAAATACCTCAAATGTTTGCTCTACCATGTCTGTGAAGATTGCTATCATATATCTCTGAAATGTTGTTAGAGCTTTGAATAGCCCAAAAGGCATCCTTCTAAAAGCAAAGGTTCCATAGGGGCAGGTGAAAGTGGTCTTCTCTTGATCCTCTAGTGCAATAGCTATTTGATTGTAGCTTGAATAGCCATCCAGAATATAGTAGTATTCTTTCCCAACAAGCCTGTCCAACATTTTGTCAATAAAGGGTAAAGGGAAATGGTCTTTTCTAGTAGCTTTATTCAGCTTCTGATAATCCATGCATACCCTCCAACCAGTTATTGTTCTTGTGGGAATCAATTCATTGTTTTCATTGGCTCTAACTGTTACTCCTCACTTTTTAGGCACACGTTGGACAGGGCTAACCCATGCGTTATCAGAAATGGGATAAATTATTCCTGCATCAAGCCATTTAATTATCTCTTTCTTGACGACCTCTTTCATGAATGGATGCAGCCTTCTTTTTTTCTCTATAGAATTTTCACTCCCCTCTTCCAACAATATCTTATGCATGAAAATAGATGGGTTTATTCCCTTACTGTCAGCCACCTACCAGTCAATTGCTCTTTTATACTTTCCTAAGACATCTAACAATAACCTTTCCATTTCATTACTTAGGGGAGAAGAAATAATAATGGGTAGAGTATTGTTCTCAACTAGGTAAGCATATTTTCAATGAGCAAGAAGAGGTTTTAACTCAAGCGAATGTGTGACTCAATAGAAGTCAATGTTGGTTTGAATGTCATTTTAGATAACTGTAATGATTCAATTTTTTTTTCAAACCTGGGAGTACTTTGCTTTGCATCCATCCACGTGATTGCTATTTCCTCCTCATCATTGTTATTTTCTTCCAAAATTTTCAAAGTTGACTCTGATTGGGTTGCCTTGCTACAACTTATACACAAATTCTACATAACTATGGAGTCCATTACAGAAATAGCCACACATTCCTCTATCTCTTCATCTAGGTATTTCATTACATTATAAACATTGAAGATTATCTCTTGATCATTAACCCTCATGGTAAGTTATCCCTTTCGCACATCAATTATTTTCCTTCCTCTTGCTAGGAAAAGACTTCCCAATATGATCGATACTTGTATGTCTGCCTCATAGTACAGAATGATGAAATCTGTTAGAAATATGAACTTATCTACTTGTACCAGAACATCCTCTATCTAACCTTTTGGACAGACCTAAGACATGTCGGCCAACTACAAAGTGATGATTGTTGGCCTGGCTTCTCCTATTCCAAGATTTCTGAAGATGGACAAGGGCATAAGGTTGATATCTGCTCACAAGTCACATAGAGCTCTCCCACACTAGGTTTTTTCAACTGCACAAGGAATGATAAAGCTCGTTGGATCTTTAAGTTTTGGGGGAATCTTGTTCTGTAAAATCAACTTGCATTCTTGGGTCAAGGCTATAGTCTCGAATTCTCTAAGCCTTCTCCTTTTGGTCAAAATATCTTTCATAAATTTTACATAATTTGGCATCTGCTGTAAAGCTTCTACCAAAGGTATATTTATACTCAGTGAACTGAACATCTAGTTTCTTCTTTTGCATCCTTTAAGGAAATGGAGGCAAAGGCCTCTCTATGTCTTCCACTCTTTGTTATGTAGATTTAGATGCTACAGTAGGTTGCTCTGCTACATCTTTACTCTGGCATACTTCCTTGGTTCTATTTTTAGACTTTTCTTTAGCTCCATCAATTGGTTGGGCTGCAACCTTTCCACTTCTCAAATGTATTGCCTTGCAGTTCTCTTTTCCTTCTCTTCTGGGATTTTCAGTAGTGCTAAGCAAAGCACCTTGAGGTCTTCTATTCAATGCATTGGCCAATTGTCCAACTTAGTTTTCTAGATTTCTTAGAGATACTTATTGACTTTGGATTACTGCATTTTTGTTCTAGATTACTGATTCATTCTTTTCTATGTATTCTTACAAGAGATTCTCCAATGTGCCAAGTTGCTCAATTGATGCCTGCTTCTGTCCTTGAATTTGTTGTGCGAAGCTAGGAGGATCTTCAAAAGTATGAAATTCTTCATTTTCACATTACTATTATTCTGTGCCATTCAATTTACTAACTTGGGAGACAGAGCTTATAGATTAGGCATCACACTATTGTAAAGAAAAAAACCTTGAGGTTCTACCACTTTCTTTGAGTTCGGTGGTTCTTAGGGGAGGAAAAAAATAATGGTAGTCTAGGAGTACCGTATTTCCTCAAGTTATAAATTGACACTTGGCAATTAAATCATCTTACACTTGGCAATTAAATCATCTTTCTTAAAAAAAATTCAAGTGTCAACATAGTTGTTTTGAGGGACTACGGTACTCCTGGAGTACCATAATTTTTTCCCTTAAGGGACATGTGATAACCGTCGATACTAGATTTTTAGCATCACAAATATAGCTTTTTTCTTTTTCGGTAACATCTTTCCCTTAAAATCGAAACTCATAAAAACAATGTAAAGCTTAAGAATTTCACTCAAACTTTGAGCATCACACTCGAAATTTGACTCAAACGAAATGGATCTACACACTCAAATTTCCTAATTTGTTATGTGGAATTTTTTTTATCAATAAATGTTGTATGGAGTTTTGAAGTGAGTGATTTCAGTAAATTGGGGATCTAGGGAAGCTGTTGAAACATAATGCCAAAGTAATTCTACCGCTTCATTCAAACAATGAAGAACACCTTATGTAGCTAAAATTGGGAAACTAAAAGAAAGCAAGAGAAAGTGGATTTTTATAGATTAGTTGGGTACGTGACTAATTTGACTATAGTTCTTGTTATGCTCATCAAGACCCCCTATCAAATATTCAAATCATTTGCTAGTGTTTTCTCATTCATTCTATTTTTTAGTCAATTCGAATTATTGCGTGATTTTCTCTTGTGTATGAAATTTATCAGATATCTCGTGCGTGAAAATTGTATTAAGATTAGGTTCTCACAATTTTCATTTTTAAAATCCCCCTCTATGGTTTGGTTTTAGATTTGGTTGTTTGGGTGTATATCGTCTTTAGTTTTTCATTTGAAGAAGCTTGAGATTTCATATTTATAGAGATGAAGATGCTTTTCAGATTTGAGGTTTGAAGAAAAAGAAGATTTGATTGGTTTTATATCCTCAAATCTGAATGGTTTGAAATTTTCTAGTTTGAAGATTTTGTGGTTTAAATTTTGAAGAAGAAGAAGGTTCGAAGGTGAATATGACTATAATCGACCATGACTAGAGAGTGTGGTAAATGTCTACCGGGTCTGATTTATGTTTATGTTTTGGGTTAGGGCTATTATGATCTTTTATAGATTTTTAACATAAATAACATAAGGAGTTTATGGTCATTTTTCCCTTATGTGATTGATATTGACATTTCCAAGTCACTGACTGAATCCATCATAATAGAGTTTGTGATGATTGTTTTTTTCTGAATCTTTATTTTGAGAATGTTCTTAATTTTCTGTTATGCTTGATGCTTGTTGTTTTATTGGACATCTCACCACATCATGTCGTCACAATGTTCCAAAGATGGCTAATGTAGCCAATGAGGTAAGAGATAAAAATTTATGAGAGGAAGATCTAAAATGCATCAAGAATATCGGTCGAAAGACTATTGTTGTGAATGTTGACTATTTAGGGGTACCTGCTTTAGAGAACCTTGCTACAACATTTGTTGCGTATTACAAGGTAATTATGAATGTAAAACCTATAAAATTGGTTTTAGAGATTATTCTTGAACCGATTTCCTCTTCTAGTTTAACCAGGCTGATTAGCCCTCGCATCCAGAAGACATCCATTGATAATGTTGCAAATTTGGACACTCAATTAGCTCATGTAAATAATCATTTAGGTGCTTCAATTGTGCCATCGCAGGTTGATCCTTATAATGTAGATATCTCAGACGATCCTCTTGTTGCTCATTTGAGGCTTCCACCTATTGAAGGTTCAGATCCTCCCCTTCAAGATGCAACTCACTCAGAGTTTGACAATGAGAATAATAAGTCATATTTTTCTCATACTAATGTTCAAAGAGATAACTGTTGCACTGAAAAAATAGAAAGTTCTTATTGGAAGGTGGTTACTGCCAAACATGGTAAAAAGAAATAATAAACATGTTTTTATTATGACTAATTACCCAAGACTAGGGCTGCTAATAGTAAAATAATTAAATTATTGTCCCTTATTGGAATTGTAGAGATATTGAAAATTGTGATACTCAACATGCTTTGAGAGATTTTTGTTTTTGTCATAAGCTAGATTTTGTTTGCATTGTTGAACATTTATGTAGTTTTGATTCAATTGCTTCTAATTTTTGGAGATCCCATAGCTTATATTACATTTGTTCTAATGCTAGCTATTTTCCTAAGTTATAGATCTTTAGTTCTTCTACTATTCAAGATGCTACAATCATTTTATCTCATATTCAACATGTTACTATTTATACTACTTTATGCGGTTTTTATCAATAGAATTTCTTTTGTTTATGGCAATATGAGTTACATCACCCCCAGATCTCTTTGGAGTTCTCTCATGGATATTTCATGATTCAGATATTTCCTTGCTTGTCTTTGGGGATTTTAATTTGGTTTTAGGTGCTCATGAAACTACTGGTAATATCACACCTAGTTCTTTTGAAGACTTCTGGGCTGCTTTAACTATTTGTAATCTTGTAGATATTGAGACGAAATGAGCTTTTTGTTGGAATTTTGTCCACAAAGTATGGTGTAATAACTATTTATGAGTAAACAGT
Organism: Datisca glomerata; assembly: GCA_003255025.1. Lineage (NCBI taxonomy): Eukaryota > Viridiplantae > Streptophyta > Magnoliopsida > Cucurbitales > Datiscaceae > Datisca > Datisca glomerata. The sequence continues at coordinate 215,008 of QANY01012495.1, read as the reverse complement.
TATACCTGAGACATTTATGTATTGCTGAATTTTATGAATAAATGAAAGTTTTCTTAAATCAAAATTTGTTTTTAATTTACTTAAGTCTTGGAACTTTTATCTATGAAAAAAAAGTAAAGACCGAGCGGTCTTCCAAAAAAACTCTTCTGAAATAGTTCAGAATGTTAAACGCAATCTTAGGATCGACTGAACATTCGAATTCAATTATGACTGTTAAGTTGAATCAATGGATGCCAGTCTCGGGGGAGCATGGAGTGGGGAGTCTAACAGTTGACCTATACATGTTGTGGAACATGTTGAATAGACCAGACACCAATTAGTTTATAGCAAAGCCGTTTATCTAGCTCTAATTCTAATTGTTCCACCTAATAACTAGATGGTAAATGATAATTTTACATCCCACTCTTGGTACTGATATTCATGAAGGGTAATATCATAAAATATTAAGTGGACCGTGAAATGTAAATGTTTATACTAATAGAAAATGTAGCAGGCATGAATCGAGTATTCATTCGGCATCAGACCTATACTAGAGTCATACGATGTCGGGATTAAATAAGTCGAGAATTCATGAAGATAAATTATCTAGGTATTTGAATCTCATAACTTTGTACATATGGGTCCATTTGGTCTTAGGAGTAGGTCATAAGGACAGGAATAAGAAACAACGTCAGTTGGAACAAAAACGTATTTTAGACCATGGTACACTTCCCGAGTCCATATGAGATGGGTGTCATCACTATATTAGTGAAGACCAAAATTAATGTTCAAATTACTTATTTTGTTGTTTTCTAATTATTAGATAATTAGTAAGTAAAATAAATTAGTTAATTAATTGATAGGGATCAATTTAATTCATCAGTTTAGACAGATGAATTTTGACACAATTTTGGCTGTAGGAAACATTTTAAAATCGCATATGCAGGTCAAAGGAGAGGGGATTTTCGGTTTTTAACATATAGGGGTATATGGGTAAATTTCATAATTAATATATAAAGGGATTGCATTAGGGTTGCATCTATAACCTAACTTAAGCGTGTTAATCAGAGCAGAAAAATTTTCTCTCTCCCTCTCCCTACTATTGTCGAAAAATATATATGGGGAGAGAAAAATTTTGTATTCTCTTCCATAGTTGTTTTGAGAGCCCACACTCAATTCTTGCTAATATCCCTGAGAGATACTTCTAACTCTAACGAGTGGTTGTCAGTGTGTATCGAATCTCAAGAATGAAGAACGTGAAATAGAGAATTGGATCTTGTCAAATCAGAATTTCTCCATTAACAGAAAATGTATACATTATTTATATCTCTTCTCGATATGTTTATACGATTATGCATAATCAATGGTTTAATTTTGTATTTAATTCGATTATATGTTTTTTGAAAAAATTTATATTCTGCCCATGAATTTTGTCATGGTGAAAGTAATTTTTTGCAAAATCTAAAACCTCATCCAACACTTTTTACACTCGAATTGGACAAAGTTGTCACGGTATGGTTCCTTCTCACTTGGATAGGGCTCTTTGTTCCTTCTCGCTTGCATTACCTGTACCGAGATTACACTCGGATCATCATCCAATACTGGTCTCTTATTCTACGGGCATTTATTCGGGACCTCGACCTTTCCGATTTTAGGGTTTGTGGGTTTCTCATCCCTCTTTCATTGATTTAGTTTATTCAGTTCGATCAACCCCTATTGCAAGTAGTGGTACAATGTTTTGTTTATAAGTTAAAACTTCTTAATACAGCCTTGAAAAACTAGAATTGGGACGTTTTTGGGAATGTTTCCCTAAATGTTTCTAAAGCTAATGAGTAAGTGACATTCATTCAAGATAGCATTAGATCTGAGGGTTTTTCTGATGTTCTTTTCTTGCTTGAATATGATGCTCTTGCTAACTTAGATATGGCCTTGGGACAACAGGATGTTTTTCTTACAGAAAAAATAGGGTTAAATGGCTTGCATGGAGTGATCGAAACTCTAACTTCTTTTTACTCTTTGCTTAAATGTAGGGGGTGTAATGAGCATTGTTCTTCCATGAAAATTGGTGACAATATTTCTTAGGGAAAATTACATTGAGCTCCCTTGTGGTTTGACTAAATTACACAAACACCCCTTTATATTCGATAATTACACAGACCTCCCTTCCGTTAACCATTCACTCATTTCTGTTAATTTTTTTGAAAAATCAAAAATACCCTTCTCAACAAAACACCCACAAACAGAACCCCATCCACATCCACGACCAACCTCACCCACACCCACAAAGTTCTCCATCCCCACACCCAAGAACTCTCCAACCCCAAAACCCACGAGCTCGCAGGACTTCTTCTTCGACGACGGGGCTTCTTCTTCTCCGTCTACGGGCTTCTTCATCTATTGGTCTTCTTCTTCACAAACTCATGAAGCTGAGAGAGAGAAAGTAGCTCGTCTTCTTCTTCGACTTGTTTTCTTCCTCCTTAGCTCAGACTTAGGTGAGCTTAGACTTAGGAATTTCTACATTCTCGAAATTTTTCTAAAAATTATTTGCATAATTTTAGGGCGTATGTAATTTTTTTGGGTGATGATATTGACTATGTGGTATTTATGATTTTGAGAGAGTTTGAGTGAAAAATTTTACACTCGTTCAAGCAAAATTTACATAAATTGCATATTCTAAATTAATGGTGAAAGAGATGTGAATAGAACCAAATTGGTTTTCCAAGAACCCATCTTTCAGAGTCGAAGGTCCAGAATGAGGGCTTTGCAGAGAGAAATATGGAAGATGTTTAAATTTTCTAAACATTGCTAGCATTCACTTGATGAAATTTCTTTGAAACAAATAATGTGAAATTTTCTTTTGCAACTTTAATCCTCATTGTGAAAATCATGTGAATTTCTTTTAAGAATGTAATGTATGAATGGTCTTTTGCTTAAGGGTCTGTTTGGAACCCCTAATTTCGGTGGATTTCAAATCATAACAGATTTGAAAAGAATTCTGTTGTTTGAACCCACTGATTTTGTATGATTTTGGATAATTTTAGAAGATTTTGGATAGTTTTAGAAGATTTTGGATAGTTTTGGATAAAAACTAGTATATCCATTAAATTAGTGTTGTTCGTTATGGTTATGTATTGAATTTCTTAGTTAGTGAGAAATTTGAATTAAACTGTGGTAAGGGGTATTTTGGACATTTTAGTGTCTATTTAACTGTTGTTAAAAATTAGACTTGTTTGTTATAGAATGTGCAGTACAGGGAAGGTATGTGTAATTATCAAATATAGAGGGGTGTCTGTGTAATTTAGTCAAACCATAGGGGATGTCGATGTAATTTTCCCTATTTCTTAATATCTGATTGAGATTGGTGAGCATATCATATCATACTATCAACATCTCTTTTCAGATTCTGGTGACTGTGGTTCAAATATTTTTGTCATTTAGGAGCATGTTCCTTCTTATGATAAGGTAAGAAGATTGTGTTTGACATGGATTCTGCTCCAAGCTCAGATGGATTCTCAAGTAAATTTTATCGTCATCATTGGGATATTATGGGGTAAGATTTGGTCTTGGCCATACAAGAGTTTTTTCATACAGGACATGTTTTACCAGATTTGAACTCAAACTTTATGGTACTTATTCTAAAGATTCCTAATGCTATAGTGGTTGACCAGTTTCATCCTATTACTTTATGTAATTTTCTATTTAAAATTATCATAAAGATTATAAGTGATCGTATTTCTGTTATGTGTTTTGAAATTAAATTATAGTATATATCATTTTTTGAGGTTTTATCACATCTTTAATTATCAAAAGGGAGTAATATTTTTAGGATTTTCCCCATTTTTATCTCTTTTGGCCGGCCATCTCCCCTTCTAGGAGATCATGATTTTATCTTCTATTCCTTTATATTTTCCTCAAGTGTATTTTACCCTAGCTAAGAGCCTCATTTGATTGGGTTCTTTTTTTAAACTTCCTAGTTAGCTGAAATCTTCATATACTCAAGGCTAAGAGTTAAAATAGTTTTTTCTTGTTCATATTTGATTTTCAAATTTTCAATTTGATTTTCGAAATTTCACTTTGATTTTCAAAGTTATTTTAGGATGCATCTTATCTTATCTAAACCTAGTATGATTCATGGTATACATAAGGTTATTGTGTTTTTCTTTGCCCTAGTTTGATCTCTCTATCCGTTGAGGCAGCAACATCATTCTTCTCTCTCTCCCTAGCACGAAATTTCCCTCTCCTTCATCTCTATAGAACCCTATTTACTAAAGAAGGAGAAGCTCTGATCGACCATAGTTGTGGAAAAAGTCGTAGATGTGTTTATTCGGATCGCGCTTTCGGTAAACTCACGTTTTTTTTAACAAAAATTATACGGTTTTGTTTGAAACGTTTTTCATGTATAGTTCTGAATAAGATTTTGATTTAAAATCCATATTATGATTATTTATGTTCCATGAACTGTTTTTGAATGAGAAAAATGTTTACGATAAAAAATATGACTTTTTCATAAAAACTGGAATTTTTGAATTTTCGTAAATAATGTAGATCAGTCTGAATCTTGAGTAGTCATGAACTCCTATGTATATCTACTGGATCTTTTGATTCACTCATTAAGGTTTGTTTGTAAAACGGACTAGTGACTTTTGTTTTGGATATTCAGTTATATGAATGGCTGGGAATATGATCTTACAAGATTTGGAATCCAAACTTTTCTAGTAGATTGTATATTGATTCATTTAAGTGTTAAGTCTGGAACTGAATGGTTATTGAACTCGTATTTATAATACGATTATAAATTGGCCGTTCACTAGTGAATTAATTGTACTGAAAGATCAAGAGGTAAGTAGAAGGGTAAAATCATAATCTTGACTAGCTCTAGTTTACGAACCAATAATTGAAGGATAGAACTGTATGAAGTGATTATATCAATTTTAGACACGAGAATACTCTGTAAATATATTCTATAATTTCTAGGAATGCAATTCCATATTTATAGTGGTGTAATAATGAAATTAATAAATAAGATTATTTAATTAAAATTTTTTAATTAATAATCCAGTTTATTAGGCTTAGAATTATGGGCTTATGGTGCTCAAGCCACCTCTATACTACACAGTCTAGGTGTGAATATTTCAGGAATGAGAAAATGACTAACTTGCGGAATGAATTTAATTTCTCAGATAATTATGAGATAAAAATTGTGATATTAATTAACTAAGTATTAATTAATAATATCATGTATTGTAATTTTTGGAAATTATAGATAGATAATAATGTCGATTAATTTAATGTTGATCGATTAGTGAGACAGAATATTTAATTTATAAAATTAAATCATTAAGAGATAATGATTTGATTTAGTTTATCTAATCTATTTATTAATTGATAAGATAATTGATTAGGAGATCAGTCAGATAAGTTAATTTTGAATTAACTGATATCTAGATATTTATCTGATTAATATAAATAATAAATTATAAGATAATTGCCACGTAGCATATAAACTGCCAAATATCATTCTCTGATTTTTTTGAATCAGAGATTGACAGGAGTTATTGTATTGTCACGTGACACTACAGTAACACGTGGCACACTGTAGTGCCACACGACACTACAGTCGTGTCGTGAATCAGCAATGACGTGAGGTACTGCTGATCCACAGGACACACTACAGTGTCATGTGGCATTGTAGTGTTTTATCAATTGCAGTGGGCAGTTTGAAGATTATGAAGATGAACCTCTAGTGGAGAATGAGCTATTTTGAAAATATGTATGCTTTAAGTTCATTTTGTAATTATTTATATTTTTCAAAAATTATAATTTAGAAATTCCTCATAGTCACTCGGTTCATCAATTATTTATATAATAGTTTAAATAAATATTTATTGGTATGATTGATAACATGGCCATGCATTAGTCGATCACATGTCATACATGAAACCTCACACAGTTTTATTTAATCATGCATCTCATTAGTAGAAATACGATTGATTAAAAATCTCCTAATGTGTTTATATGAATTGATTTGAGAAATCAATTGCATGTAAATTGCTAAGTTTTAATTAGTTAAACTTGATAATCACACCACTCTAAAAGTCTTAGTAACATTTAGGATAGTCGACTTTATTAAAAAAGTTTTATTAAAGTTTGATTAATGTAATTAATTAGTTTTTGTTAGTTCACCTAATTTTGATTTAAGCTCTTTAGAAGGTTAAATGAAATTAGACCAATAAGATTAGATTAATTCATTCTAATTCATAGGGTATTTTAACTAGTAATTAATTTAGAATTAATTGATTAGTTAAAACAGAAACACATCAACTATAAAATAGTGAGTGAGAGAAGGTTGACATGTCAATGTAACCTATGGTCTCCATTATTAGTACAACACCAAGAGATACAAAGAAGGCCTCGAGATGCCTTTGTTTTATCCCCTAAGGAAGGTTTCGAACTGTGTCAATATCAAGGTTGAACTTCTTAAGAAGATAAGAACTAAATGATATAGTTTAGATTTGACCGACCCTAAGACGGCATATTCTATATCAAGTCATGGAATCCGAAATAATGAGTTACACTTAAGCTTTGAGTGGATAATTGTGACTTGACTAAATACGCAATACATTATTATTAAAAGAGAAAATATGAAATATTTTCAGTTTTAATAAATAAGGATGAAAATGTCTCATAGACAGTTTAAAATTAATATGACTGACCCTAAGACGACACATTAATTATTAGGTTGTTTTATCATGGATTAGTAATTGTTAACTTTATGTGTTTGATATGTTGCATTCATGCATCACCTTTACTTTTTAAATTTCTTGATATTTATTTCAGTTATATTGAATAATGTATATTTTGATTCTTTTTAGTTCTTAATATGTCTACCATGCGCTCCCCCATTCCTTCTTTTCTTACACTCGAAAAACCCAATGGTGTAACATTATAAGATGGAAATCAAATTCAAATTTGATGCTAATATGTGAGAACCACAAGTTTGTCCTTACTAAGAATGTTCTGAAGAGCTCGCTGACGATGCCTCGAAAAATGTTAGGGACAAATATGATACTTGAATCATAGATTCATAGGCTACCATTGATGTTATGAACAAGTTGCAATTCAACAAAACCACATTGTTGAATGAACTACATACTTTTGGGTCACTCTACAAGAGTATGGCCAAAGAGGGTGAGACAAATGTTACTGAGCAAAAGCCTTCTTCCATTGTTGTAAATAGTAACAAAAGGTAAGAACAATGATAAGGACAAAAGTAAGAATAAGAAAAGAAAGAAAGTTGAGAAGTCACCTAAAGGTCAAGAAGAACAAGAAAGACAATAACTCCAAAAAGAAAGAACCAAGGGAAAATGTTTGCATTATAGTGTTGAAGGTCAATGGAAGAGAAATTGTAGCAAGTATCTCTCTGAGCTGAAAAAGAAAGGTAAATGTGATTTACTCGTACTTGAAGTTTGTTTAGTGGAATCTGATTTGTCATCCTGGATATTGAATTTAGGAGCCATAACCATGTATGTTCTTATTGGCTGATGGCGAGGTGGTAATGAGAGTTGGTAGTGGTGCGCTTGTGTCAGCAAAAGCATTGGAACAATCCGTTTAATATTTTCTAGGAATATGCACTTCAAACGACAACCTACATTTTGAGTGTAGTGCCTTCTAAGTCTGTAAGAAAGACACCTATAGAGTTATGGAATGACTCAAAACCTAGTTTGTGTCATTTTCGTATATGGGGGTGTCCAGTTCACGTTATTGGGCCCAAGACTGGAGAGTTAGACTCAAGGTTTGAAGTGTGTATATTTGTTGGCTATGCTCCAAAAATAAGAGGTGGGTACTTGTATAGTCACAATGATCAAAATGTGTTTGTATCGACAAATGCAACTTTCATTGAACACGATTATATGGAAAACTACAAATCTCAGAGAAAAGTAGCTCTAAAAAGTTAGCATCTGATGAGATCAGACCACCTTTATCATTAACTGATAAATGACAAACCACAGAAACCATTGTTCTTGTTCCCATAGGATTGTAAGACAACCTATTCACTATGAAATAGAGGCAAATGTCCTAGTGTATGACATTGATAAAGACGATCAATTAACCTTTAAAGAGACGATGAAAGATCTTGAAAAGAAGAAATGGCAAGATGCCATGAACAAAGAAATGAAATTGATGTATTCTAATTCTATTTGAGAACTTGTAAATCCACCTAAAGAAGTCATGCCCATTGGATGTAAATGGATCTTCAAGAAAAAATGTGCATATGTGAAAGTAGAGACTTTTGAGGCACGACTGGTAGCCAAAGGTTATATACAAAGGGAATGAGTCGATTATGAAGAGAAACTCTCTTGTTACCCTGCTAAAACTCATTCACATCCTTTTATCCATAGACGCTAGTTTAGAATATGAAATATAGAAAATGGATGTCAAGGTAGCTTTTTTGAATGACTATCTTGAAGAAAGCATATATATGATGCAACCAGAAGGGTTCATGAAAACGTGAAAAGATCAGAAAGTATGCAACTTGCTTAAATCCATTTATGGATTAAAACAAGCATCAAGATCTTGGAATCTTACCTTTGATAAAATTATTAAATCATATGACTTTGAGTAAAATGTTAATGAAACTTGTGTTTATAAATACATCAAAGATAAGATAATGATTTTCATAGTTCTTTATGTAGACGATATTCTACTAATTGGATATGATGTAGAAACTCTGTCGAAAGTAAAGAAGTGGTTAGTTGAGAAATTTTGAACGAAAGAATAGGGATGTAGAAACTCTGTCGAAAGTAAAGCTATGTTTTAGGCATCCAAATCCTAAATGATAGAAAGAACAAGCTCTTGGCACTTTCTCAGGCATCTTATATTGATAAGGTGCTGGAAAGACTCTATGAAAAATTTAATGAAAGGTCAACTACCGACTAGACATGAAATTGTTATTTCTTAGTAGCAGTGTCCTGAGACACCTCAAGAGGAAGAATATATGAGAAATGTTCTTTATGCTTCAGTTGTTGGTAGTCTCATGTATGCAATGTTGTATATGAGACTAGGCATCTGTTATGTAGTAGGAATTGTCAGTCGTTATCAATTAAATCTTGGATTAGGACATTGGATTGTAGTAAAATACATTCTTATGTATCTCAGGAGACAAGAAGTTATATGCTTGTTATTCAGGTGGAGACCTGAATCTCAATGGATATACTGATTCTGAATCAGATAAGGATGGTCGAAAGTCGACGTCTGGATCGTACACTGAGGTGATCTGATTGTTATGGAGATAACTTTAGATCAGAACTTGTGATTCCACATTTACTTTAGGGTAAGTGGGAAATTGTTAGACATAGTGACCTTAAAACATATGTTTAAACAATTTTAATATGAAATTAATGAAATTACATTTTACTTACATGATATAAGCACCACACTTAATTTTAATATGAAATTAATGAAATTAAAATATTGTTGAATAATTTATATACAAATATATGAAAATTTCATATTCATTAATGAGATAATGATTTTGTACAAGTACGGGAGTATTAAGATCATAAATAATGTGTAATACCTCAAGGACTTAAGGGGTTATTTTGTAATTGTTAACCTCTCACTCACATGATATAAGCACCACACTCAACCACCTCTCCCATTCTCCATTTTCTTCTTCACGAACCCTCCCCTGTAACTGATTTTCTCTCTCTGTTTTACAGTTTTCTTCCCCAGCGAAGCCACTATGTTCTTCACCTTCTTCTTCATTTCAACTTGAGCAGTCCTTTAAAATTGATCTTTGGTAAGAAATTTCTTGTTTCCTTTATTTTCATTCTTCTTTTTCTCTTTTCTCTTCCTTAATCTAGATTTCTATCAAAAATTTGAAATACTCAATTATGAAATTCTTTAATTTCAGCAAATTTCTTCCTCATCTCTATATCCATGGTGCCGTCGTTGTTTCGTAACCACCGCATCACCACCATCTTTAAAATTTTGGTAAGCTTAATCTTTGAATTCTCTCATTGAGCTTTCGGTCTCTCTATTTCATTCTCTTTTCTCTCTGTGTTTTGTTGCTCTCTCTGATCTCACCCTTATCTTTCCAGGGAGCCCCTCCATCATCGTCTTCTCCAGATTGCATCATCATTTCATCGTTGGTAAGCTTAATTTTCCTTCTTTCTTTCTTTCATTCCTTATTCGCCATCCTCTGCTATTGTCTACAATTGGGTCTTGTGATCCAATTATTTTTTTACCCGACCTGACCCATCCAACACCCTGCCTGAACCAGTTCAATTGAACCTGAACTGGTTCATCTGAACCAAAGCAGATCAAAACAGTTTAGTCTGACCAGGCCAAACTAGTTTAACCCCACCAGATCAAACTAGCCCAACCCAGTAGTATCGAACCGGTTCAGACCATTGAACCTAGTGGAACCGGTTTGAACCGCTTGATCAATTTACACCTGATTTAGCTTCCACTTATTTTTAACCTCACTCGCCCTCTAGTTAATTAATTGTAGTTATTATATGAATATGTTGTGATCTGGGATCCTTGAGTTTTAGATCATTAGTTACTGAATTTAATTCGTAGCGAATCAAAGTAAGTGGATTTAAATAGTAATTCAGTTCATATGTTATAAGTGTAGCATATATAGTGTAAAATTGTTTTTATTTCTTTATGTTGCTTGATCTTATGATTAAGTGTTTTATTTATTTTTTCATATCACGATGAAATTATTTACCATGTTACGTATGATTATATTTTGAGTTATGCATGTAATAGATATATCATTTATATTCATGAATAAGTTATATGTTTACTCATGTATATGTGATAATGTGAATTATGAATCTCAACTCAAGTAAAGTAATGAGTAAACAAGAGGTAGACTTAGTCATGTCCCTTGGTTATCAAGTAACCAGATTGTTCACGTCATGTTATCAGCTATACGGTTGAGTATTACTAAGTTCATGTTAGCGTCCTTCAGGTTCAGATAACTTTAAGTGACATCAAGTTTCAGGACACCTATGTTCATGTTACAAGTTTCATGTTACAAGTTCAAGTTTAAGTGTGAATCAATTCTAGTTTGGTTGTTAATCGGGGGATATGCCTAGTCGAATTATGATCAATAAAGTACAAGTATCAGCAAGAATAAGTACAAGTTCAAGTTATATGTTAACCATGAAATCAGTTATGTTAATTACAAGTGCTTTATGTTATTTAATAATCAAGTGAATGTGTTAAATTAAAGTTGCATGGGTTATATATTTACATTTATGTCATGTGAAGCTTATTAATATGTTGATTTACTTACTGAGTATTTTTAATATTGACCCCCCATAGATGAATATGTTGTAGGTGATAGTGAACAACATGAGTGAGGGACTACCATAGTCAGCAAAAATATGAGATTTTCACTAACTATGATTATTTGACATCAGAAACAGATTTTAGTTTAATTACAGTTGATTTAAGAATTTATGAATTTTCATGTTTTAGTCTTCGAAAATATGTTTGACTTTCATGTTTTATGGATTTTCATAATCGGCTTTATTATAGATTAATGAATCATTTATTTAAGTTTATTGAGTGGATATTCTCTTAAATTAATTTTATTCTTCCACTGTTTGATGTTAAAATTAGGGTTTTAATTTGAAAATTTTCTCCAATTAAGGTTTCAATTGAATTGTGAATTTTTGAATAAGTGAAATTACATGCATGTTTAACCCACAAAAATCAGGGCTTTGCATAATAAATAAAATAGTACGCAACATATTAAATTATGAAATCTTTAATTAATGATTGCTAGTATGGTTCACTAAGCATTTTGAATGCATGTGCTCTAGATCCGGATTATTGATGTGGATAGATATATTAGTCAATGTACTTTATATAATTAGATTATATAGGAAATGACCCGATGTGGATTAATATCTTTATTAACTTACCGTTTATCATAAAAATTTAACACACATCAAAATTGATGATCATATATAGATCAGTCTGAATCGTGAGTAGTCATGAACTTCTATGCATGTTTACTGGATCTTTTGATTCACTTATTAAGGTTTGTTTGTAAAATAGACTAGTGACTTTTTTTTGGAGAGATTTAGTGATATGGATGGCTAGGAACATGATCTTACAAGATTTGGAATCCACACTTTCTTAATGGACCGTATATTGGTTCTCTTAAGTGTTAATTCTGAAACTGAGTGGTTATTGAGCTCAAATTTATAATACGATTATAAATTGGTCGTTCATTAGTGAATTAATGGCAGGATCAAAATGTAATTAGAAGGGTAAAATGATAATTTTGACTAGCTCTAATTTACGAACTAATAATTGGAGAATAAAATTACATGAAGTGATTATATCAATGGATAACACGATAATACTCTGTAAATATATTCTGTAATTTTTAGGAGTGCAATTTCATATTTGCAGTGGTGTAATAATGAAATTAATAAATATAATTATTTAATTAAAAAGTTTAATAAATAGTCTGGCTTATTGGAGCTTAGAATTATGGGTCCATGGTCTCCAAGCCACTTCTATACTACATAGTATAAGGTGTGAATATTTCAGGATATGAGAAAATGACTAACTTGAAAAATGAATTAAATTTATGTGGAAAGTATATAATTATGAGACAATTATGTGATATTATTTAATTAAGAATTGATTAATAATATTATTTATTGTAATTTTCAGAAATTATAAATAATTAATAATGTCGATTATTTTAATGTTGATCGATTAGTGAGACAGAATATTTGATTTATAAAATTAAATAATATTAAATCATTATGAGATAATGATTTTATTTTGTTTATTAAATCTGTTAATTAACAGATAAGATAATTGATTGGGAGATCATACAAGTTAATTTTGAATTAACTGATATCTAGATATTTATCTGATTAATATAAATAATAAATTATATGATAATTGCCATGTGGCATATTAGATTGCTACATGTCAGTATCTCATTTTTGAATAAGAGATTGACATGATTTACTGTAGTGTCATGTGTCACTATAGTAACATGAGACACATTTTAGTGCCATATAGCACTACAGTGGTGCCGTGAGGTACTGCTCATCCACATGACACACTACAGTGCCCTGAGACACTGTAGTATTGCACCAATTGCAGTGGGTCCCACTATAGTGGCACATTAAATAAATAATTTATTATTTACATCCAAAATCGAAGGGCCCTTTAAACTATAAGATACGCATTGATAATGTTCTATTGGCCTCAGAGAGCAATCACAAACTATCTTGAGCTAAGTCAACAATTTGATCGATTAATGGTTAATCGAAGCTATGCGAGTTTTGTTATTCTCTCTTAGAGTTCTGTCCCAAATAGTCATTTTCTAAAATCTTTAGATCTCATGCGTTGAGTACATCTAGAGACAGAAACGTGTCTTTGATTTATTTTACGTGCCCACACACGTCATAGTGTGTTTAAGATTGACTTGAAAGATCTTGATGTGGATCTCGCAATCTGTTGTTCATGAGATTATAAGTTCGTTATTTGCAAGAACGCTTGATAATACTACAAGAGTTATAACTCTTATATTTGTATGTCGTTGATTTAATGTATAGATATATAATGGACCGATGAAAAAGTGTTTTTTGTTTAAAAAGTTTTTTTTAGAAACTGTGGCATCGCAATTATTTTTGTTTTCAATTGATAAATTTCGAACTTATTTTTTTAAAACCACCACGCCTCCACCGCGCACCGCCGTCGATTGGAAATCAATTTATTTGAAGCTAAGCTATATATGCAGGAAAGAAAGACATTTTTTTGTCTACATCTATAATGTGTTCACCAGTCGACCAATTATGTCACCTCGTAATGGCTAGTACATGATTGTGAATACATATTATGATGAAGTCAAGCGTTGCTCTTTAAGAGAGTAGAGATGTTTGGACTGATGTAACAAATATGTTTGAGGTATAGTGAGATAAGTATATATTCTTCAGTTTTTGGGCTACTATGTTATTCCTAACAAGTTCATAGCAACTAACTCTGATATGTGCTTTGTGTCGCACGATCCATTTGCTCGTATGAATTCATTAGTATGTGAATATTTAATCATTTGTAATTAAATTTATTCAATCCGTACATCTGCGAGTGGGAGATGTCAAACAATTTGGATCTGGACGCTCATGATGGGTCCACTTGAACTAATTTTTGAAAAAGAATGATTGGTAGATGACTTCCCTTAACATCCATAAGAGATGAACTTCATTTAACTTTTTCTAAAGAAAAACAAAAGCAAAATTCGAACCGATACAATATCAAGGGAAAAATTCATTCCTCCAATATTCAAATAAAGCTTTCACATACTAAATCAAGCGCTCTTGAGTTGTGGAACAGGTGAAGAATTCGTTTTCATGATTTTTTACAAGATCCGGTGCGTAATTCATCATTTCGATCTATTTTGCTGCATAATCAAGTCAGTGTTCTTGACTTGGAATATTTCTACACTGGTGAAGAAGAGCCCTCTGCCATTTGTTCTTCAAACCCTCTGCGATGAAGAAGAAGAAGAAGCGTGAAGAAGAAGAAGCCAACACTATTTTTAATCTATTTTTTTAGTACATGTTTAAGTAAGGGGAAAAATGTCTAAATGAGAGTCTTGCATGTGACCAATTTAACGTGCAAAAATTTAACAGAATAGATCTTATTGATGGATCATGAAAGTTGAAGAGTTTATGAGGAAGATGTTAAGGTTGAGTGTGGATCTTTTAAAAATTTCCAAAGTTGAAAGGGGTGTTAAATTAACCCTTTAATATATTAGACATTATCTGATCGAGCGGTGCAGGATAGATTTCCTAGTCGAGCGGTACAGGATAGATTTCCTAGTCGAGCGGTACAGGATTAACAACCAGATGAAGAAGCACATTGAGATCAAAACCACGACGAGAGAGAGAGGGAGAGAGAGATGTTCATGTTTTAGTGAAGAAGATTTGGGGAATGAAGATGATGAACAACGGTTATAACAACAGCTTTAATAGCAATACGAACGGGTTGATGTCGACGGCCACGACGTCGTCTTCGTCTCCGTCTCAACCAACTGTAACGAATTCTCAATCGCAAGGGCTTAAGACCTATTTCAAAACCCCTGAGGGACGGTTCAAGCTTCGTTATGAGAAGACTCATCCTCCTGGTCTTCTTCCATTTTCCCATGGCAAATCGGTCTCTCAGGTACTCCCGCTTTCTCTCTGGTTGCTGAGAATTTGATCGAAATTGAAATTTCTCTTAACTTTTATTTCTTCATTGAGTTGAAGTACTCAAAAGTGAAAATCTCGAATTCATTTTGTTTTGCTTTTTGTTTGTCATCTCCCTTCCCACCAAGGTGACCCTGGCTCAGCTAAAGGACAAGCCAGCACAGGCGGGGACAGCGCCGAGTTCCAGTTCGAGCACAACAGCGAGCACCGGGGTGAGATATGCGGCAGCGAAGCTCTTAGGAGTTGGGGGTGGAAATGGTGTACGCGCACTTAGTTTTGTGGGCGGGAACGGCACAAGTAAAGCTACTAATGGAACTAGTCGAAGTGCTTCTGTTGGAGGGTCAAATGGTACCCATTCTTTGCTTAATCCAAATTACGATGGTAAAGGGTCCTATTTGTGTTTCAATGTCGGGGACACTATTTTCATTGGCGACCTCAATTCGCCAGATAAGGTAATCATTTTAATATAGTGGATTTTGGATTTTTGTTTTGGTGATTGAATTTATTATCATTACATTTATTAACTTTGAATTTGTAGGATCCAATAAAATCTATATATTTAAGCAATTCAAACCCTATCTGCCATGCATTTGATCCTGAAGCCAAGGATGGACACGATTTTATTATCGGATTGAACTCTGGTGATGGTAACAATTTTTCATCTAACCTTTTGCGGTCATTTTGTATGAATCTGTTTCGGTGAAGGCTTATTTTGTGTATTATTGTAGTTTACTCAGTCTCTTTGAGACAGCAACTACAAGATGTGGGGAAGAAACTTGTCAGCGCCCAGCATTATAACAAAGAGGGTTCTTTCAATAATAGGCAAGATAAATAATCATTTTCAGCTTGATCTACTACTGTTGTTGTCCAATATAAGGTGTTCTGCTATTAATTTCGATGCACTCTACTCTATTCTCACTCAGGCACTCTTCATTTCTTTTCTGGCAAGCTGTTTTCCTCCTCTTAGTTTGTTTGAATCGATTGAATCCAATCACGATATGTGTGATTTTTTTCAAATTTCTACAGTTGCATTTGAATGTCTAAACCGTTGCACATGTTGTTTGATAATAACAAAAGATTTAGTTTATATATTACATTTCCTCTTTTTCTTTGACTATTGTAATGATGGAAAATTAGAGATGCGCATGTGGGGGTGAAATTACAATGAGAAAATTGACGGCACTGTGTAGCCATGTCATGTTGTGGATCTTGGAATTGCAAGTATGAACTTGAAGAAGGAAGTTTTGCAAGGAGTTAAACAGAGAATATTTTTGATCAGTAGCTGAAACTATATTTGGAGAAGAGAAGTTGCTGAGAGAACGTACAGCGTATTACTTTATAATCCAAATTGAATGCCCGCTGAAATTACCAAATGAGATTTGATAGTTGTCTCAAGGGATGTAGGTCATAACATGATAGAAGCATCATATTGTTCTTTGTTATTCTAGATCTGATGAGTTCTTGGTTGACATCACCATATGTTAAACAAAAATGGTAGAATCTGACGTTCCTCTTTTGGAGCAAGTTATTCTAGACAAAAATGGTAGAATCAGGGATTGAACGGGATGTAGGAGTTGGACAAATCTGCATTATGTTTCAGACTCTTCTTCATGAATTGGGAGAGAGGGAAGTCAAGATCATTATGTATGGTTAGCATTCTAATGCTGATCATTATTAAAAACTTGCTATAAATGTTGTCTGTTGATCTGGAAAGTAAAATTAAACACCTGCACTAGCAATATCTCTTGGGAATTTGAATGTGCATCCATCATCATGATACTTGGAGGAACCTTTTATAGTCTATTTTCTTGTCTCGAGGCTCATACTCATATAATGATTTGGTAAATGAATTTCTGAATAGAAATTGAAGTCTCCAAGTGTGCATATTTTATTTATTGGTTGATAACTGTGAAGTGTATTGTTCACATTGAAAAAACCTCGAGAAAGGGTAGGGACAAACCTAAAAACCAATTTCTAAGAGGAGATTGTGCAGTTATCCTGCAGATGGAGTATCACACAAAATTTTCCGACCACTATCAATTTTTAAATGTGTTTTTGTGTGTTCCATTTATCAGTGGTCTTTTTTCTCATCTCTTTTCGTGTGGCATTTGTTATTTGCTCCTTCATTGATTGCTGCGACTTGATTTTTTATATGATATGAACTATACTGGTTATTTTTTTACAGTCGATGTACCTGTGTTGCATGGGTTCCGAAAGGTGATGGCACTTTTGTTGTTGCTCATGCTGATGGAAATTTATATGTTTATGAAAAGGCAAGATTTAGCATTCAATTGGAATGGTTTGATCCATTGTGCTATTACTCTTATATTTTTATCCCTCCAACAACCTAAAATATATGACAATTAATATATTTTCAGGGTAAGGATGGAACAGTTGATTCTTCCTTTCCACTTGTTAGGGATCAATCTCAATTTTCAGTGGCCCATGCAAGGTCCAGTAAGGTAGTTGGAACTTACGTTTATAGTGCTGCCTCATGTTATTTATTATTTCGTTGCTACTTTAAAATGGGAAAATTTACACGTTTGGTCCCTATACTTTCGCTTGGCGTTTTATTTGGTCTGTGGAGTTCAAAATCAGACAAAGTTAGCTTCAAGACTTTCATTATGGTACTCCTTTGGTCCTTCCATTAAAACACCTCCCTCCCTCCCTTGGCAGAACGAAACCCATCTTTTCAAAATTTCTTCCAAATCAGCAGCAGTAAGGTTGAAAGGGTGTTTGAGTTTGGAAGAAACAATGCTGGAGTTTAAGTGGTGGTCTCCAGAAGAAGGTTGCGTCTCGGATCCTCACTATGGAAAGTGTCGTTGGATCAAAGCTCATGGTTTGCCCCTCCATTTGTGGAATTACGAAGCTTTCATATATATCGGAAACAGCTGTGGAGGACTTTTGAAGGTAGATGTTGACACGTTGAATCTTAGAGAAATTAGGTGGACAAGATTGCTTGTGAATGCTAATGCTAAGGAGTCGACACCTGTTTTACCGAGCTCTGTTTGTTTACGTATGGGAAGTATGGGAAAGTTGCTTTTCTCTATCCTGATTGAAGTGAATCAGGGGTCCACGGTTTCTGTAGTCGGTGATAGGAAGCAAGTCCTACTAGAGAAGAATGGTTCAGCTTTTCATGTGCCTCCAGTGCGTAGAGGCAGGGAGCCTAGGGAAATTTTGAATTTCAAAAAATCTCACAACGGACAAATGGCGTTGACGTCGGGTTTGGGCTCTAAGGTTCACTGGCCGGTTGAGTTTCAGAAAGGAAAAGACTCCACAAAAACCAACAAAGGATTATTCAATAAATGGGCTCCCAACAACTTCAGGCCACGACTCAAAGGGGTCTGGGTGGCTAATTCTAACTTAAAAGGAGAAAGCCCAATCAATGATTAGATCTATGCCCCAACTAAAATGATTTTAATTCCAAATGACCCATCAGAGTATCAGGGCCTTCTGTCAATGGCAGTGGGAGACTGTAGTGGCTCAAAGGAGAGCTGGGACTCTACGGTGGACGGGATAAAGCCATTTTCGGAGAACCTTTTTTCAGAGGAGGACGAGGAAGATATTCTAGCTGCTGGCTTCAGTCCGGGGGAGAGAGATATGGAGCAGTGGCAAATGGTTCTTTTACAGTCCTGGGGATCGATTCTATGGATACAAAAATGCAGTGCCCTTTGGCTATTCTTTAACTGCTTGCTGTTTCGGAGGAACCAGTCGACGAAATTCACGTGTTGAAGGACGAAGAGGAGATTTCAGGATGGGTCCTCATAAAAATGGAAGTGTTATCCAGATTTTTGGGGGTCCCGGTTCACGGATTCGAGGATAAAGCTCAAGCTCTATTCGCGATATTGAGGAGAGATGGAAGTAGCGAAGTCCGTCCATAGGAAATTCGGTCTCACCTAAGAAGAATCGAGTTAACGAGCTGAAACGTCTACAATGGAGTGTGAATTATGATAAAAGCAAAGTTAAAGACAACAGAAACTTGCTGGGAGGGGCACAATACGGTAAATTTTCCTATTTCCTTGTGATTTTCTCGATTCTCCCTTGGAATGTGAGGGGTCTGAATAACCCGGATAAAAGGGCTGTCATTCATAAGATGGTCAAGGATTGGAAACTTGATATCCCGTGTCTACAAGAAACGAAGATGGAAAGCTTCAATGATGGTATGTTAAGGAGTATTTGGGGTAATAGGAGCGGGCAGTGGCTCTCGTTGGAGTCTGTAGGTAGTGCTTGTGGAATCTTGTTATGTTGGGATGGGGATAAATTCGACTTGGAAAGTTCTCAGAAAGTTGCTCATTTTATTTCTGCACCTTATAAAAACGTAGAGGACAGAGTGTCTTGGGTGTTTACAGAGTGTCTTGGTGTTTATGGGCCTTGTAATGCTGACTTGAGGGATGCCTTCCTCACCGAGTTAAGCTCTGTAAAAGCTATGTGGGATTTTCCGTGGTGTATAGGGGGCGGTTTCAATCTAGTTAAACAGCCTGTAGAAAGGTTGAATGAGGCGTCTTTTTCAGTAGAGATGGCTGCTTTCTCTGATTTCATAGATTCGAGCGTTCTGCTTGATATTCCCATGGAGGGTGGGCAATTTACTTGGTCTAATTATAGATCATGCTCTAGGCTCGATTGTTTTTTGGTTCCTACGGAGTGGGAAATGTTCTTAATGATATCAGGGTGCGATGTCTTCCAAGGGTTGTGTCTGACCACTCGCCCATTCTGCTGACTCATGCGTCTTATCATTCTCGCAAAACTACATTTTGTTTTGAGAGCATGTGGCTTCTAGAGGAAGGTTTCTTGGACTTTGTGCCCAGCAAATGGTCTAGTTATTCCATGCATGGGAATGCTTCCTTCATCCTAGCTCAGAAGCTCAAACGCCTTAAGGCTGATTTAAGGAAATGTAATGCTGAAGCTTTCGGTAATGTGCAGGTCCGAAAGAGGGAATGGATGGAGGATAGTCACTAGTTTTATTTGGAAGACCAGAATGAGGGACTTTCCCTAGAAAATAGGCTTTTGAGAGATGAGGTTATTGAGAAGCTGAATCGAGTTATCTTGGCTGAAGAGACTCATTGGAGGCAGAAATCTAGGGCCTTATGGCTTACCCAAGGGGATCGTAACTCGAAGTTCTTTCACGCCATCACTCGAGCTCATAGGCGGCACAACCACATTGAGAGCATAGAGATTGAGGGGAGGGTTTTAAACGCAGAGGAAGACATTAACAAAGGGGTAGTGGAATTCTTTACATATCTGGTCTCGGAAAAATACAATTGGAGGGCTAAAACCGACGATCTCTTCTATCCCACATTGACAGAGGAGGAAGCTGGTTCCCTGGAAACAATATTTTCTGAGGAGGTTTTCTCGGCTCTCATGTCTTTGGAAGGTGAGAGGCCCCGTGCACAAATGGTTTTCCTTTGATATTTTTTCAGAAATGCTGGGATTTTATCAAGTTGGAGGTTACGCAAGCTCTAAATTTCTTCTACACCCAAGGTACATTTGAAAAGAGCTTAAATACTATGTTCTTGGTTATTATCGCAAGAAAAAAGATGCTTCTAATATTAAAGACTACAAACCCATAAGTCTTGTGGTCAAGAAATCCCACTTAGTTTCATGGCAGAAACATTGTTTCCCTTTGAGAAGAGGAGGCCTGGGCATTCAAAAATTCAGCACCTTTAATCAGGCCCTTCTCGCTAAGTGGGTGACGGGAAAAGGATTCGGTTCTGATTGGATCCATGGCATTCTAATATTCCCTTGGCTGCTGCATGCCAAAGTATTTACTGTTTAGCAAGGGACAAAAATGCTTTGGTGGGGGATTACTTGGAATTTACGGAGAGGGATGTTAATTGGAACGTTATCTTAAGAAGACAAGTTAACGACATGGAATTGCAGGAGGTTCAGAATTTGTTTGGAGCTCTTTATGCTTATCAGATAGCAAGAGATGAAGAGGATTCGGTTGGGTGGATCAGAAGAGGTAACTTCTCTTTCTCGGTCAAGAGTTTTTTCAAGCTTCTCACTGACAGTGGTGATGGAGAGGGGCTTTTTCGTTGGAGAGGAATTTCGAAGACTAAAGCTCCTCCGAAACACGCTTTCCTCTTGTGGTGCTCTGTTTGAAACTCCAACCTAACGATCAATAACTTGTAGGGGAAGGGGATTTGCATGCCTAACAGATGCGCTTTGTGTAAGTTAGAAGCAGAAACCAGCATTCACTTATTTCTACATTGTCCTTTCTCTTGGGCTTTATGGGGGAAAGTCGTGGACAGCCTCCATCAAATGGGTTATGCTTGGTTCTATCAAGCAAGCTGTTTTGGGCTGGTATTCAACTAATGGAGGTTCCGTAGACAAGTCTTTTTGGGCGGGTGATCATTCACGTATTTTTTTGGGCTATTTTTTTCGAGAGGAATCAGAGAATGTTTGAGGGGACTGAAAATTCGTTTTGTAAAGTATTCTTATACTTTAGAGGCATTCTTAAAGAATGGGTGGACACCCTATTCCCCATGTTGGTTTTTGAGAAAAACTGGGTGAATAGCCTCCATTTTTTGTGTTTATAATTTCCTTTTAGGTTGTATTGCCCTATCTCGGGATTTCCTTTTCTAATACAAATCTTACTTACCAAAAAATTGATATCAGGGTTTGTCTGGGTGTGGCTGAGTGGCTGAGTTAATAAGGGTATTATATATTAGGGTTTATTTTGTACTTGGTACTATGGGCATCTTTATTTTGTTCATTAATATAAATGTTATTTTGGTTAGGTCTTCTTTAAATGGCTTCTTATTCGGACTCTTACACACACACACACACACACACATATTTCTTAATCTCACTTGTCAATTCATGTGGCTCCAAATTTCTTAATTTTGTTTCTAATGAATTCTTTCGCTATTTTCAACTTAGGAGTGATAGGTAATGTTAATTCTTTTCAATATTTTCTTTCATTCTATAAGAGTACTATAGGCCCGTTTGGAAACTAATTTATTGGCTGTTTTCTATTTACAATGACCAAAAATTGGTCTGGCGAAGCAAATTTTTGGATGTTTTCATCTCCTAAATTCTTAAAGCAGCCCTGTTTCTGGTAATTGATTTCCTTGTTTTTGAAAACTGATTTCCCTTGATTTGTTCCTTGTGGGGATACATTTATTAAAGAAAAACGAATCATGCTTTTATGTCCAAACATGTTTACTGTTCTTGAAAACAAAAAACAGTTTTCTACCTTTACTCACCCATACAATTTTACCTTCTGAAACTAGAAAAAATAATTTCCAGTAACACATCTCAGAGTCTATTTTCAGAAAACTATTTTCAAAAAAACACTCCGGAAGGCAAACTAAGTTTTTTTATTATTTTTTTTCCTACTTTGATCGAGGTTTACACCTTGCCTTATGAAGGGAAAACGCCTCGAGGCTGCCTTTAGCTTTTTAAATTAGTGGTAGCAGCTAGGCCAACATTTATTAAAGTTACAATTGCTTGATAATAATAATAGCAGAACTATCTCAGGGTATTCTACTGGTAAGGTGAACTTGTGACTGTGATAGGCACATGGGTCATCGTTTGATTCCCCTTGGAGCCAAAAGTAGGTTTAAGTGGTTTTTTTCTGCAGTGGGTCGTTGTGCTAGATTTTCCAAGTTTGTCCAGTCTTAGTGTCTTACGCCCTTAGGGATTATAGCTGGTTCCCCTTTATTAAAAAAGGGGGAAAACTAGTTTCTGTACCCTGCATGTTGACTGTTAGAGGGGTAATCTTAGTCTTTTGGTTACTCCTTGTGTTGCCTCACTTGAGAATTTTCTTTAATGTGGTTTATTGCAGAGTAACCCAATTGCTAGATGGCATATCTGCCAAGGTGCAATCAACGGCATTGCTTTCTCCTCTGATGGGACATATTTGGCCACTGTTGGTAGAGATGGTATTTTGGAGATCTGTTATCCACATGTAATATTATGAACAAGGACCTCAGTTGTGAATGCTAACAACAAATATTTAATGTAGGGTATTTACGGGTATTTGACTATTCAAAAGAGCAATTGGTATGTGGTGGAAAGAGTTATTATGGTGCTCTTCTATGCTGCACATGGAGGTAAGAAAATGGGGAAGGAAAGTTCTTAAAGCTGTCTGAGTCATTAGTTTCGCATCTTTGCTTGCTTTCACATCTTTGCTTGATTTCTTCCAAAGTAAAAGGAAGAATAAATAGAAGATTATATGACCTTTAAACGCTGTTTTTTAGTGGGGATGGAAAGTACATTTTGACCGGTGGTGAAGACGATTTAGTTACGGTGTGGAGTATGGAGGACCGAAAGGTAGTTGCATGGGGCGAGGGGCATAATTCTTGGGTAAGGTTTCTTCTGTCAGCTTGATTGATAAGCACCATTTTTACCTCATATTTTTCTTCATGGTTGTAACCTGAAAATGGTCTCCAATTTTACGCTGAATTCGATGGCTCAGGTTAGTGGTGTGGCTTTTGACTCATATTGGTCAGCTCCCACTTCAGATGACATTGAAGAAACTGGTGTATACCGATTTGGTTCTGTTGGTCAGGTGATTGCTACGATTCCCAAATTTCAAACCACTCAAGTTGAATGAAAATTGTTGGCTAAATCATGTAAATGTTTGCAGTTTTAACTGTGAAGTTATGCATTTCCTTGCTACAATTGAAATTTTAGACAATTTTTATTTGACAAAGGGGCAATTGCTTATATTAGTTAATGAACTAATAATGTTTATTGCTTTTATGGAAACGTTTTAAATTGTACATACATGTCTTTATCCTCGCAAAGGACCTCCAATTTACAGAATGAGTTACTGCATACATCCTTCATCTTGTTGATGGAAACATAGTGGTTGTCAAAGTTAAAAAAATTCATGGATGTGGAGGTTTTCTAATGGAAATATCAAGTCGTCTCTCCAAGGGAGCCACCTAGTGTGTCCCTTTTCATTGGGATAGGAGGGACTGAATTTCTTGCATTATATAAGGAGCACCATATTTTTAAAAGCATAATAGAATTTGTATTTGTCATCATTGATTTGAAGCTTGCTCCAATTTTGTTCACTGGGAGAAAATAAAAAGAGAAAAACCAAAGCAGTAATGTGGATCTTCTACTTGAACAAATCCAAAATGGGGGGTCGCTATTGTGGTAAAGATATTTTCCAAGCCCGGGAATGAATTCACCGCCGTTTAGCTTACCGGTGATTATTGGTGATTTCGGCTTCATGCAGGCTAGTTGCAGCCTACAATCCAAAGTGGACAATTATGTTTTGGACACTAAGGATCTGTTGGAATGTACTGTTTGTTGTGGGGGGGGGGGGGGGGGGGGGG
>QANY01012495.1:155000-190493 GCA_003255025.1 Datisca glomerata | reverse complement strand
TTAATCACCACTTTTGTTCGCTTACATTTTATAGTGAAATGGTGGTAGTTTATCTCCTCTCTTGGTTGGGAATGAACTTTTTACATTTAATTGTAAAATGTTGCATTATTTTATTCGCTGGGGAATGTCCAAGCTTTCCCTTTCTTGTGTGTCATTGAAATTTTTAGTTTAGTAAATGTTTTTGCTAATTATGAGTTATCTTTACAGGATGCCCAATTGCTTTTGTGGGACCTGTCAATGGACGAGATCGTAGTACCACTTCGCCGTTGTCCACCTGGTGGGTCCCCCACGTTCAGTACAGGAAGTCAATCATCTCATTGGGACAGCAATTGTCCTGCGGGAACTCTCCAACCTGCTCCAAGCATGCGAGATGTTCCAAAACTCTCTCCAGTCGTTGCGCATCGTGTCCATTCTGAACCCCTCTCTGGCTTGATCTTTACCCAAGAATCCATCCTCACTGCATGCCGAGAAGGTCATGTGAAGATTTGGATGAGACCAGGCCATTCTGACCAATCAAGCAACTCAGAAGCACATACAGGTTCCACTTCAAAGGATCAACTGTTTGGGTCTGGCAAAGTTGGAGCATCAGCGTCTAGTAACAAATAGCATTGCCAATGAAACTTCCGTAACAAATAGCATTGCCAATGAAACTTCCTCCACGAATCCATATTGGACGTGATCGTGCTGTTACTTCAACCCACTTGGTTCCTTGAAATTGATGTACGTTAACTTATCAGCTCATTGTGTTCAAGTCTTTTTCTCTTGAAAGGTGATCGTGCTCAGTTAGTCGGTTACTTCACTGTGCATACGCACTGGTATTAACAACTGTCTCTGCTGTATATACTCCATGTTTGACATATTTTTCTATGGCATAGAGAGGGAGAGAGAATGTACAGGTTTTTTGCAGCATATCTTCTCACCACAGGTGAGAACGATAAAAGTAGTACATTGAAGTAACATTTGGCTGTGGGTATTTGCTGCTACACATTAATTATGTCATTCCCCATTAATTTGAATACTGATGGATTTGATATTTCTTAATAATTTTTTCGCATATTTGACCAATAAAAAGAATGTGTAGCTTGGATAATGGACTTCTGGTTTCCGGCTTAACAGTTGACAGTTGTTTTTGCAGCATATCTTCTCACCACAGGTGAGAACGATAAAAGTAGTACATTGAAGTAACATTTGGCTGTGGGTATTTGCTGCCACACATTAATTATGTCATTTCCCATTAATTTGAATACTGATGGATTTGATATTTCTTAATAATTTTTTCGCTTATTTGACCAATAAAAAGTATGTGTAGCTTGGATAATGGACTTCTGGTTTTCGGCTTAATAGTTGACAGTTGTTTTTATTGTTAGATTATCACCGGTGAGTAAGTCCATTTCTCCAACTCACCAGTGAGTAAGTCCATTTCTCCAACTCACCAGTGAGTCCATTTCTCCAACTCACCAGTGAGTGGTGTGTGTGCATTCTGTTAGAGAGAGCTTATCTCGCACTATATGTGTATAGCATGCCATTGTAGCAATTGTGTTCTTTCATCACTTCATACAAAAGCAATATTCAGATTCCATCATCTTGACAATCGGCACTGGGTATCCCGTGCACAAATAACCTAACGGGAAGCTCCAACGGCGACAACAGGAAACTCGTTTTCATCTAGTGAAGTCTCAGAAAACCTTCAGACAACTTGGGCAAAATTATTGTAACCTTCATCCAATTCAAGAATTCCTTGAGCTCGACGTTGCTTATCAATTTTGGTAGAAACGACTTCATATTGTGGAAAACTCATCGACCCGCACATAATCAGCCATAGACTAGGTGATTACTTAATTGGTAATCAACCTCCACCCTAATCAGCTGATGGATAGATAAATATAGCTTTTCTTGCCAGGGGTCGCAGTGACTTATTCTTACTGAGCTGGCTGAAGTCCTTGGCAGAGGGATTCCTGTGTTCAATGCTACAACACAGTACTACAAGCAGCCTATGGTTCCCGTGTTCAATGATAGCATAATACTACAAGTAATATGAAATTGCTCTATTTCTGGCATCATATTCATAGCGCATTCATCATAATTAGAACCTCCAGCTTCGTATCAAGGTTACGGTCGACAGTCACTATCATTAATATCCACACTATAATCGATATCATAAACTTTGTTTTTTGAAACTTCCATTATAAAACTATTTTGCCAATTGATGAAGGGCAAATTTTTTTTTTTACAGTAAGTTAAAATGTATTATAAAACTGAAAATGAATACAACAGTATAAGAGACATACTACATGATTGGGTAAACAAAAATAACTAAAGACAAAGAAGGAGACAAGACTACAAACAAAACATTATAAAGAAAACAACCAAACAGCCCGGCGACAAAATCACCCAGGTTAAAAATATGAGATGGAAAGTTCCAATTTTCTTGAAACCTCTTAGTATCCTGAATGTGATGGGAATTCCAAACTGCTCTTACAGTATTTTCTAATTTTGTAGTAGTGTTAGCAGTAGAGTTAGTTTTCCCAAAAAAATCTTATTGTTTTTTCTATCTACATATAACATCTACAAAAGTACAAAATGGAAATTCCAAAATAGGTCTCAGATTTTTCCTCCTAGCATGTGTAGGAAGCCATGCAATTTGATCCATGGTTCGGCAAGCAATTGAAGCTCACACTTCTTTAGAATACCCCTCCAAATCGTAGAACACTACTAGAATTTTGGGCTATTATGCCAGCTGAATTTATTTACTATGACAGTGTCTTT
This sequence comes from Datisca glomerata, assembly GCA_003255025.1. Classification (NCBI taxonomy): domain Eukaryota; kingdom Viridiplantae; phylum Streptophyta; class Magnoliopsida; order Cucurbitales; family Datiscaceae; genus Datisca; species Datisca glomerata. Next base: position 187,727 of record QANY01012495.1, on the reverse strand, counting down.
AAACCTGTCACAAGAAAATAGGCGCCAGAAAATCATATTTCTAGCTAAGATGACATGTTTTACTTCAACTGTCATAACAAATTAAGATAACATGACAAGTTTTATTTAAACTATCATAAAAAAGATGTACTTTAGTTAAATTGACATTGAGAAAGATACTATCATAGATCCATAGCTGGTCATGAAGTTTTATGGAATTTTAACTATGCCATTCCTTTTATACCCCAAACCCTAACCAATCCGATTCATTTTGTTTACTCCATCAGAACTCTCTCTCTCGCTCTCTCTCTCTACCAGCTCCCTCTCTCTCTCTCTCACTCACTCACACACACTCTCTTTCTTGATCTTTCTCTAAGATCGAGCTTTTTTTGTCCCTTAAGCCGCAATTGATGGGTTAGAGTTTGAAGTTGATTGGGCGTGCGATGTGCGAGGGTCATTGGCTTGCTATGTTTGGTCACATCTGAGATATGTGGGTCCTCTTAGTTCCTGTTTTCTCTGCCTTTTTCCTCAAATTTCTTGATGTTGTGTTCTTATTGGTGGAGACCATGAATTTGTGCGAAACTTAGCCATCGTGGCATCGGTGCTAGGCTGTGCATAGAATTTTAGTCGGTGCAGTGGTCTTGTTTGTGTACTTTTTCCCCCTATGTATGTGTATTAATTTCCTTTTTTCCATATATCTCTAATTGTGTATAGTTGTCCTAATTTTTCTATGTTCTCATTGGTGTTGTTGTCACTTATAATCTTAAAGTTACTTGTGGAAATCGTCCTCAAGGTTTTTTCTTGATTGCGACATATATCTCTAACATGAGTTTGCTGTTTTAATATCCTAAACTATTAAGTATACTCTTTTTAGTGATAATATCTAAAGGCAAATATAGAGGAAAAGAAGATAATGGAGTGGATCCTGTCTTAAGCTATGTGGATAACTATGAAGCAAGAATGACTGTTAATTGGGTAGATGTTGATCTCTGTTTTATATACATCGTACATTTCATTCCTGATAGCAATAGTGTTAAGGATTATTGTTCATTTGATATTGATATTTCACGCATAAGGTCCACTTTTGTTTAAATTGTTTTAAAAAATTTGTTCCAAACAAGTTTCGATGGTCAAATCCTAATATAATTAAATTCCTACAGGCTTGCAGTGAGCTCAATTAGACCTAGATGGGATATGATAAGTGACATGTGCTGATTTTTCTCATAGAAAACTTTAAATAACTCAAGTGGTCCTGATTTACTCTCTGCTTGTTAATTTCTGCTTTAATTCACTATACGGTTTTAGTTGGGCGTCCTTTGGAATAGAGGATCCATTTTGGGAAGACATAAACAAGGTATGTCTACATGTAGCTTATTCTTTTGGGAAATCTTCAGGTAGCTTATTATACAAATCAAGGGGAAACTATTGTTTAAAATATATTAACTTTTTTGTACTAAACAAAAGAACCTATGTTACCAATTGATGATTATGAAATATATGCTCTTCTGATTTTTAAATGGTTGAGTGAGTATGATTTGATATTATTATTATTATTATTATTATTATTATTATTATTATTATTATTATTATTATCAACAATTAGATTTACATTTGATCATAGGTTAGATCATGGTCTTAATATTAGTATGAATGTGCAGACAATTTTTTGTCCTTTCTTCCTTTCTTATTTACTGTTGACTGTTTACACTTCTAGTCTTTTTGGTTTAGTTGATCCTATGATCTATTTTAATCTAAAATTGATCCAAAGACCCTTTAGGATACTACCTACCCATAAGGTAAATAATGGAAAAACTATTTACCGCAACCAAGCAGACCATTTTATGTTTATTCCCTTATGATCTCCAAATCTGAATGAAAATGTTTCTTGCTTTACAGAATTACAGGTGGGGCACAAAATAGATAGGCTCTACTTTTTAGGATGACAAAGAAAGGTAAGAGTGTTGAAAAATTATCACCTCCATCGAATAAAAACACCCAGCCTCCTATTCTCTTTGACATTCCTGCTATGCATTTATTGATAAGATACACAATTCTGCCCATATCCTATTGCTCTTTAGTTTTTTCTCCTATTGTCTTTGACAATCCTGTAGAGTGCAATTCCTCCTATTGTCTTTGACAATCCTGTAGAGTGCAATTCTCCTATTGTCTTTGACAATCCTGTAGAGTGCAATGGAATATATATTTAGTGCAACCTTTATTTGTAAAAATACTGATGCTGCGAAATAGGTATGTTGTTTCTTTTCTAAATTAGAGTAATATTTAATTCAATTCTTTATGGTGGTTTTCAATTTAACATTGGGATGTTCTGGATATTTGAACTAATTGTGCTGCAAATATTATTTCTCACTAATCAACCCCGTAACCCCCCGCAAGAAGCCTTCTCCCTATATATAGTGTGCATCTAGCTCTTTCCCACATTGGTATAAAATGTAGAAGCTTGGTTTCTGTTTATTAATTACATAGACAAGTTAATTCTCATGATATTTACTAAGTTTTAATGTACCTTTTCATACTAATCTTCCTTTGCCGGTTACTGATAAGTGTAGATCACTTGTGTTCTATTCATAAACTAGAATTGGCTTAAGCTTGCTTAATTTTTATTCTGGATAACAAAGGTAGATAGATATATACCAAAAGATATATGGCCAATGGGGCCTGATGATCTTTCATTGTAATAAGAATATTTTACATGTCATGCATATCAACAAAGACTCTATTGTTAGTCATATAATTATTCTTCAACAATATGATAAAAGATCCTTCCAGGACATTTAGTTCATGTAATTTCTATTTGCAGATAAATTTATCATCCTTACTCTCATAATCATTAACAAAATATTAAAGGCACCCGTATTCAACAGCCGAGGAGCTTTTCTAACCTTCTTATTCATACAACTTTTTTTTGAAGCCAAGACTTTTAAGCATAATCATAATGCTTACAAACATTCCCTCCCCCAAACTTGAATTAAGCTAATAAGGAAAATTACAAAACTGATTCCTAGAAGATTTGGATATCTAAATAGAGTGTTAAGCCTCACTCAAGTTTAAATCACCCTAAAGATCCCAAAACAGCTAATTCTACTTCTAAGTGTAAGAGATAGGGAACTAGCCTACACAATCTTAACTCAACATGCTTTACAAATCATTTTATTCTTTTGTTATATGCTTTTTCTTAAAAATAAATGAGCAATAACGGCTAGTAAATTAAAATTAAAACTTGCAATAAAAATGCATAAATAACCACCTAAAGACTTAGAAAGAGAAATAGATATGACATAAAAAACAAGGGCAAAGGCCCTCCAAACTTGAAATTGGCAGTGTCCCCACTGCCACCAACAAAAATATCATCCAATAGACAAAAATAAAAAATTCCAAAGTGAACTAAACAACCTAACCAGAATAAAAAATTCGCTAAGACAGCCAAAAGAAATATGAAGTAAAGAAAAATAGGTATGGGGAGAGAAAGGGTACTCTCCTTGCTACTGTAGTAGGTTGCTGTAGCAAACCATCATCTTCTACTACTCTAAAGAGCTCCTTACTCAAGTTATCTCTGCACTTTCAAACTTTATTGCTCTTTTCCAAAAAATACTTAATCGTATCCTTTAACTATAAAGTATTTTTTAGTCCACTCTGCTTTTGGTTTGCAAATATTAAATACTAAAATATGAACAAAACTAAACTAGAAGTAATAGTTCTCTATTTGCAAAGCGAAACAAACCGAAGTCAGGGTATGAGTGGAAGATGTAGAGAGAGAGCATGAGAGAGTTAGAGAGAAAGAGCACGAGAGAGTTAAGATAGAGAAAGGGAGAGAGATTGAGAGAGAGATGGAGAGATTAAGAGAGGGGCTGAGTGAGAGAGAGAGAGATAGAGAGAGATAGAGAGAGAGCAAGAGATAGAGGGAGAGAGAGGGTGAGTGAGAGAGGGAAAATGATTGAAAGAGAGAGAGAGAGAGGGAGAGAGAGATAGAGAGATAGAGAGTGAGTGAGAGAGCGAGTGTGAGAGAGAAGGATAGAGAGTGCGATGAAGAGAGAGTGAGCGAAAGACAGATTGACAGATCGAGGTAGAGAGGAGGGTGAGAGAGAGAGAGAGAGCAAATAAGAGAGAGCGAGAGAGCAAGAGAGAGGGAGCGAGAGAAAGAGAGAAAGAGAGAGGGAGGGAGGGAGAGAGAGATTAAGAGAGCGGGGGAGAAAGAGATAGTGGGAGAGAGAGGGAGGGAGAGAAAGCGAGAGAGGGAGAGAGAGAAAAGGAGAGAGACAGAGAGAGGGGGAGAGAGAAAGGGAGAGAGAGCATGAGAGAGTTAGAGAAAGAGAGAGAGAGGGAGATTGAGTGTGAGAGATAGAGAGAGCGAGAGAGGGAGGGAGAGAGAGTGAGTGAGAAAGGGAGAAAGATTGAGAGAGAGATAGAGGGAGAGAGTGATAAAGAGATATAGAGAGAGAGACAGAGAGAGTGTGAGTGAGAGAGAGGGAGAAATGGGGGAGAGAGATAGAGAGAGAGAGAATCATAGGGAGAGAGTGAGAGAGCAAGAGAGAGAGGGAGAGAGAGGGAGGGACAGAGTGAGAGGAAAGGAGATAGAGAGTGATAGAGAGGGAGGGAGAGAGAACTAGAGCGAGAGAGTGAGAGAGAGAGCGGGGGAAAGTGTGAGATTGAGAGATTGAGAGAATCATAGAGAGAGAGAGCGAGAGCGAGAGAGATAGAGAGCGAGTGAGATAGAGAGAGGAAGAAAGGGATAAATAGAGAGAATCATAGAAAGAGAGAGATAGAGAGAAAGAGAGAGAGAGAGAGAGAGAGAGAGAGAGGGATAGAGGGCGAGTGAGATAGGGAGAGGAAGAGAGGGAGAAGAGAGAGAGAGATAGAGAGAGAGATAAAGAGGGAGAGAGTGAGAATGAGAGATAGATAGAGAGGGAGTTAGAGACTGAGAGAGAGAGAGTGAGTGAGAGAGAGAGATAGACAGAGGGGGAGAGTGAGAGACAGAGAGAAAGAGAGAACCATAGAGAGAGAGAGAGTGAGAGAGAGAGAGTGAGTGAAAGAGAGAGATAGACAAAGGGGGGAGAGAGGGTGAGAGAAAGAGAGAACCATAGAGAGAGTGAGAAAGTAAGAGCAAGAGAGTGAGTGGGAGAGAAAATGAGCGAGTGATAGAGTGAGTGAGAGAGAGATAGGGAGAGAGGGAAAGAGATGGAGAGATCAGAGAGAGAGAGAGAGAGAGCAAATAAAAGAGGTAGCGAGAGAGAGGGAGAAAGTGAGAGTGAGAGAGAGAGGGAGGGAGAGAGAGGGAGGGAGAGAGAGAGGGAGAGAGGGAGAGAGAGTGAGAGAGAGTGAGAGAGATATAGTGAGAGAGAGATGGAGAGAAAGGGAGAGAGTGAGAAGGATAGAGAGCGAGAACGTAAGAGAGAGAGAGATTGACATAGAGAGAGAGGGAGAGAGAACAATAGAGAGAGAGAGAGAGCGCGAGCGTGAGGGAGAGAAGGAGAGAGGAAGAGAGAGAGAGAGAGAAATAGCCAGCGAGAGACAAAAAGAGGGAGAGGGAGAGAGAGAAAGAGAGAGAGATGGAGAGAGAGTGCGTGAGAGAGCGAGCGAACGAGAGGCAGAGAGATATAAAGAGAGAGAGAGAAAGTGAGAGAGTGTGAGAAAGAGAGTGAGAGAGTGAGAGAGTGAGAGAGAGAGGGAGAAATAGTGAGAGAGAGAAAGAGAGAGAGTTAGTAAAAGAGAGAGAGACGGAGAGGGGGGAGAGAGAGTGAGTGAATGAGAGAGAGAGTGTGAGTGAGAGAGAGAGATAGGGAGAGAGAGAGAGCGACAGAGAGAGAGAGAAAGAGGGGGAGAGAGGGAGAAAGATAGAAAAAGAGAGAGAGAGAGTGAGTGTGTGTGTGAGATAGAGAGGGGGATAGAACCATAGAGAGAGAGACTGACATAGATAGAGAGGGAGAGAGTATGAGAGAGAGAGCGAGCGAGAGGGGGAGAATGAGAGAAAAAGAGAGAGAGAGAGAAATAGGGAGCGAGAGACATAAATAGAGAGAGGGAGAGAGAGAGCGAGTGAGAGAGTGAGTGTGAGAGAGAGAAAGAGAGAGAGATGGAGGGAGAGTACGTGAGAGAGAGAGAGATGGAGAGAGATGGAGAGATTAAGAGAGAGGGAGAGATTGAGAGAGGGGCTGAGTGACAGAGAGATAGAGAGAGAGAGATAGAGAGAGTGAGAGAGGGAGAGAGAGTAAGAGAGAAAGAGGGAGAGAAAGATAGAGAGAGAGAGCAAGAGACAGAGGGAGAGAGAGTGAGTGAGTGAGGGATGATGATTGAAAGAGAGAGAGGGAGAGAGAGCAAGAGACAGAGGGATAGAGAGTGAGTGAGAGAGGGATAATGATTGAAAGAGAGAGAGGGAGAGAGATAGAGAGATAGAGAGTGAGAGAGAGAGAGAGCGAGTGTGAGAGAGAAGGAGAGAGAGAGCGATGAAGAGAGTGTGAGCGAGAGACAGATTGAGAGATGGAGGTAGAGAGGAGGGTGAGAGAGAGAGAGAGAGAGAGCAAATAAGAGAGAGCGAGAGAGAAAGAGAGATGGGGCGAGAGAAAGAGAGAAAGAGATAGAGAGGGAGGGAGAGAGAGAGTGAGAGAGAGGGGGAGAAAGCGAGAGTGAGAGAGAGAGGGAGGGAGAGAAAGAGAGAGAGGGAGAGAGAGAAAAGGAGAGAGACAGAGAGAGAGGGGGAGAGGGAAAGGGAGAGAGAGCGTGAGAGAGTTAGAGAAAGAGAGAGAGAGAGAGGGAGATTGAGTGAGAGAGAGAGTGCAAGAGAGGGAGGGAGAGAGAGAGTGAGTGAGAGAGGGAGAAAGATTGAGAGAGAGAGACAGAGGGGGGAGAGAGAGAGTGAGTGAATGAGAGAGAGTGAGTGAGAGAGAGAGAGACAGGAATAGAGCGATAGAGAGAGAGAGAAAGTGAGGGAGAGAGGGAGAGAGAGATAGAAAAAAAGAGAGAGAGTGAGTGTGTGTGTGAGATAGAGAGGGGGAGAGAACCATAGAGAGAGGGATTGACATAGAGAGAGAGGGAGAGAGAATGCGAGAGAGCGAGCGAGTGAGAGGGGGAGAATGAGAGAGGAAGAGAGAGAGAGAGAAATAGGGAGCGAGAGAGAGAAATAGAGAGAGGGAGAGAGAAAGAGAGAGAGATGGAGAGAGAGTGCGTGAAAGAGAGATAGAGAGTGAGTTAGTGAAAGAGAGAGAGAGAGGGAGAGAGAGAAAAAGTGAGTGAGGGAGAGAGAAAGAGAGTGAGTGAGAGAGAGAAAGGGAGAGAGAGAGAGCGATAGAGAGAGAGAGAAAGAGAGGGACAGAGGGAGAGAGAGATAGAGAAAGAGAGAGTGAGAGAGAGTGAGAGTGTGTGTGTGTCAGATAGAGAGGGGGAGAGAACCATAGAGAGAGAGAGTGTGAGAGAGGGTGAGAAAGAGAGGGAGAGAGTGAGAAAGAGAGAGGGAGCGAGAGTACGTGAGAGTGAGAGGGAAAGATTGAGAGAGCGAGAGAGAGAAAGTGAGAGAGAGAAGGAGAGAGAGAAGGAGAGAGATGGAGGGAGAGTACGTGAGAGAGGGAAAGATTGAGAGAGGGAGAGATGGAGAGATTGAGAGAGAGAGAGAGGGAGAGATTGAGAGAGGGGCTGAGTGGGAGAGAGAGATAGGGAGAGTGAGAAAGGGAGAGAGAGTAAGAGAGAGAGAGAGAGGGAGAGACAGAGATAGAGAGAGAGAGCAAGAGACAGAGGGAGATAGAGAGTGAGTGAGAGTGGGATAATGAACGAAAGAGATAGAGAGAGGGAGAGAGAGAGAGATAGAGAGATAGAGAGTGAGATAGAGAGCGAGTGTAAGAGAGAAGGAGAGAGAGAGCGATGAAGAGAGAGTGAGCGAGAGACAGATTGAGAGATGGAGGTAGAGAGGAGGGTGAGAGAGAGAGAGAGAGAAAATAAGAGAGAGCGAGAGAGAGCGAGAGAGGGGGTGAGAGGGGGTGAGAGAAAGAGAGAAAGAGATAGGGAGGGAGGGAGAGAGAGAGAGAGTGAGAGAGAGAGGGGGAGAAAACGGGAGTGGGAGAGAGAGGGAGGGAGAGAAAGGGAGAGAGGGAGAGAGAGAAAAGGAGAGAGACAGAGAGAGCGGGGGAGAGGGAAAGGGAGAGAGAGCGTGAGAGAGTTAGAGAAAAGAGAGAGAGAGGGAGATTGAGTGAGGGAGAGAGAGAGAGCAAGAGAGGGCGGGAAAGAGAGAGTGAGTGAGAGAGGGAGAAAGATTGAGTGAGTGAGAGAGGGAGAGAGATTGAGAGAGAGAGATAGAGGGAGAGAGTGATAAAGAGATATAGAGAGAGAGAGACAGAGAGAGTGAGAGAGTGAGTGAGAGAGAGAGAGAGCGGAAGAAATGGGGGAGAGAGATAGAGAGAGAATCATAGGGAGAGAGTGACAGAGCAAGAGAGAGAGGGAGAGAGAGGGAGGGACAGAGTGAGAGGAAAGGAGATAGAGAGAGTGAGATAGAGAGATAGAGAGAGAGAGAGAGAGAGAGAGAGAGAGAGAGAGATAGACATGGGGGGAGAGAGAGGGTGAGAGAAAGAGAGAACCGTAGAGAGAGTGAGAAAGCGAGAGCAAGAGAGTGAGAGGGAGAGAAAGCGAGCGAGTGACAGAGCCAGTGAGAGAGAGATAGGGAGAGAGAGAGATGGATAGATCAGAGAGTGAGCAAATAAGAGACTACGAGAGAGCAAGAGAGGGAGCGAGAGAAAGAGAGAGAGAGAGGGGAGAAAGTGAGAGTGAGAGAGAGAGGGAGGGAGAGAAAGAGAGGGAGAGAGGAAGAGAGAGTGTGAGAGAGGGGAGAATGCGAGAGTGAGGGAGAGAGGTAGAGAGAGGGAGAGAGTGAGAGGGATAGAGAGCGAGAACGTAAGAGAGAGAGAGAGACAGATTGACAAAGAGAGAGAGGGAGAAAGAACGAGAGAGAAAGCACGAGCGAGAGGGAGAGAAGGAAAGAGGAAGAGAGAGAGAGAGAGAGAGAAATAGCAAGCGAAAGACAAAAAGAGAGAGTGAGAGAGAAAGGGAGAGAGATGGAGAGAGAGTGCGTGAGAGAGAGAGAGAGCGAGAGGGAGAAAGAGTGAGAAAGAGAGAACGTTAGAAAGAGTGTGAGAAAGAGAGTGAGAGAGAGTGAGAGAGAGAGGGAGAAAGAGTGAGAGAGAGAAAGAGACAAAGTTAGTTAAAGAGAGAGAGGGGGGCGAGAGAGAGTGAGTGAATGAGAGAGAGTGTGAGTGAGAGAGAGAGAGAAAGGGAGAGAGAGAGACAGAGAAAGAGAGAGAGAGAGAAAGAGAGGGAGAGAGGGAGAGAGAGATAGAGTTAGAGAGATAAAGTGAGAGTGTGTGTGAGATAGAGAGGGAGAGAGAACCATAGAGAGAGAGAGACTGACATAGAGAGAGGGAGAGAGAACGAGAGAGAGAGCGAGCGAGAGGGGGAGAAAGAGAGAGGAAGAGAGAGAGAGAGAAATAGGGAGCGAGAGAGAGAAATAGAGAGAAAGAGAGAGAGATGGAGTGAGAGTGCATGAGTGAGAAAGAGAGAGAGAGTGAGCGAGAGAGAGGGTGATATAAAGAGAGAGAGAGAGAAAGTGTGAGAGAGAGTGAGATAGAGAGTGAGAGAGAGTGAGAAAGAGAGTGAGAGAGAGTGAGAAAGAGAGTGAGAGAGAGAGTTAGTGAAAGAGAAAGAGAGAGAGGGAGAGAGAGAGTGTGAGTGAGTGAGAGAGAGAGTGAGTGAGAGAGAGAGAAAGGGTGAGAGAAAGGGAGAGAGATAGAGTGACAGAGAGAGAGAGAGAAAGAGAGGGACAGAGGGATAGAAGATAGAGAAAGAGAGAAAGAGTGTGTGTGTGTGCGTGTGTGTGAGATAGAGAGGGGGAGAGAACCATAGAGAGTGAGTGAGAGAGGGCGAGAGTGAGAGACGGAGAGAGTGAGAGAGAGAGAGAGGGCGTGAGAGAGCAAGCGAGAGAGAGAGAGAGTGAGAGAGAGAAAGAAAGAGAGAGAGATGGAGGGAGAGTACGTGAGAGAGAGGGAGAAAGTGAGAGGTATAGAGAGCAAGAACGTAAGAGAGAGAGAGAGAGAAAGAGAGAAAGAGATAGAGAGAGAGACAGACATAGAGAGAGAGCGAGCGACAGGGAGAGAAGGAGAGAGGAAGAGAGAGAGAGAGAAATAGCGAGCGAGAGACAGAGAGGGAGAGAGGGAGAGAGAGAAAGAGAGAGATGGAGAGAGAGTGCATGAGAGATAGAGAGTGAGCGAGAGGGAGAGAGAGAGAGTGAGAAAGAGAGAGAGGGAGACAGACTATGAGAGAGAGAGAGTGTGAGTGAAAGAGAGAGAGAGAGGGGGAGAGAGTTAGTGAGAGAGAGAGTGGGTGAGAGATTGAGAAAGGGAGAGAGAGAGTGACATAGATAGAGAATGAGAGGGAGAGAAGGAGAGAGAGATAGAGAAAGAGAGATATAGAGAGATAGAGAGTGTGAGATAGAGAGGGGGAGAGAACCATAGAGAGAGAGTGAGAGAGGGCGAGAGTGAGAGAGAGGGAGAGCGAGCGAGAGACAGTGAGAGAGAGAAAGAGAGAGAGATTGAGAGAGGGTGCGTAAGAGAGATATATAGATAGAGAGATAGAGGGAGAGAGAGTGAGAGGGAGGTAGAGAGAGAGTGTGAGAGAGTTAGAGGGAAAGAGCGTGAGAGAGTTAGAGATTAGACAGAGGGAGAGAGATTGAGAGAGAGAGGGAGAGATTGAGAGAGAGAGGGAGAGATTGAGAGAGGGGCTGAGTGAGAGAGAGAGATAGAGAGGGTGAGAGAGGGGCTGAGTGAGAGAGAGAGATAGAGAGAGTGAGAGAGGGAGAGAGAGAGTAAGAGAGAGAGAGAGAGGGAGAGACAGAGATAGAGAGAGCAAGAGACAGAGGGAGATAGAGAGTGAGTGAGAGTGGGATAATGAACGAAAGAGAGAGAGAGAGGGAGAGAGAGATAGAGAGATATATAGTGAGATAGAGAGCGAGTGTAAGAGAGAAGGAGAGAGAGAGCGATGAAGAGAGAGTGAGCGAGAGACAGATTGAGAGATGGAGGTAGAGAGGAGGGTGAGAGAGAGAGAGAGCAAATAAGAGAGAGCGAGAGAGTAAGAGAGAGGGGGTGAGAGAAAGAGAGAAAGAGATAGGGAGGGCGGGAGAGAGAGAGAGTGAGAGAGAGGGGGGCGAAAACAGGAGTGAGGGAGAGAGGGAGGGAGAGAGAGAGAGTGAATGAGAGAGGGAGAAAGTAAGAGTGAGAGAGAGAGGGAGGGAGAGAAAGGGAGAGAGGGAGAGAGAGAAAAGAAGAGAGACAAAGAGACGGGGGAGAGAGAGGGAGAGTGAGCGTGAGAGGGTCAGAGAAAGAGAGAAAGGGAGATTGAGTGAGAGAGAGAGTAAGAGAGAGAGCGAGAGAGGGAGGGATAGAGAAAGAGTGAGTGGGAGAGGGAGAAAGATTGAGATAGTGAGAGAGGGAGAGGGTGATAAACAGATATATATAGAGAGAAAGATAAGTGAGAGAGTGAGTGAGAGAGAGAGGGAGAAATGGGGGAGAGAGATAGAGAGAGAGAACCATGAAAGGGAGTGAGAGAGCGAGAGCAAGAGAGAGAGGGAGGGACAGTGTGAGAAGAAAGGAGATAGAGAGAGATAGAGAGGGAGGGAGAGAGAACTAGATAGAGTGAGAGAGAGAGGGGGAGAGTGTGAGATAGAGAGAGGGAGAGAATCATAGAGAGAGAGAGAGGGAGATCGAGGGAGATAGAGAACGAGGGAGATAGAGAGAGGAAGAGAGATAAAGGGAGAGAATCATCAAAAGAGAGAGATAGAGAGAGAGGGGGGATAGAGAGCGAGTGAGATAGAGAGAGGAAGAGAGGGAGAAGATAGAGAGAGAGATAAAGAGGGAGAGAGTGAGAATGAGAGATAGATAGAGTGGGAGTGAGAGAGAGAGTGAGAGTCAGGGAGAGAGAGAGATAGACTGAGGAGGAGAGAGAGGGTGAGAGAAAGAGAACCATAGAGAGAGTGTGAAAGCGAGAGCAAGAGAGTGAGAGGGAGAGAAAGCGAGCAAGTGAGAGAGAGAGTGAGAGCGAGTGAGAGAGAGATAGGGAGAGAGGGAGAGAGGGAGAGATCAGAGAGAGAGAGATAGAGAGAGGGAGGGAGGGAGAGGGACAGAGAGAGAGTGAGTGAGTGACTGACAAGGTGAGAGTGAATGAGAGAGAGAGAGAGGGAGAAAGGGAGAGAGAGGGAACAAGAGATAGAGAGAGTGAATGCGAAAGAGAGAGAGTGTGTGTGTGAGAGTGAAAGAGATAGAGAGTGTGGGATAGGGAGAGGGAGAGAACCATAGAGAGAGAGTGTGTGTGAGAGTGAAAGAGAGAGATCGAGAGAGAGAGTGAAGGAAAGTGAGAGTGAGAGAGCAAGGGAGGGAGCGAGAGAGAGGGAGAAAAAGGGAGAGGGAGGGAGTGAAAGAAGGGAAGAGTGTGAGTGAGTGAGATAGAGAGAGGCAGTGACATAGAGATAGATAATATGGAGAGGGAGATAGAGAGAGAGAGAGATGGAGTGTGAGAGAGAAAGAGTGAGAGAGATTGAGAGAGAGAGAGGGAGTGAGGGAGAGTGAGAGGGAGAGAGAGTAAGAGGGAGAGAGAGAAAGGGCGGGAAAGTGAGAGAGAGAGAGAGGGAGAGAAAGAGAGAGTGAGATGGAGAGAGGGAGAGAGAGAGGGAGAGAGAGGGACTGACAGATTGAGAGGAAAGGAGATAGGGAGTGTGAGATAGTGAGGGAGGGAGAGAGAGGGAGAGAATCATAGAGAGAGAGAGAAAGGGAGAAAGAGTGAGTGAGAGCGAGAGAGAGAGAGGGAGAGAGAGAGAGGGATAGAGAGTGAGTGAGATAGTTAGAAAGAGGAGGAGAGAGAAGAGAGAGAGAGATATGGAGAGTGAGACATAAAGAGGGAGAGAGAGACAGAGAGAGAGTGAGTGAGAGAGAGAAAGATAAACAGAGGGGGAGAGAGAGGGGGAGAGAAGGAGAGAAAGAACGAGAGAGAGAGAGAGCAACGGAAGAGTATGAGTTAGAGAGAGATAACCATAGAGGGAGTGAGAGAGGGAGAGCAAGAGAATGAGAGGGAGAGAAAGCGAGCGAGTGAGAGAGAGTGAGATCGAGTGAGAGAGAGATAGGGAGAGAGGGGGAGAGAGGGAGAGAGGGAGAGATCAGAGAGAGAGATTGAGAGAGAGGGAGGGAGAGGGATAGAGAGAGTTAGAGAGAGTTAGAGAGAGTGAGTGAGTGAGAGTGAGTGAGTGAGTGACAGAGTGAGAGTAAATGAGAGAGAGGGGGGGGGGGAGAGAGGGAGCAAGAGATAGAGAGTGAATGAGAAAGTGAGACAGATAGACAGAAGGAGAGAGAGAGGGGAGAGAAAGGGAGAGAAAGAGTAAGAAATAGAGAGAGTATGGGATATAGAGAGGGAGAGAGAGTGAGTGAGAGTGAGAGCGAGAGAGAGAGGGTGAGAGAGAGTAAGAGAGTGAGGGAGGGAGAGAGAGAGGGAGATAGAGAGAGAGAGGGAGTGAAAGAAGGAGAGAAAGTGAGTGAGTGAGATAGAGATGGGAAGAGGCATAGAGAGAGAAAGATATGGAGAAGGTGATAGAGAGACAAAGAGGGAGGCAGAGTGTGAGGGAGAGAGAGTGAGAGATAGAGGGGGGAGTGAGGAGAGAGAGAGGGAGAGAGAGTGAGAGGGGGAGAGAGAGCGAGAGAGTAAGTGACAGAGAGAAAGAGAGGGAGATAGAGAGAGTGAGGGAACTATAGAGAGAGGGAGAGAGTGGGAGAGAGTGAAAGGGAGCGAGAGAGAGAGCGAGAGAGTAAGTGAGAGAGAGAGAGGGAGATAGAGAGAGGAAGAGAACTATAGAGAGAGAGTGAGAGAGGGAGAGAAAACGAGCGAGAAAGAGAGTGAGAGAGCTAGATAGGGAGAGAGAGGGAGATAGAGAGAGGGAGTGAGAGAGGGTGAGAGAGTGAGTGAGTGAGATAGAGAGAGGCAGAGACTAAGAGAGAGATATGGAAGGGGGGATAGAGATAGAGAGAGAGAGATAGAGAGGCGGAGTGTGTGGGACAGAGAGCGAGAGAGAGAGAGAGGGAGTGAGGGATAGAGAGAGGGAGAGAGAGTGAGAGGGAGAGAGAGAGTGCCAGAGTGAGTTAGTGAGAGAGGGAGTGAGAGAGGGAGAGAGAGTGAGAGGGAGAGAGAGAGTGTGATAGAGTGAGTTAGTGAGAGAGGGAGTGAAAGAGAGAGTGAGATAGAGAGAGTGGGAGAGAGAGAGGGAGAGAGAGGGAGGGACATATTGAGAGGAAAAGGAGATAGAGAGACAGATAGGGAGGAAGGGAGAGTGAACTAGAATGAGAGAGTGAGAGAAAGAGAGAGAGAGAGTGAGAGAGTGAGAGAAAGAGAGAGAGAGGAATAGAGAGAGCGAGTGAGATAGAGAGAGAAAGAGAGCGAGAAGAGAGAGAGAAAGAGAAAGAGAGAGAGGGAGAGGAAGAGAGAGATAAAGAGGGAGAGAGTGAGTGAGAGAGAGAGAGAGAGTGTGTGTGTGTGTGTGATAGAGAGAGTGAGAGAACCATAGAGAGACAGAGAAAGTGAGAGAGAGTGAGAGAAGAGAGAGAAAGGGAGAGAGAGCGAGAGAGAGAAAGGGAGAGAGAGTGAGCGAGAAAGAGAGTGAGAGAGTGAGTGAGAGAGAGGGGGAGATAGAGAGAGGGAGTGAGAGAGGGAGAAAGAGTGAGTGAGATAGAGAGAGGCAGAAACATAGAGAGAGATATAGAGAGGGAGATAGAGAGAGGCAGAGTGTGAAGGAGAGAGAACGAGACAGAGATGAGTGAGGGAGAGAGAGGGATAGAGAGTGAGAGGGAGAGAGAGAAAGTGAGAGAGTGAGTGAGAGAGAAAAGGAGAGTGAGTGAGTGAGAGCAAAAGAGAGGGAATGGTAGAGAGAGAGGGAGAGAGAGACGTATATAGAGAGAGCGTGAGAGATGTAGGTAGAGAGAGTTAAAGATTGAGAGAGAGAGAGGCAGAGATTGAGAGAGATGCAGAGGGAGAGAGAGTGAGTGAGTGAGAGAAAGAGTGGGGGGATACAGAGAGGGAGAGAGACAGGGAGGTAGAGAGAGAGTGAGTGAGAAAGGGAGAAAGACTGAGAGAGAGAGAGAGGGAGAGAGTGATAGAGAGATATAGAGAGAGATAGAGAGAGTTAGAGAGAGAGATAGAGAGTGAGATAGAGAGGGAGGGAGAGAGAACTAGAGAGGAGTGAGAGAGAGAGCGAGAGAGTGTGAGATAGAGAGAGGGAGAGAATAATAGAGAGAGAGAGGGAGATCGAGGGAGATAGAGAGCAAGGGAGATAGAGAGAGGAAGAGAGGGATAAAGGGAGAGAATCATCGAAAGAGAGAGATAGAAAGAGAGGGGGGATAGAGAGCGAGTGAGATAGAGAGAGGAAGAGAGGGAGAAGAGAGAGAGAGATAAAGAGGGAGAGAGTGAGAATGAGAGATAGATAGAGAGGGAGTGAGAGAGAGAGTGAGAGTGAGTGAGAGAGAGATAGACTGAGGAGGAGAGAGAAGGTGAGATAAAGACAACCATAGAGAGAGTGTGAGAGCGAGAGCGAGAGAGTTAGACGGAGAGAAAGCGAGCGAGTGAGAGAGAGAGTGAGAGAGAGATAGGGAGAGAGGGAGAGAGAGGGAGAGAGAGGAGAGAGAGATAGAGAGAGGGAGGGAGGGAGAGGGACAGAGAGAGAGAGTGATTGAGAGAGAGTGAGTGAGTGAGTGACTGACAAAGTGAGAGTGAATGAGAGAGAGAGAGAGGGAGAAAGGGAGAGAGAGGGAGCAAGAGATAGAGAGAGTGAATGCGAAAGAGAGAGAGATAGATAGAGCGAGAGAGAGAGATGGGAGAGAGAGAGTAAGAGATAGAGAGAGTGAGTGAGAGAGAAAGGGAGAGTGAGTGAGTGAGAGCAAAAGAGAGGGAATGGTAGAGAGAGAGGGAGAGAGAGAGACGTATATAGAGAGAGCGTGAGAGACGTAGGTAGAGAGAGTAAAGATTGAGAGAGAGAGGAAGAGATTGAGAGAGATGCAGAGGGAGAGAGAGTGAGTGAGTGAGAGAAAGAGTGGGGGGATACAGAGAGGGAGAGAGACAGGGAGGTAGAGAGAGAGTGAGTGAGAAAGGGAGAAAGACTGAGAGAGAGAGAAAGGGAGAGAGTGAGAGAGAGAGAGCGAGAGTGAGTGAGAAAGGGAGAAAGACTGAGAGAGAGAGAGGGAGAAAGTGATAGAGAGATATAGAGAGAGATAGAGAGAGTTAGAGAGAGAGATAGAGAGTGAGATAGAGAGGGAGGGAGAGAGAACTAGAGAGAGAGAGTGAGAGAGAGAGCGGGAGAGTGTGAGATAGAGAGAGGGAGAGAATAATAGAGAGGGAGAGGGAGATCGAGGGAGATAGAGATAGGAAGAGAGGGATAAATGGAGAGAATCATCGAAAGAGAGAGATAGAAAGAGAGGGGGGATAGAGAGCGAGTGAGATAGAGAGAGGAAGAGAGGGAGAAGAGAGAGAGAGAGATAAAGAGGGAGATAGTGAGAATGAGAGATAGATAGAGAGGGAGTGAGAGAGAGAGTGAGAGTGAGGAGGAGAGAGAAGGTGAGATAAAGAGAACCATAGAGAGAGTGTGAGAGCGAGAGCGAGAGAGTTAGACGGAGAGAAAGCGAGCGAGTGAGTGAGAGAGAGATAGGGGAGAGAGGGAGAGTGAGGGAGAGATCAGAGAGAGAGAGATAGAGAGAGGGAGGGAGGGAGAGGGACAGAGAGAGAGAGTGATTGAGAGAGAGTGAGTGACTGACTGACAAAGTGAGAGTGAATGAGAGAGAGAGAGAGGGAGAAAGGGAGAGAGAGGGAGCAAGAGATAGAGAGAGTGAATGCGAAAGAGAGAGAGAGAGAGATAGAGCGAGAGAGAGAGATGGGAGAGAGAGAGTAAGAGATAGAGAGAGTGTGGGATAGGGAGAGGCAGAGAACCATAGAGAGAGAGTGTGTGAGAGTGAAAGAGAGAGATCGGGAGAGAGAGTGAAGGAAAGTGCGAGTGAGAGAGCGAGGGAGGAAGAGAGAGAGAGGGAGAAAAAGGGAGAGGGAGGGAGTGAAAGAAGGGAAGAGTGTGAGTGAGAGAGATAAAGAAAGGCAGTGACATAGAGAGAGATGATATGGAGAGGGAGATAGAGAGAGAGAGATGGAGTGTGAGAGAGAAAGAGCGAGAGAGATTGAGAGAGAGAGAGAGTGAGGGAGAGTGAGAGGGAGAGAGAGTAAGAGGGAGAGAGAGAAAGGGAGAAAGACTGGGAGAGAGAGCGGGAGAGAGTGATAGAGAGATATAGAGAGAGATAGAGAGAGAGTTAGAGAGAGAGAGATAGAGAGTGAGATAGAGAGGGAGGGAGAGAGAACTAGAGAGAGAGAGAGAGTAAGAGAGAGAGCGGGAGAGTGTGAGACAGAGAGAGGGAGAGAATAAAAGAGAGAGAGAGGGAGATCGAGGGAGATAGAGAGCGAGGGAGATAGAGAGAGGAAGAGAGGGATAAAGGGAGAGAATCATCGAAAGAGAGAGATAGAAAGAGAGGGGGGATAGAGAGCGAGTGAGATAGAGAGAGGAAGAGAGGGAGAAGAGAGAGAGAGAGAGAGTGATAGAGAGATATAGAGAGAGATAGAGAGGGAGGGAGAGAGAACTAGAGAGAGAGAGTGAGAGAGAGAGTGGGAGAGTGTGAGATAGAGAGAGGGAGAGAATAATAGAGAGAGAGGGAGATCGAGGGAGATAGAGAGCGAGGGAGATAGAGAGCGAGGGAGATAGAGAGAGGAAGAGAGGGATAAATGGAGAGAATCATCGAAAGAGAGAGATAGAAAGAGAGGGGGGATAGAGAGCGAGTGAGATAGAGAGAGGAAGAGAGGGAGAAGAGAGAGAGAGAGAGATAAAGAGGGAGAGAGTGAGAATGAGAGATAGATAGAGAGGGAGTGAGAGAGAGTGAGAGTGAGTGAGAGAGAGAGATAGACTGAGGAGGAGAGAGAAGGTGAGAGAGAGAACCATAGAGAGAGTGTGAGAGCGAGAGCGAGAGAGTTAGAGGGAGAGAAAGTGAGCGAGTGAGAGAGAGAGTGAGAGCGAGTGAGAGAGAGATAAGGAGAGAGGGAGAGAGAGGGAGAGATCAGAGAGAGAGAGATAGAGAGAGGGAGGGAGGGAGAGGGACAGAGAGAGAGAGTGATTGAGAGAGAGTGAGTGAGTGACTGACAAAGTGAGAGTGAATGAGAGAGAGAGAGGGAGAAAGGGAGAGAGAGGGAGCAAGAGATAGAGAGAGTGAATGCGAAAGAGAGAGAGAGATAGATAGAGCGAGAGAGAGAGAGAGTAAGAGATAGAGAGAGTGTGGGATAGGGAGAGGGAGAGAACCATAGAGAGATAGTGTGTGAGAGTGAAAGAGAGAGATCGGGAGAGAGAGTGAAGGAAAGTGAGAGTTAGAGAGCGAGGGAGGGAGAGAGGGAGAGAGAGAAAAGGGAGAGGGAGGGAGTGAAAGAAGGGAAGAGTGTGAGTGAGAGAGATAAAGAGAGGCAGTGACATAGAGAGAGATGATATGGAGAGGGAGATAGAGAGAGAGATGGAGTGTGAGAGAGAAAGAGCGAGAGAGATTGAGAGAGAGAGAGAGAGGGAGTGAGGGAGAGTGAGAGGGAGAGAGAGTAAGAGGGAGAGAGAGAAAGGGAGAAAGACTGAGAGAGAGAGAGGGAGAGAGTGATAGAGAGATATAGAGAGAGATAGAGAGAGAGAGTTAGAGAGAGAGATAGAGAGTGAGATAGAGAGGGAGGGAGGGAGAACTAGAGAGAGAGAGTGAGAGAGAGCGGGAGAGTGTGAGATAGAGAGAGGGAGAGAATAATAGAGAGATAGAGGGAGATCGAGGGAGATAGAGAGCGAGGGAGATAGAGAGAGGAAGAGGGGGATAAAGGGAGAGAATCATCGAAAGAGAGAGATAGAAAGAGAGGGGGGATAGAGAGCGAGTGAGATAGAGAGAGGAAGAGAGGGAGAAGAGAGAGAGAGAGATAAATAGGGAGATAATGAGAATGAGAGATAGATAGAGAGGGAGTGAGAGAGAGAGTGAGAGTGAGAGAGAGAGATAGACTGAGGAAGAGAGAGAAGGTGAGATAAAGAGAACCATAGAGTGAGTGTGAGAGCGAGAGCGAGAGAGTTAGAGGGAGAGAAAGCGAGCGAGTGAGAGAGAGAGAGTGAGAGCGAGAGCGAGAGAGTTAGAGGGAGAGAAAGCGAGCGAGTGAGAGAGAGAGTGAGAGCGAGTGAGAGAGAGATAGGGAGAGAGGGAGAGAGAGGGAGAGATCAGAGAGAGAGATAGAGAGAGGGAGGGAGGGAGAGGGACATAGAGAGAGAGTGATTGAGAGAGAGTGAGTGAGTGATTGACAAAGTGAGAGTGAATGAGAGAGAGAGAGAGAGGGAGAAAGGGAGAGAGAGGGAGCAAGAGATAGAGAGAGTGAATGCGAAAGAGAGAGAGAGAGAGAGATAGATAGAGCGAGAGAGAGAGATGGGAGAGAGAGAGTAAGAGATAGAGAGAGTGTGGGATAGGGAGAGGCAGAGAACCATAGAGAGAGTGTGTGAGAGTGAAAGAGAGAGATCGGGAGAGAGAGTGAAAGAAAGTGCGAGTGAGAGAGCGAGGGAGGAAGAGAGAGAGGGAGAAAAAGGGAGAGGGAGGGAGTGAAAGAAGGGAAGAGTGTGAGTGAGAGAGATAAAGAAAGGCAGTGACATAGAGAGAGATGATATGGAGAGGGAGATAGAGAGAGAGATGGAGTGTGAGAGAGAAAGAGCGAGAGAGATTGAGAGAGAGAGGGAGTGAGGGAGAGTGAGAGGGAGAGAGAGTAAGAGGGAGAGAGAGAAAGGGTGAGAAAGCGAGCGAGAAAGAGAGTGAGAAAGAGAGTGAGAGAGCTAGATAGGGAGAGAGAGGGAGATAAAGAGAGAGGGAGTGAGAGAGGGTGAGAGAGTGAGTGAGTGAGATAGAGAGAGGCAGAGACCTAGAGAGAGAGATATGGAAGGGGGATAGAGATAGAGAGAGAGAGAGATAGAGAGGCGGAGTGTGAGGGACAGAGAGCGAGAGAGAGAGGGAGTGAGGGAGTGAGAGGCAGAGAGAGTGCCAAAGTGAGTTAGTGAGAGAGGGAGTGAGGCAGTGAGAGAGGGAGAGTGAGTGAGAGGGAGAGAGAGAGTGACAGAGTGAGTTAATGAGAGAGGGATTGAAAGAGAGAGTGAGATGGAGAGAGTGGGAGAGAGAGAGGGAGATAGAGAGGAAAGGAGATAGAGAGAGAGATAGGGAGGAAGGGAGAGTGAAGTAGAATGAGAGAGTGAGAGAAAGAGAGAGAGAGAGTGAGAGAGGGAGAGAAATAGAGAGAGAGAGGAATAGAGAGAGCGAGTGAGATAGAGAGAAAGAGAGCGAGAAGAGAGAGAGAGAGAAAGAGAAAGAGAGAGAGGGAGAGGAAGAGAGGGAGAGGAAAAGAGAGTGAGAGAGATAGAGAGGGAGAGAGTGAGTGAGAGAGAGAGAGAGAGTGTGTGTGTGTGTGGTAAAGAGAATGAGAGAACCATAGAGAGATAGAGAAAGTGAGAGAGAGTTAGAGCGAGAGAGAGAGAAAGGGAGAGAGAGCGAGCGAGAAAGTGTGTGAGAGAGTGAGTGAGAGAGAGGGGGAGATAGAGAGAGGGAGTGAGAGAGGGAGAAAGAGTGAGTGAGATAGAGAGAGGCAAAAACATAGAGAGAGAGATATAGAGAGGGAGATAGAGAGAGGCAGAGTGTGAGGAAGAGAGAAAGCGAGAGAGTGATTGAGAAAGAGAGAGAGAGTGAGTGAGTGAGAGCAAAAGAGAGGGAATGGTAGAGAGAGAGGGAGAGAGAGACGTATGTAGAGAGAGAGCGTGAGAGACGTAGGTAGAGAGAGTTAAAGATTGAGAGAGAGGCAGAGATTGAGAGAGATGCAGAGGCAGAGAGAGAGAGTGAGTGAGTGAGAGAAAGAGAGGGAGGGATAGAGAGAGGGAGAGAGAGATAGGGAGGTAGAGAGAGAGTGAGTGAGAAAGGGAGAAAGACTGAGAGAGAGAGAGAGAGGGAGAGAGTGAGAGAGAGAGAGCGAGAGTGAGTGAGAAAGGGAGAAAGACTGAGAGAGAGAGAGAGAGGGAGAGAGTGATAGAGAGATATAGAGAGAGAGATAGAGTGAGTTAGAGAGAGAGAGAGAGATAGACAAATGGGGGAGAGAGATAGAGAGAACCATAGAGAGAGTGTGAGAGAGAGCGAGAGCAAAAGAGAGAGTGAGAGGGTGAGAGAGAAAGAGAGAGGGAGGGAGCGAAGGAGAGAGTGAGATGGAGAGAGAGGGAGAGAGAGGGAGGGACAGAGTGAGAGGAAAGGAGATAGAGAGACAAAGATAGAGAGGGAGGTAGATTGAACTAGAGCGAGAGAGTGAGAGGGATAGAAAGAGAGAGAGATGGAAAGAAAGAGAGAGATAAAGAGGGAGAGAGTGAGAAAGAGAGATAGATAAAGAGGGAGTGAGAGACAAAGAGAGAGAGTGAGTGAAAGAGAGAGATAGACAGAGTGAGAGAGAGAAAGGGTGAGAGAAAGAGAGAGAAAATGAGAGAGAGAGGGGAGGGAGAGTGTGAGATAGAGAGAGAACCATAGAGAGAGTGAGAGAGCGAGAGAGAGTTAGAGAAAGAGAGAGAGATTGAGAGAGAGACAGAGAGTGAGAGAGAGAGTGCGAGAGAGGGAGGGAGAGAGAGTGTGTGAGAGAGGGAAAAAGACTGAGAGAGAGAGGGAGAGAGTGATAGAGAAATATATATAGAGAGAGATAGAGAGAGTGAGAGAGTGAGAGAGGGAGAGAGAGTGAGATAGACAAATGCGGGGAGAGAGATAGAGAGAACCATAGAGAGAGAGTGAGAGAGAGTGAGAGAAAAAGAGAGAGTGAGAGGGGGAGAGAGAGGGGGGGCGAAAGAGAAAGTGTGATGGAGAGAGAGGGAGAGAGAGGGATGGACAAAGTGAGAGGAAATGAGATAGAGAGAGAGATAGAGATGGAGGGAGATTGAACTAGAGCGAGAGAATGAGAGAGAGAGGGGGAGTGTGAGATAGAGAGAGGGAGAGAATCATATATATAGAGAGAGTGAGAGTGAGACAGGGAGAGAAAGAGAGAGAGGGATAAAGAGAGCGAGTGAGATAGAGAGAGGAAGAGAGAGAGAAAGAGAGATAGATAAAAAATAAGTGGGAGACAAAGGGAGAGTTAGTGAGGGAGAGATAGAGCAGTGGGAGAGTGTGAGATAGAGAGAGAGAACCATAGAAAGAGTGAGAGAGCTATTGCAAGAGAGTAAGAGAAAGAAAATGACCGAGTGAGAGAGAGAGTGAGAGCAAGTGTGAGAGAGATAGGGAGAGAGGGAGAGAAAGAGTGGGAGAGAGGGAGAGATCAGAGAGAGATAGAGTGATAGAGAGAGACGGAGAGAGAGAGAGTGAGAGAGAGACGGAGAGAGAGTGAGAGAGAGATGGAGAGAGAGAGTGAGGGAGAGAGTGTGAGTGAGTGACAGATTGAGTGCGAATGAGAGAGAGAGGGAGACAGAGAGGGAACAAGAGATAGAGAGAGAGTGAATCAGAAAAGAGAGAGAGAGAGATAGACAGAGGGAGAGAGAGGAGGGGAGAAAGGGAAGGAGAGAGAAATACATTGAGAGAGTGTGAGATAGAGAGAGAGGCACAATGTGAGGGAGAGTGAGCGAGAGAGAGAGGGGGAGTGAGGGAGAGAGAGTGAGAGGGAGAGAGGGAGAGAGGGCGAGAGAGTGAGTGAGTGAGAGAGAAAGAGAGTGAGTGAGAGAAAAAGAGAGGGAGGGATAGAGAGAGACGGAGGTAGAGAGAGCATGAGAGAGTTAGAGAAAGAGAGAGTGATTGAAAGAGAGAGAGAGATTGAGAGAGATGCAAAGGGAGAGAGAGAGAGATAAAGAGAGAGGGAGTGAGAGAGGGAGAGGAAGAGAGAGTGAATGAGTGACAGAGTGATAGAGAGGGAGAGAGAGTGAATGAGTGACAGAGTGATAGAGAGGGAGAGAGAGGGGGGACAGTGAGATTGAGAGAGAGAGAGCGGGGGGAGCGAGTGATAGAGAGGGAGAGAGAGAGGGGGGACAGTGAGATTGAGAGAGAGAGCGGGGGGAGCGAGTGATATAGACAAAGAGTAATGAGAGAGAGAGATAGACAGAGGGAGAGAGGGGGAGAGAGAGATAAAGAGAGTGTGAGATAGAGCGAGCGAAATTGAGAGAGAGTGTGTGTGAGATAGAGAGAGTGTGAGATAGAGAGAGAGAGTGAGAGAGAGCGAGAGCGAGAGAGAGAGAGGGAAAGAGGGAAAGATCAGAGAGAGAGAGAGATAGAGAGAGGGAGAAAGAGAGAGACCATAGAGAGAAAGTGAGAGAGAGGGAGAGAGAGCGAGAGAGATAGTGAGAGAGTGAGTGAGAGAGAGAGGGAGAGAGAGAATGAGAGAATGAGAGAGGGAGAGAGAGAGAGAGGGACATGGAGTGAGAAGGTGAGGGAAAGTGAGTGAGTGAGAGAGAAAGGGAGAGACATAGAGTGAGAAATGGATGTATAGAGAGGGAGATAGATAGACAGAGAGAGGTGGGGAGTAAGGGGGAGAGAGCGAGCGAGAGAGAGAGAGAGAGGGAGTTAGGTAGAGAGAGAGGGAGAGAGAGCCAAAGGGAGGGAGGGAGAGAGAGAGTGAGAGAGGGAGAGAGAGGGTGAGAGAAAGAGAGAGAGAGAGCGGCAGGAGAGTGTGAGATAGAGAGAGAGAACTATGGAGAGAGTGAGAGAGAAATTGCAAGAGAGTGAGAGAATGAAAATGAGAGAGAGAGAGAGAGAGTGAGAGCGTGTGTGAGTGAGAGGGGGAGAGAGTGTGTGAGTGAGAGAGGGAGAGAGCGAGAGAGTGTGTGAGTGAGAGAGGGAGAGAGAGAGAGAGTGAGTGATGGAAAAAGAGAGGGAGGGATAGAGAGAGACAGAGGAAAAGAGAGAGCATGAGAGAGTTTGAAAAATAGAGAGAGATTGACAGAGAGAGGGAGAGATTGAGAGAGATGCAGAGGGAGAGACAAGGAGATAAAGATAGAGGGGGTGAGAGAGGGAGAGAGAGAGAAAGTGAAAACAAGAGAGAGTGAGCGAGAGCAAGACCAAGAGAAAGAGAGAGTGGGAGAGATAGACAACGAGAGAGTGAGTGAGAGAGAGTGAGTAAGTGAGTGACAGAGTGAAAGAGAGGGATAGAGAGAGAGGGACAAAGAGATTGAGAGAGATAGCGAGGGGAGCGAGTGATAGAGAGAAAGAGTAATGAGAGAGAGAGAAAGAGAGAAAGAGAGACAGAGGGGGAGAGAGGGGGAGAGAGAAAGAGAGAGATAAAGAGAGTCTGAAATAGAGAGAGGGAGAGAACCATAGAGAGAGAGAGTGAGAAAAAGAGAGAGGGTGAGAGAGAGAGGGAGAGAGAGATCGAGATCGAGAGTGAGAGGGCGAGTGTGAGAGAGAGATTGAAAGAGATAGTGGGGGGAGCGAGTGATAGAGAGAAAGAGTAATGGGAGAGAGAGAAAGCGAGAGAGTGAGTGAGAGAGAGAGAGAGAAAGAGAGAGAGAGAGTGTGAGTGAGAGCAAAAGAGAGGTAATGATAGAGAGAGAGGGAGAGAGAGAGACGTATGTAGAGAGAGCGTGAGAGACGTCGGGAGAGAGTGAAAGATTGGGAGAGAGAGGCAGAGATTCAAAGAGATGCATAGGGAGAGAGAGAGAGTGAGTGAGTGAGAGAAAGAGAGGGAGGGATAGAGAGAAGGAGAGAGAGAGAGGTAGAGAGAGAGCATTAGAGAGTTAGAGAGAGAGATTGAGAGAGAGAGTATGAGAGAGTGAGAGAGAGAGCGAGAGAGGGAGGGAGAGAGAGAGTGAGGGAGAGAGGGAGAAAGACTGAGAGAGAGAGGGAGAGAGTGATAGAGAGATATAGAGAGAGAGAAAGATACAGAGAGAGCGAGAGAGAGAGAGAGATAGAGAGTGAGATAGACAAATGGGGGGAGAGAGATAGAGAACCATAGAGAGAGAGAGTGAGAGAGAGCGAGAGAAAAAGAGAGAGAGTGAGAGGGGGAGAGAGAGAGGGAGGGAGCAAAGGAGAGAGTGAGATGGAGAGAGAAGGAGAGAGGGAGAGAGATGGAGGGACAGAGTGAGAGGAAAGGAGATAGAGAGACAAAGATAGAGAGGGAAGGAGATTGAACTAGAGCGAGAGAGTGAGAGAGAGGGGAGAGTGTGAGATAGGGAGAGGGAGAGTATCATAGATAGAAAGAGAGCGAGAGAGGGAGAGAAAGAGAGAGAGAGGGATAGAGAGAGAGAGCGAGTGAGATAGAGAGAGGAAAAGAGGGAGAAGAGAAAGATAGTGAGAGAGAGAGATAAAGAGGGAGAGAGTGAGAAAGAGAGATAGATAAAGAGGGAGTGAGAGACAAAGAGAGAGAGTGAGAGAGAGAGAGATAGATAGATAGAGTAAGAAAGAGAAAGGGTGAGAGAAAGAGAGAGAAAATGAGAGAGAGAGCAGGGGGAGAGTGTGAGATAGAGAGAGAACCATAGAGAGAGCGAGAGAGCGAGAAAGGGTTAAAGAGAGAGAGAGAGATTGAGAGAGAGAGTGAGAGAGAGAGAGTGAGAGAGAGAGAGAGTGCGAGAGAGGGAGGGAGAGAGAGAGTGGGTGAGAGGGGGAAAAAGACTGAGAGAGAGAGAGAGATAGAGAGAGTGAGAGAGTGAGAGAGGAGAGAGTGAGAGAGGGAGTGAGAGTGAGAGAGAGACGGAGAGAGAGTGAGAGACAGATGGAGAGAGAGAGAGAGTGAAGGAGAGAGCGTGAGTGAGTGATAGAGTGAGTGTGAATGAGAGAGAGAGAGGGAGAGAGAGAGGGATCAAGAGATAGAGAGAGAATGAATGAAAAAGAGAGAGAGAGAGATAGACAGAGGGAGAGAGGGGGGAGGGAGGGAAAGAGAGAGAAATACATTGAGAGAGTGTGAGATAGAAAGAGAGGCACAATGTGAGGGAGAGTGAGCGAGAGAGACAAAGAGGGGGACTGAGGGAGAGAGGCAGAGTGAGTGAGAGGGGGAGGGGGAGAGAGAGCGAGAGAGTGAGTGAGTGAGAGAGAAAGAGAGTGAGTGAGAGAGAAAGAGAGTGAGTGAGTGAAAGAAAAAGAGAGGGAGGGATAGAGAGAGGGGGAGAGAGAGAGAGACGGAGGTAGAGAGAGACCATGAGAGAGTTAGAGAAACAAAGAGTGATTGAAAGAGAGAGGGAGAGATTGAGAGAGATGCAAAGGGAGAGAGAGAGGGAGAGATAAAGAGAGAGTGAGAGGAGGAGAGGAAGAGAGAGTGAGTGAGTGACATAGTGATAGAGAGAGGGAAAGAGAGGGGGGACAATGAGATAGAGAGAGAGAGTGGGGGAGCGAGTGATAGAGAGTAATGAGAGGGAGAGAGATAGACAGAGGGAGAGAGAGGGGGAGAGATAGAGAGAGTGTGAGATAGAGAGAGAGAGAGATTGAGAGTGAGATAGACAAATGGAAGGAGAGAGATAGAGAGAACCATAGAGAGAGAGAGTGAGAGAGAGCGAGAGCAAAAGAGAGAGAGTGAGAGGGAGAGAGAGAGAGAGGGAGGGAGCGAAGGAGAGAGTGAGATGTATCAAGAGATAGAGAGAGTGAATGAAAAAAGAGAGAGAGAGATAGACAGTGGGAGAGAGGGGGGAGGGAGGGAAAGAGAGAGAAATACATTGAGAGAGTGTGAAATAGAAAGAGAGGCACAATGTGAGGGAGAGTGAGCGAGAGAGACAGAGAGGGGGAGTGAGGGAGAGAGGCAGAGTGAGTGAGAGGGGGAGGGGGAGAGAGAGCGAGAGAGTGAGTGAGTGAGAGAGAAAGAGAGTGAGTGAGAGAGAAATAGAGTGCGTGAGTGAAAGAAAAAGGGAGGGAGGGATAGAGACAGGGGGAGAGAGAGAGAGAGACGGAGGTAGAGAGAGACCATGAGAGAGTTAGAGAAAGAGAGAGTGATTGAAAGAGAGAGGGAGAGATTGAGAGAGATGCAAAGGGAGAGAGAGAGGGAGAGATAAAGAGAGAGAGTGTGAGAGAGGGAGAAGAAGAGAGAGTGAGTGAGTGACAGAGTGATAGAGAGAGGGAGAGAGAGGGGGGACAATGAGATTGAGAGAGAGAGCGGGGGAGCGAGTGATAGAGAGAGTAATGAGAGGGAGAGAGATAGACAGAGGGAGAGAGGGGGGGGGAGATAGAGAGAGTGTGAGATAGAGAGAGATAGAGAGTGAGATAGACAAATGGAAGGAGAGAGATAGAGAGAACCATTGAGAGAGAGAGAGAGAGTGAGAGAGAGCGAGAGTAAAAGAGAGAGAGTGAGAGGGGGAGAGAGAGAGGGAGGGAGCGAAGGAGAGATTGAGATGGAGAGAGAGGGAGAGAGAGGGAGAGAGATGGAGTGACAGAGTGAGAGGAAAGGAGATAGAGAGACAAAGATAGAGAGGGAGGGAGATTCAACTAGAGCGAGAGAGTGAGAGAGAGGGGGGAGAGTGTGAGATAGAGAGAGGGAGAGTATCATAGATAGAAAGAGAGCGAGAGCGAGAGAGGGAGAGAAAGAGAGAGAGAGAGCGATAGAGAGAGCGAGTGAGATAGAGAGAGGAAAAGAGGGAGAAGAGAGAGAGAGATAAAGAGGGAGAGAGTGAGTAAGAGAGATAGATAAAGAGGGAGTGAGAGACAAAGAGAGAGAGTGAGAGAGAGAGATAGACATAGTGAGAGAGAGAAAGGGTGAGAGAAAGAGAGAGAAAATGAGAGAGAGAGCGGAGGGAGAGTGTGAGATAGAGAGAGAACCATAGAGAGAGTGAGAGAGCGAGAGAGAATTAGAGAAAGAGAGAGAGAGATTGAGAGAGAGAGTGCGGAGAGGGAGGGAGAGAGAGAGTGAGTGAGAGAGGGAAAAAGACAGAGAGAGAGGGAGAGAGTGAAGAGAAATATATAGAGAGTGAGAAAGAGTGAGAGAGGGAGAGAGGGAGAGTGATAGGGTGTGAGAGAGAGAGAGTGAGAGAGCGATCGAGAGAGCGGGGGCGGGAGTGAGAGAGTGAGGGAGAGAGTGAGAGAGGGAGAGAGTGAGAGAGAGAGAGGGAGAGAGCGAGAGAGAGAGAGGGAGAGCGGGAGAGGGGGGAGTGTTAGAGTGAGAAGGGAGAGAGTGAGAGAGAGAAAGAGGGAGAGCGGAAGAGGAAGAGAAGGAGAGAGAGTGTGTGTGTGAGAGAGAATGAGAGAGAGAGGGAGAGACTGGGAGGAAGAGAGAGTGATAGAGAGAAGGCAAGGGGGAGCGACAGTGAGAGAGAGAGAGAGAGAGAGAGATACAGTGTTTGAGATAGAGAGAGTGTCTGAGATAACCATATAGAGGGCGAGAGAGCGAGAATGAGAGAGAGAAAGAGGGAGAGAGGCAGAGAGAGGGATAGAGTGTGAGAGAGAGATATAGAGAGAAAGAGCGAGAGAGAGTGATTGAGAGAGTGAGATAGTGAGGGAGAGAGGGGGAGAGAGAAAGACGGAGATAGAGGGGAGGAGAGTGTGAGATATAGAGAGAACCATAGAGAGAGAGTGAGACAGAGGGAGAGAACGAGTGCAAGAGACAGAGAGGGAGATAAAGCAAATGAGAGAGAGAGTGAGAGAGTGAGTGAGTGATAGAGAGAGAGTTAAAGAGAGAGAGAGTGAGTGAGAGAGAGAAAGAAAGAGAGTGAGATAGAGTAAGAGAGAGCGTCTGTGTGTGTGTGTGTGTGAGAGGGAGAGAGAGAGAGCGAGAGAGAAAGGGATAAAGGGAAAGAGAGAGGAAGAGAGAGCGAGATGGATTGAGAGAGAGTGAGAGAGAGAGTGACAGAGAGTGAGAGAGCGAGCTAGAGAGAGATAGAGGGGGAGAGAGAGAGCGGGTAGTGTGAAGGAGAGGGAGAGGGAGAAAGAGAGGGGGAGTGTGAGAGAGATAAATCGAGCGAGAGAGAGAGAGTAAGAGGGAGTGATAGAGAGAGGGCAAGGGGGAGCGACAGTGAGAGAGAGAGAGAGGTAGAGTGTCTTAGATAGAGAGAGAGTGTGAGATAATCATATAGAGAGAGAGAGCGAGAGAGAGCGAGAGCGAGAGAGAGAAAGAGAGAGAGGGAATGAGCGAGATAGAGAGAGGGAGAGAGGCAGAGAGAGAGGGATAGAGTGTGAGAGAAAGATATAGAGAGAAAGAGAGAGAGAGTGATGGAGAGAGAGGGGGGAGAGAGAAAGATAGAGTGAGAGGGGAAGAGAGTGTGAGATAGAGAGAGAAACATAGAGAGAGAGTGGGAGAGAGGGAGAGAGCGAGTGCAAGAGATAGAGAGGGAGATAAAGCAAACGAGAGAGAGTGAGAGAGTGAGTGAGTGACAGAGAGAGAGTTAAAGAGAGAGAGTGAGTGAAAGGGATAGAGAGAGAGAGAGATATGGTGAGAGAGAGAGTGAGAGAGCTATCGAGAGAGGGAGCGAGAGTGAGGGGGGAGAGAGATAGAGAAAGAGAGTGTGAGTGAGTGAGAGATAGAGAAAGGGAGAAAGACAGAGAGAGAGGGATAGAGAGAGACGGAGATAGAGATAGCTTGTGTGTGTGGGAGATAGGGGGAGGGAGAGCGAGAGAGAGAGAGAGAGGGATATAGGGAAAGAGAGAGGAAGGGAAAGCGAGATGGAATGAGAGAGAGGGGGTGAGAGAGAGAGTGAGAGAGCGATCGAAAGAGGGGGGAGGGGGGGAGAGAGAGGGAGAGAGTGAGAGAGATGAGACTGAGAGAGAGAGGGAGAGCGGGAGAGAGAGAGAAGGAGAGAGAGAGAGTGTGTGTGTGTGTGAGAGAGTGAGAGAGAGGGAGAGAGTGAGGTGGGATGAGGGAGAGAGTGTGAGAGGGCGTAAGAGAGGGAGAGAGAGAGTGAGCGAGTGAGTGAGAGAGACATGGAAAAAGAGAAGGGGGAGTGTGAGAGTGAGAAATCAAGCGAGAGAGAGAGTGAGAGGGAGAGAGAGGGAGAGATAGAGAGATTGTGTGTGAGTGAGTGAGAAGGAGTGAGTGAGTGAGTGAGAGAGGGAGAGAGAGTGAGAGAGAGAGGGGGGACAGAGAGACATGGAGACCGAGATAGAGAGATTGAGTGATAGAGGGAGAGAGCGAGAGAGAGAGTGTGTGATAGAGAGAGAGAGATAAAGGGAGTAAGTGAGAGTGAAAGTGAGAGATAGAGAAAGAGAGTGTGAGTGAGTGAGAGATAGAGAAAGGGAGAAAGATAGAGAGAAAGGGATAGAGAGAGACGGAGATAGAGAGAGCGTGTGTGTGTGGGAGAGAGAGAGAGGGAGAGAGAGAGAGCGAGAGAGAGAGGGATAGAGGGAAAGAGGGAGGAAAGGAAAGCGAGATGGATTGAGAGAGAGGGGGTGAGAGAGAGAGTGAGAGAGCGATCGAGAGAGGGGGGTGGGGGAGAGAGCGAGAGAGAGGGAGAGAGGGAGAGGGAGAGAAGGAGAGCGAGAGTGTGTGTGTGAGAGAGTGAGAGAGAGGGAGAGACTGGTAGAGAGAAAGAGAGAGTGATAGAGAAAGGTAGAGGGGGGAGCGACAGTGAGAGAGAGAGAGATAGAGATAGATATAGTGTCTGAGATAGAGAGAAAGAGAGAGTGAGATAACCATATAGAGAGAGCGAGAGCAACAGAGAGAGAGAGGGAGTGGGAGTGAGCGAGATAGAGAGAGGGAGAGAGGCAGACATAGAGAAGGATAGAGTGTGAGAGAGAGATATAGAGAGAAAGAGAGAGAGAGTGAGTGAGTGAGAGAGAGATGGAGAGGGAGAGAGAGGGGGGAGAGAAAGATAGAGAGAGGGGAAGAGAGTGTGAGATAGAGAGAGAACCATAGAGAGAGAGTGAGAGAGAGGGAGAGAGCGAGTACAAGAGACAAAGAGGGAGATAAATTGAACGAAAGAGAGTGAGTGATAGAGAGAGATAAAGAGAGAGAGTGAGAGAGAAAGTGAGAGAGAGAAATTGAGAAAGACAGAGAGAGAGAGAGAAAGAGAGAACGAGAGAAAAAGAGAAGAGGAGAGAGATTGGGAGAGAGAAAGTGAGAGAGAGTAAGAGAGAAAAAGAAAGAGAGAGAGCTAGAAAGGGAGAGAGTGATAGAGATAGGGTGAGAGAGTGAGAGTGAGAGAGCGATCGAGAGAGAGGGAGAGAGAGAGAGGGAGAGAGATAGAGAAAGAGAGTGTGAGTGAGTGAGAAATAGAGAAAGGGAGAAAGATAGAGAGAGGGAGAGAGACGGAGATAGAGAGAGCGTGTGTGTGTGTGAGAGTGGGTGAGAGAAAGAGTGAAAGAGAGAGAGGGATAGAGGGAAAGAGAGAGGAAGAGAGATCGAGATGGATTGAGAGAGAGGGAGAGAGAGATGGAGATAGAGAGTGTGTGTGTGTGTGAGAGAGAGGGAGAGAGAGAGGGAGAGAGAGAAAGAGCGCGAGAGAGAGGGATAGAGGGAAAGAGGGAGGAAGGGAAAGCGAGATGGATTGAGAGAGAGGGGGTGAGAGAGAGAGGGAGAGAGTGAGAGAGATTAGGGGGTGGGGGAGAGAGAGGGAGAGAGTGAGAGAGGAGAGAGCGAGAGAGAGAGGGAGAGAGGGAGAGCGAGAGAAAGAGAGCGAGAGTGTGTGTGTGAGAGAGTGAGAGAGAGGGATAGACTGGTAGAGAGAAAGAGAGTGTGATAGAGAGTGATAGAGAGAGGTAGAGGGGGGAGCGACAGTGGGAGAGAGAGAGAGAGATAGAGATAGATATAGTGTCTAAGATAGAGAGAAAGAGAGAGTGAGATAACCATATAGAGAGAGCGAGAGCAACACAGAGAGAGAGGGAGTGGGAGTGAGCGAGATAGAGAGAGGGAGAGAGGGAGACATAGAGAAGGATAGAGTGTGAGAGAGAGATATAGAGAGAAAGAGAGAGTGAGTGAGTGAGAGAGAGTTAGAGAGGGAGAGAGAGAGAGGGAGAGTGATAGAGAAAGAGAGTGTGAGTGAGTGAGAAATAGAGAAAGGGAGAAAGATAGAGAGAGGGAGAGAGAGACAGAGTTAGAGAGAGCGTGTGTGTGTGTGTGTGTGAGAGAGGGAGAGAGAAAGAGTGAGAGAGAGAGGGATAGAGGGAAAGAGAGAGGAAGAGAGATCGAGATGGATTGAGAGAGAGGGAGAGAGAGATGGAGACATGGAGCGTGTGTGTGTGTGTGAGAGAGGGAGAGAGGGAGAGCGAGAGAGAGAGGGATAGAGGGAAAGAGGGAGGAAGGGAATGCGAGATGGATTGAGAGAGAGGGGGTGAGAGAGAGAGTGAGAGAGCGATCGAGAGAGGGGGGGGGGGGAGAGAGAGGGAGAGAGTGAGAGAGGAGAGAGCGAGAGAGAGAGGGAGAGAGGGAGAGGGAGAGAAGGAGAGCGAGAGTGTGTGTGTGAGAGAGTGAGAGAGAGGGAGAGACTGGTAGAGAGAAAGAGAGAGTGATAGAGAGTGATAGAGAGAGGTAGAGGGGGGAGCGACAGTGAGAGAGAGAGATAGAGATAGATATAGTGTCTGAGATAGAGAGAAAAAGAGAGTGAGATAACCATATAGAGAGAGCGAGAGCAACACAGAGAGCGAGGGAGTGGGAGTGAGCGAGATAGAGAGAGGGAGAGAGGCAGGCATATAGAAGGATAGAGTGTGAGAGAGATATATAGAGAGAAAGAGAGAGAGAGTGAGTGAGTGAGAGAGAGATAGAGAGGGAGAGAGAGGGGGGAGAGAAAGATAGAGAGAGGGGAAGAGAGTGTGAGAGAGAGAG
>QANY01012495.1:62500-150000 GCA_003255025.1 Datisca glomerata | reverse complement strand
GAGTGAGTGAGAAATAGAGAAAGGGAGAAAGATAGAGAGAGAGGGAGAGAGAGACAGAGATAGATAGAGCATGTGTGCGTGTGTGTGAGAGGGAGAGAGAAAGAGTGAGAGAGATAGAGATAGGGATAGCGGGAAAGAGAGAGGAAGAGAGATCAAGATGGATTGAGAGAGAGGGAGAGAGAGAGAGACGTAGATAGAGAGTGTGTGTGTGTGTGTGAGAGAGGGAGAGAGAGAGGGATAGAGGGAAAGAGAGAGGAAGAGTGGGCGAGATGGATTGAGAGAGAGTGAGAGAGAGAGAGAGCGAGTAAGAGAGAGAGAGAGAGAGGGAGAGAGAGAGAGAGGGAGAGAGAGTGAGAGGGAGAGAGAGAAAGAGAGTGTGTGTGTGTGTGATAGAGTGAGTGAGAGAGCCATAGAGAGAGAGAAAGTGAGAGAGAGTGAGAGCGAGAGAGAGAGAAAGGGAGAGAGTGCGAGAGAGAGAGAAAGGGAGAGAGAGCGAGCGAAAAAGAGAGTGAGAGAGTGAGTGAGAGAGAGGGGGAGATAGAGAGAGGGAGTGAGAGAGGGAGAAAGAGTGAGTGAGATAGAGAGAGGTAGGGACATAGAGAGAGAGATATAGAGAGGGAGATAGAGAGAGAGAGGCAGAGTGTGAGGGAGAGAGAAAAAGACAGAGATGAGTGAGGGACAGAGGGAGAGAGAGGGAGAGAGAGTGAGAGGGAGAGAGAGAAAGTGAGAGAGTGAGTGAGAGAGAGAGAGAGAGAGAGAGTGAGTTAGAGAAAGAGAGAGGGAGAGAGAGAGATGTATGTTGAGAGAGAGCATGAGAGACGTAGGTAGAGAGAGAGATTGAGAAAGAGACGCAAAGATTGAGAGAGATGCAGAGGGAGAGAGAGAGTGAGTGAGTTAGAGAAAGAGAGGGAGGGATAGAGAGAGGGAGAGAGAGATAGGGAGGTAGAGAGAGAGTGAGTGAGAATGGGAGAAAGACTGAGAGAGAGAGAGGGAGAGGGTGAGAGAGAGAGAGAGCGAGAGTGACTGAGAAGGGGAGAAAGACTGAGAGAGAGAGGGAGAGAGTGATAGAGAGATATAGAGAGAGACAGAGAGAGTTAGAGAGAGATAGAGATAGAGAGTGAGATAGAAAAATAGGGGAGAGAGATAGAAAGAACCATAGAGAGAGTGAGAGAGAGCGAGAGCAAAAGAGA
Source organism: Datisca glomerata (assembly GCA_003255025.1). Taxonomy (NCBI): domain Eukaryota; kingdom Viridiplantae; phylum Streptophyta; class Magnoliopsida; order Cucurbitales; family Datiscaceae; genus Datisca; species Datisca glomerata. Next base: position 148,810 of record QANY01012495.1, on the reverse strand, counting down.
GAGATATGGAGAGGGAGATAGAGAGAGAGGCAGAGTGTGAGTGAGAGGGAGAGAGGGAGGGATATAGAGATAGAGGGAATGAGAGAGGGAGAGAGAGTGAGTGAGTGAGATAGAGAGAGGCAGAGACATAGAGAGAGAGATATGGAGAGCGAGATAGAGAGAGAGGCAGAGTTTGAGGGAGAGAGGGCGAGAGAGAGAGAGAGGGAGTGAGGGAGAGAGAGGGAGAGAGAGTGAGAGGAGATAGTGAGAGAGCGAGAGAGTGAGTGAGTGAGAAAGGGAGAGAGAGAGTGAGTGAAGGAAAAAGAGTGGGAGGGATAGTGAGAGATAGAGGAAAAGAGAGAGAGCGTGAGAGAGTTCGAAAAATAGAGAGAAAGAGATTGACAGAGAGAGGGAGAGATTGAGAGAGATGCAGAGGGAGAGAGAGGGAGATAAAGAGAGAGGGGGTGAGAGAGGGAGAGAGAGAGAAAGTGAAAACAAGAGAGAGTGATCGAGAGCAAGACCAAGAGAAAGAGAGAGGGAGAGATAGACAGCGAGAGAGTGAGTGAGAGAGAGAGTAAGTGAGTGACAGAGTGAGAGAGGGATAGAGAGAGAGGGACAAAGAGATTGAGAGAGATAGCGAGGGGAGCGAGTGATAGAGAGGAAGAGTAATGAGAGAGAGAGAAAAAGAGAGACAGAGGGAGAGAGAGAGGGGAGAGAGAAAGAGAGAGAGATTGAGTGAGAAAGACAGTGCGGGAGTGAGGGAGTGAGGGAGGGAGAGAGAGTGAGTGAGTGAGATAGAGAGAGGCAGAGACATAGAGAGAGAGATATGGAGGAATATAGAGACAGAGGGAGTGAGAGAGGGAGAGAGGGAGAGAGAGTGAGTGAGTGAGATAGAGAGAGGCAGAGACATAGCGAGAGAGATATGGAGAGGGAGATAGAGAGAGGCAGAGTGTGAGGGAGAGAGGGCGAGAGAGAGAGAGGGAGTGAGGGAGAGAGAGGGAGAGAGAGTGAGAAGGAGAGAGTGAGAGAGCGAGATAGTGAGTGAGTGAGAGAGGGAGAGAGAGAGTGAGTGAAGGAAAAAGAGTGGGAGGGATAGAGAGAGACAGAGGAAAAGAGAGAGAGAGGGAGAGATAGAAAGTGACAGAGTGAGTGAGAGAGAGTGAGTAAGTGAGTGACAGAGTGAGAGAGGGATAGAGTGAGAGGGACAAAGAGATTGAAAGAGATAGCGGGGGGAGCGAGTGATAGAGAGAAAGAGTAATGAGAGAGAGAGAGAGAAAGAGAGACAGAAGGGGAGAGAGAAAGAGAGAGAGATAGAGAGAGTGTACAATAGAGAGAGAGAGAGAGAACTATAGAGTGAGTGAGAAAGAGAGAGAGGGACAGAGAGAGATCGAGAGAGAGAGAGTGAGAGGGCGAGTGAGAGAGAGAGAATGAGGTATAGAGAGATTGAGAGAGATAGCGGGGGGAGCGAGTGACAGTTTGAGTGCGAATGAGAGAGAGAGGGAGAGAGAGAGAGGGATTAAGAGATAGAGAGAGTGATTGAGAAAAGAGAGAGAGAGATAGACAGAGGGAGAGAGAGGGGCGAGAGAGGGAAAGAGAGAGAAATACATTGAGAGAGTGTGAGATAGAGAGATAGGCATAGTGTGAGGGAGAATGAGAGAGAGAGAGAGAGGGGAGTGAGGGAGAGAGAGTGAGAGAGATATAGAGAGAAAGAGAGAGAGAGTGAGTGAGTGAGAGAGTGATAGAGTGTGAATGAGAGAGAGAGGGAGAGAGAGAAATTAAGAGATATAGAGAGTGATTGAGAAAAGGGAGAGAGCGATAGACAGAGGGAGAGAGGGGCGAGAGAGGGAAAGAGAGAGAAATACATTGACAGAGTGTGAGATAGAGAGATAGGCACAGTGTGAGGGAGAGTGAGAGAGAGAGAGAGAGAGGGGAGTGAGGGAGAGAGAGTGAGAGAGAGATATAGAGAGAAAGAGAGAGAGAGAGAGAGAGAGAGAGGAGTGAGGGAGAGAGAGTGAGAGAGAGATATAGAGAGAAAGAGAGAGAGTAAGTGAGTGAGAGAGTGATAGAAAGGGAGAGAGCGGGGGGAGAGAAAGACAGAGAGAGGGGAAGAGTGTGTGAGATAGAGAGAGAACCATAGAGAGAGAGTGAGAGAGAGGGAGAGAGCGAGTGCAAGAGACAAAGAGGGAGATAACCATATAGAGAGAGCGAGAGAGAGTGAGAGCGATAGAGAGAGGGAGTGGGAGTGAGCGAGTGAGTGAGAGAGAGAGTGAGGGAGTGAGTGAGAGAGAGAGAGAGGGAGAAAGGGGGGAGAGGAAGTTAGAGAGAGAGGGGAAGAGAGTGTGAGATAGAGAGAGAACCATAGAGAGAGAGTGAGAGAGAGGGAGAGAGCGAGTGAAAGAGACAAAGAGGGAGATAAAGTGAACGAGAGAGAGTGAGTGATAGTGAGAGAGAGTGTGTGTCAGAGAAAGTGAGAGAGAGAAATTGAGAAAGACGGAGAGAGAGTGAGAGAATGAGAGAAATAGAGAAGGGGAGAGAGATTGGGAGAGAGAAAGAGAGTGAGAGAGAGTAAGAGCGAAAAAGAAAGAGAGAGAGGGAGAGAGATAGGGTGAGAGAGGGAGAGTGAGAGAGCGATCGAGAGAGAGGGAGAGAGAGAGAGAGGGAGAGAGATAGAGAAAGAGAGTGTGAGTGAGTGAGAAATAGAGAAAGAATGAATGAGAGAGAGAGGGGGGAGAGAGGGAGCAAGAGATAGAGAGAATGAATGAGAAAGTGAGACAGATAGACAGAAGGAGAGAGTGAGGGGAGAGAAAGGGAGAGAAATAGTAAGAAATAGAGAGAGTGTGGGATAGAGAGAGGGAGAGAAGCATAGAGAGAGAGAGAGAGTGAGTGAGAGTGAGAGCGAGAGAGAGAGGGTGAGAGAGAGTGAGAGAGTGAGGGAGGGAGAGAGAGAGGGAGAGAGGGGGAGTGAAAGAAGGAGAAAGTGAGTGAGTGAGATAGAGATGGGCAGAGGCATAGAGAGAGAGATATGGAGAGGGTGAAAGAGAGACAGAGAGAGGTGGAGTGTGAGGGAGAGAGAGTGAGAGACAGAGAAGGGGAGTGAGGAGAGAGAGAGCGGGAGAGAGCGAGAGGGGGAGAGAGCGAGAGAGTAGGTGAGAAAGAGAAAGAGAGGGAGATAGAGAGAGTGAGAGAACTATAGAGAGAGGGAGAGAGTGAGAGAGAGTGACAGGGAGCGAGAGAGAGAGCGAGAGAGTAAGTGAGAGAGAGAGGGAGATAGAGAGAGGAAGAGAACTATGGAGAGAGAGTGAGAGAGGGAGAGAAAGCGAGCGAGAGAGAGAGTGAGAGAACTTGATAGGGAGTGAGAGGGGGAGATAGAGAGAGGGAGTAAGAGAGGGTGAGAGAGTGAGTGAGTGAGATAGAGAGAGGCGGAGACCTAGAGAGAGAGATATGGAAGGGGGGATAGAGATAGAGAGAGAGATAGAGAGGCGGAGTGTGAGGGACAGAGAGCGAGAGAGAGAGGGAGTGTGGGAGTGAGAGAGGTTGAGAGAGTGAGAGGGAGAGAGAGAGAGTGCCAGAGTGAGTTAGTGAGAGAGGGAGTAAGGGAGTGAGAGAGGGAGAGAGAGAGGGAGAGAGAGAGAGTGAGTGAGTGAGAAGAGTGAGTGAGAGAGAGTGAGTGAGAGAGAGTGAGTGAGAGAGAGTGAGAGAGATATACAGTGGGAGAGAGGGGGAGTGAGAAAGAGAGCGAGAGATAGATAGAGTGAGTGAGTGAGAGAGAGTGAGAGAGATATACATTGGGAGAGAGAGGGGGGAGTGAGAAAGAGAGAGAGAGAGATGGAGAGAGTCTGAGATAGAGAGAGTGAGAGAACCATAAAGAGAGAGCGAGAGAGAGAGCGAAAGCGAGAGAGAGAGAGAGGAAGAGAGAGGGAGTGGGAGTGAACGAGATAGAGAGAGGGAGAGAGGCAGAGAGAAGGATAGAGTGTGAGAGAGAGATATAGAGAGAAAGAGAGAGAGTGAGTGAGTGAGAGTGAGATAGAGAGGGAGAGAGGTGGGAGAGAAAGACAAAAAGGGAGGGGAAGAGAGTGTGAGATAGAGAGAGAACCATAGAGAGAGTGTGAGAGAAAGGGAGAGAGCGAGTGCAAGAGACAAGGAGGGAGATAAAGTGAACGAAAGAGAGTGAGTGATAGAGAGAGAGATAAAGAGAGAGAGTGAGAGAGAAAGTGAGAGAGAGAAATTGAAAAAGACAGAGAGAGAGAGTGAGAAAGAGAGAACGAGAGAAAGAGAGAACGAGAGAGAGATTGGGAGAGAGAAAGAGAGTAAGAGAGAGTAAGAGAGAAAAAGAAAGAGAGAGAGCTAGAAAGGGAGAGAGGGAGAGAGATAGGGTGAGAGAGTGAGAGTGAGAGAGCGATCGAGAGAGAGAGAGAGAGAGGGAGAGAGATAGAGAAAGAGAGTGTGAGTGAGTGAGAAATAGAGAAAGGGAGAAACATAGAGAGATGGAGATAGTGAGACGGAGATAGAGAGAGTGTGTGTGTGTGTGTGTGAGAGAGGGAGAGAGAAAGAGCGAGAGAGAGAGAGAGAGGGATAGAGGGAAAGAGAGAGGAAGAGAGATCGAGATGGATTGAGAGAGAGAGGGAGAGAGAGAGAGACAAAGATAGAGAGAGCGTGTGTGTGTGTGAGGGAGAGAGAGAGCGAGAGAGAGGGAGAGGGGGATAGAAGGAAAGAGAGAGGAAGAGTGAGTAAGATGGATTGAGAGATAGTGAGAGAGAGTGAGAGAGCGAGTAAGAGAGAGAGACATAGGGAGAGAGAGAGCGGGGAGTGTGAAAGAGAGAGAGAGGGAGAAAGAGAGGGGGGCGTATGAGAGAGATAAATCGAGCGAGAGAGAGAGTGAGAGGGAGTGATAGAGAGAGGGCAAGGGGGGAGCGACAGTGTGAGAAAGAGAGAGAGAGAGAGAGAGAGAGATACATTGTCTGAGATAGAGAGAGTTTGAGATAACCATATAGAGAGAGCGAGAGAGGGAGAGGGAGTGAGCGTGATAGAGAGAGGGAGAGAGGTAGAGAGAGGGATATAGTGTGAGAGAGAGATATAGAGAGAAAGAGAGAGAGAGAGTGATGGAGAGAGAAAGAGATAGATAGAGGGGGAGAGAGAAAGATAGAGTAAGAGGGGAAGAGAGTGTGAGATAGAGAGACAGAACCATAGGGAGAGAGTGAGAGAGAGGGAGAGAGTGAGTACAAGAGACAGATAGGGAGATAAAGTAAATGAGAGAGAGAGTGAGAGAGTAAGTGAGTGATAGAGAGAGAGAGTTAAAGAGAGAGAGAGTGAATGAGATGGATAGAGAGGGAGAGAGATAGGGTGAGAGAGAGTGAGAGAGCGATCGAGAGAGAGGGGGGAGAGAGATAGAGAAAGAGAGTGTCAGTGAGAGAGATAAAGAAAGGGAGAAAGACAGAGAGAGAGGGATAGAGAGAGACAGAGATAGAGAGAGCGTGTGTGTGTGTGAGAGAGAGAAAGGGAGAGAAAGAGAGAGGGAGAGAGAGAGGGATAGAGGGAAAGAGAGAGGAAGGGAAAGCGAGATGGATTGAGAGAGAGGGGGTGAGAGAGAGAGTGAGAGAGCGATCGAGAGAGAAGGGGCGGGGGATAGAGAGAGAGGGAGAGAGTGAGAGAGGAGAGAGCGAGAGAGGGAGGGAGAGCGGGAGAGGGAGAGAAGNAGAGAGAGTAAGAGAGAAAAAGAAAGAGAGAGAGCTAGAAAGGGAGAGAGGGAGAGAGATAGGGTGAGAGAGTGAGAGTGAGAGAGCGATCGAGAGAGAGAGAGAGAGAGAGGGAGAGAGATAGAGAAAGAGAGTGTGAGTGAGTGAGAAATAGAGAAAGGGAGAAACATAGAGAGAGGGAGATAGTGAGACGGAGATAGAGAGAGCGTGTGTGTGTGTGAGAGAGAGGGAGAGAGAAAGAGCGAGAGAGAGAGAGGGATAGAGGGAAAGAGAGAGGAAGAGAGATCGAGATGGATTGAGAGAGAGAGGAGGAGAGAGAGAGACAGAGATAGAGAGAGCGTGTGTGTGTGTGAGAGGGAGAGAGAGAGCGAGAGAGAGGGAGAGGGGGATAGAAGGAAAGAAAGAGGAAGAGTGAGTAAGATGGATTGAGAGATAGTGAGAGAGAGTGAGAGAGCGAGTAAGAGAGAGAGACAGAGGGAGAGAGAGAGCGGGGAGTGTGAAAGAGAGAGAGGGAGAAAGAGAGGGGGAGTATGAGAGAGATAAATCGAGCGAGAGAGAGTGAGGGAGAAAGGGAGAGAGAGGGATATAGTGTGAGAGAGAGATATAGAGAGAAAGAGAGAGAGAGTGATGGAGAGAAAAAGAGATAGAGAGAGAGGGGGAGAGAGAAAGACAGAGTGAGAGGGGAAGAGAGTGTGAGATAGAGAGAGAGAACCATAGGGAGAGAGTGAGAGAGAGGGAGAGAGCGAGTACAAGAGACAGATTGGGAGATAAAGTAAATGAGAGAGAGAGTGAGAGAGTGAGTGATAGAGAGAGAGAGTTAAAGAGAGAGAGTGAGTGAGATGGATAAAGAGAGGGAGAGAGATAGGGTGAGAGAGAGGGATAAAGAGAGGGAGAGAGATAGGGTGAGAGAGAGAGTGAGAGAGCGATCGAGAGAGAGGGGGGAGAAAGATAGAGAAAGAGAGTGTGAGTGAGAGAGATAGAGAAAGGGAGAAAGATAGAGAGAGAGGGATAGAGAGAGAGACAGAGATAGAGAGAGCGTGTGTGTGTGTGAGAGAGAGAGAGGGAGAGAAAGAGAGAAGGAAAGAGAGAGGGGGATAGAGGGAAAGAGAGAGGAAGGGAGAGCGAGATGGATTGAGAGAGAGGGGGTGAGAGAGAGAGAGTGAGAGAGCGATGAAGAGAGAGGGGGCGGGGGAGAGAGTGAGAGGGAGAGAGTGAGAGAGGAGAGAGTGAGAGAGAGAGGCAGAGCGGGAGAGGGAGAGAAGGAGAGAGTGATTGTGTGGGTGTGAGAGTGAGGGAGAGGGAGAGACTGGTAGAGAGAAAGAGAGAGTGATAGAGAGAGGTAGAATGGGGAGCGACAGTGAGAGAGAGAGAGATAGAGATAGATATAGTGTCTGAGATAGAGAGAGAGAGAGAGAGAGTAAGATAACCCTATAGAGAGAGCGAGAGAGAGTGAGAGCGATAGAGAGAGGGAGTGGGAGTGAGCGAGATAGGGAGAGGGAGAGAGGCAGAGAGAGATAAGGATAGAGTGTGAGATATATATATATATATATAAAGAGAGAGAGAGTGAGTGGGTGAGAGAGAGAGGGAGAGAGGGAGATAGAGAGAGAGGGGGGAGTGATAGAGGGAGAGAGAGTGAGTGAGTGAGTGAGAGAGAGGGGGAGAGACATAGAGTGAGAAAGAGATGTATAGAGAGGGAGATAGAGGCAAAGTGTGAGGCAGAGAGAGCGAGCAAGAGAGAGAGAGGGAGTGACGGAGAGAGAGGGAGAGAGCGCGAGAGTGTGAGGGAGAGAACCATAGAGAGAGAGCGCGATAGAGAGAGAGAGTGAGAGCGAGAGAGCGAGAGAGTGAGTGAGAGAGAAGGGGGGATATAGAGAGAGGGAGAGAGAGTGAGTGAGTGAGATAGAGAGAGGCAAGGACATAGAGAGAGAGAAATATGGAGAGGGAGATAGAGAGAGAGAGGCAGAGTGTGAGGGAGAGAGGGCGAGAGAGAGAGGGAGAGAGAGTGAGAGGGAGAGAGTGAGAGAGTGAGAGAGTGAGCGAGTGAGAGAGAGAGAGAGTGAGTAAAGGAAAAAGAGAGGGAGTGATAAATAGAGAACCATAGAGAGAGAGTGAGAGGGAGGGAGAGAGCGAGTGCAAGAGACAAAGAGGGAGATAAAGTGAACGAGAGAGAGTGAGTGATAGTGAGAGAGATAAAGAGAGAGAGTGTGTGAGAGAGAAAGTGAGAGAGAGAAATTGAGAAAGACGGAGAGAGAGAGAGAATGAGAGAAAGAGAGAAGGGGAGAGAGATTGGGAGAGAGAAAGAGAGTGAGAGAGAGTAAGAGCGAAAAAGAAAGTGAGAGAGCTAGGAAGGGATCGAGGGAGAGAGAGAGGGTGAGAGAGAGAGTGAGAGAGCGATCGAGAGAGAGGGAGAGAGAGAGGGAGAGAGATAGAGAAAGAGAGTGTGAGTGAGTGAAAAATAGAGAAAGAATGAATGAGAGAGTGAATGAGAAAGTGAGACAGATAGATAGAAGGAGAGAATGAGGGGAGAGAAAGGGAGAGAAAGAGTAAGAAATAGGGAGAGTGTGGGATAGAGAGAGGGAGAGAAGCATAGAGAGAGAGAGAGTGAGTGAGAGTGAGAGCGAGAGAGAGAGGGTGAGAGAGAGTGAGAGAGTGAGGGAGGGAGAGAGAGAGGGAGATAGAGAGAGAGAGACGGAGTGAAAGAAGGAGAGAAAGTGAGTGAGTGAGATAGAGATGGGCAGAGGCATAGAGAGAGAGATATGGAGAGGGTGATAGAGACACAGAGAGAGAGGCGGAGTGTGAGGGAGAGAGAGTGAGAGACAGAGAAGGGGAGTGAGGAGAGAGAGAGGGAGAGAGAGAAAGAGAGGGAGATAGAGAGAGTGAAAGAAGTATAGAGAGAGGAAGAGAGTGAGAGAGAGTGAGAGGGAGCGAGAGAGTAAGTGAGAGAGAGAGGGAGATAGAGAGAGGAAGAGAACTATAGAGAGAGAGAGTGAGAGAGTTAGATACGGAGAGAGAGAGAGGGAGATAGAGAGGGAGTGAGAGAGGGTGAGAGAGTGAATGAGTGAGATAGAGAGAGGCAGAGACCTAAAGAGAGAGATATGGAAGGGGGGATAGAGATAGAGAGAGAGATAGAGAGGCGGAGTGTGAGGGATAGAGATCGAGAGAGAGAGGGAGTGAGGGAGTGAGAGATGGAGAGAGAGTGAGAAGGAGAGAGAGAGAGTGCCAGGGTGAGTTAGTGAGAGAGGGAGTAAGGGAGTGAGAGAGGGAGAGAGAGAGAGGGAGAGAGAGTGAGTGAGTGAGAGAGAGTGAGTGAGTGAGAAAGAGTGAGTGAGTGAGAGAGAGTGAGTGAGAGAGAGTGAGAGAGATATACAGTGGGAGAGAGAGAGAGAGAGACAGAGGGGGAGAAAGACGGGGAGAGAGAAAGAGAAAGAGATAGAGAGAGTTTGAAATAGAGAGAGGGAGAGAACGATAGAGAGAGACTGAGAAAGAGAAAGAGGGAGAGAGAGAGATCGAGAGAGAGAGTGTGAGAGGGCGAGTGAGAGAGAGAGAATGAGGGATATAGAGATTGAGAGAGATAGCGGGGGAACGACTGATAGAGAGAAAGAGTAATGGGAGAGAGAGAAAGCGAGAGAGTGAGTGAGAGCGAGAGAGAGAGAAAGAGAGAGAGAGAGAGTGAGTGAGAGTAAAAGAGAGTTAATGATAGAGAGAGAGGGAGAGAGAGAGGTATGTAGAGAGAGAGCATGAGAGACGTAGGTAGAGAGAGAGAAAGATTGAGTGAGAGAGGCAGAGATTCAGAGAGATGCAGAGGGAGAGAGAGTGAGTGAGAGAAAGAGAGGGAGGGATAGAGAGAAGGAGAGAGAGGTAGAGAGAGAGCGTGAGAGAGTTAAAGAGAGAGAGATTGAGAGAGAGTATGAGAGAGTGAGAGAGAGAGCGAGAGAGGGAGGGAGAGAGAGAGTGAGTGAGAGAGGGAGAAAGACTGAGTGAGAAAGGGAGAAAGACTGAGAGAGAGAGGGAGAGAGTGATAGAGAGAACCATAGAGAGAGAGAGTGAGAGAGAGCGAGAGCAAAAGAGAGAGTGAGAAGGGGAGAGGGAGAGAGAGGGAGGGAGCGAAGGAGAGAGTGAGATGGAGAGAGAGGGAGAGAGATGGAGGGACAGAGTGAGAGGAAATGAGATAGAGAGACAAAGATAGAGAGGGAGGGAGATTGAACTAGAGCGAGAGAGTGAGAGAGATGGGGGAGAGTGTGAGATAGAGAGAGGGAGAGTATCATAGATAGAGAGAGAGCGAGAGCAAGAGAGGGAGAGAAAGGGCAAGAGAGAGGGATAGAGAGAACGAGTGAGATAGAGAGAGGAAGAGAGGGAGAAGAGAGAGAGAGAGAGATAAAGAGGGAGAGAGTGAGAAAGAGAGATAGATAAAGAGGTAGTGAGAGACAAAGAGAGAGAGTGAGTGAGAGAGAGAGATAGATAGAGTGAGAGCGAAAGGGTGTGAGAAAGAGAGAGAAAATGAGAGAGATAGCGAAGGGAGAGTGTGAGATAGAGAGAGAACCATATAGAGAGTGAGAGAGCGAGAGAGAGTTAGAGAAAGAGAGAGAGAAAGATTGAGAGAGAGAGTGAGAGAGAGAGAGGGAGGGAGAGAGAGAGTGAGTGAGAGAGGGAAAAAGACAGAGAGAGGGAGAGAGTGATAGAGAAATATAGAGAGAGAGAGAGAGTGAGAGAGTGAGAGAGTGAGAGAGGGAGAGAGAGTGAGAGAGGGAGTGAGATTGAGAGAGAACCATAGAGAGAGACAGTGAGAGAGCGAGAGAAAAAGAGAGAGTGAGAGGGGGAGAGAGAGAGAGGGGGCGAAAGAGTAAGTGAGATGGAGAGAGAGGGAGAGAGAGGGAGAGAGAGGGAGGGACAAAGTGAGAGGAAAGGAGATAAAAAGATAGAGATGGAGGGAGATTGAACTAGAGCGAGAGAGTGAGAGTGAGAGAGGGGGGAGTGTGAGATAGAGAGAGGGAGAGAATCATAGATAGAGAGAGAGTGAGAGCGAGAGTTGGAGAGAGAGAGAGGTATAGAGAGAGTGAGTGAGATAGAGAGGAAGAGAGGGAGAAGAGAGAGAGCGAGAGAAAGAGAGAGAGGGAGAGAGTGAGAAAGAGAGATAGATAAAAAATAAGTGAGAGACAAAGAGAGAGAGTTAGTGAGGGAGAGAGATAGAGGGTGAGAGAAAGAGAGAGAGAGCAGTGGGAAAGTGTAAGATAGAGAGAGAACCATAGCTAGAGTGAAAGAGTGAGAGGGAAATAAAACGAGCGAGTGAGAGTGAGAGCAAGTATGAGAGAGATAGGGAGAGAGGGAGAGAAAGAGTGGGAGAGAGGGAGAGAAAGAGTGAGAGAGAGGGAGAGATCAGAGTGAGTGAGAGGGAGAGAAAGAGAGTGAGTGAGAGAGAAAGAGAGTGAGTGAGTTAGAGAAAAAGAGAGTGAGGGATAGAGAGAGGGGGAGAGAGAGAAGGAGGTAGAGAGAGAGCATGAGAGAGTTAGAGAAAGAGAGAGTGATTGAAAGAGAGAGGGAGAGATTGAGAGAGATGCAAAGGGAAAGAGAGAGGGAGAGATAAAGAGAGAGAGAGATAGGGAGAGGAAGAGAGAGTGAGCTATAGAGTGATAGAGAGAGGGAGAGAGAGGGGGGATAGTGAGATTGAGAAAGAGAGTGAGAGAGAGACGGAGAGAGAGAGAGAGATGGAGAGAGAGAGAGATGGAGAGAGAGAGTGAGGGAGTGACGGAGAGAGAGAGAGATGGAGAGAGAGAGTGAGGGAGAGAGTGTGAGTGAGTGAGTGACGGAGTGAGTGTGAATGAGAGAGAGGGGGAGAGAGAGGGATCAAGAGATAGAGAGAGAGTGAATGAAAAAGAGAGAGAGAGAGAGATACACAGAGGGAGAGAGAGGGGGGAGTGAGAGAGAGAGACAGAGAGGGGGAGTTAGAGAAAGAGAGACCATGACAGAGTTAGAGAAAGAGAGAGTGATTGAAAGAGATAGGGAGAGATTGAGAGAGATGCAAAGTGAGAGAGAGAGGGAGAGATAAAGAGAGAGAGAGTGAGAGAGGGAGAGGAAGAGAGAGTGAGTGAGTGAGTGACGGAGTGATAGAGAGAGGGAGAGAGAGGGGGGACAATGAGATTGAGAGAGAGCGGGGGGAGCGAGTGATAGAGATCATAGAGATAAGGAGAGAGAGTGAGAGAGGGAGGGGAAGAGAGAGTGAGTGAGGGAGTTACAGAGTGATAGAGAGAGGGAGAGAGAGGGGGACAATGAGATTGAGAAAGAGAGTGGGGGAAGCGAGTGATGGAGAGAGTAATGAGAGAGAGAGATAGACAGAGGGAGAGAGGGGGAGATAGAGAGAGTGTGAGATAGAGAGAGGGAAAGTCAGAGAGAGAGTGTGAGATGGAGAGAGAAAGTGAGAGAGAGTCAGAGCGAGAGAGAGAGAGGGAGAGAAAGAGAGAAGGAAAGATCAGAGAGAGAGAGATAGAGAGAGGAAGAAAGAGAGAGAGACATAGAGAGAGAGTGAGAGATTGAGAGAGATGTAGAGGGAGAGAGAGATAAAGAGAGAGGGGGTGAGAGAGGAAGAGTGAGAGAGAGTGAAAACAAGAGAGATTGAGCGAGAGTAAGACCAAGAGAAAGGGAGAGATAGACAGCGAGAAAGTGAGTGAGAGAGAGTGAGTGAGTGAGTGACAGAGTGATAGAGAGGGATAGAGAGAGAGGGACAAAGAGATTGAGAGAGATAGCGGGGGGAGCGAGTGATAGAGAGAAAGAGTAATGAGAGAGAGATAGAGAGAAAGAGAGACAGAGTGGGAGAGAAGGGGGGAGAGAAAGAGAGAGAGATAGAGAGAGTGAGAGAACCATAGAGAGAGAGTGAGAGAGAGAGGAAGAGAGAGAGCGTGTGAGAGAGAGAGGGAGAGAGAGAGAGGGGGAGATAGAGAGAGAGGGAGTGATAGAGGGAGAGAGTGAGTGAGTGAGTGACAGAGAGGGAGAGACATAGAGAGAGAAAGAGATGTATAGAGAGGGAGATAGAGAGAGGCGGAGTGTGAGGGAGAGAGAGAGAGGGAGTGACAGAGAGAGAGGGAGTGAGGGAGAGAGAGGGAGAGAGAGCGCGAGGGAGAGAGTGGGACTGAGAGAGAGAGAGGGAGGTAGAGAGAGGGGGGAGAGAGAGATTGAGTGAGTCAGAGAAAGAGAGGGAGGGATAGAGAGGGGGAGAGAAAGAGGGAGGTAGAGAGAGAGGGACTGAGAGAGAGAGAGTGAGAGAGTGAGTGAGAGAAAAAGAGAGGGTGGGATAGAGAGATGAAGTGAGAGAGAGAGACGGAGGTAGAGAGAGAGCGTGAGAGAGTTAGAGAAATAGAGAGATTGAGAGAGAGGGAGAGATTGAGAGAGATGCAGAGGGGGGGAGAGAGAGAGAGCGAGAGAAAGAGAGAGTGAGTGAGAGCGAGACCGAGAAAAGGAGAGAGGGAGACATAGAGAGAGATAGAGAGAGTGTGAGATAGAGAGGGAGAAAGAGATTGAGAGAGAGATCGGGGGAGCGAGTGATAGAGAGAGAGTAATGAGAGAGTGGAAGAGAGAAATAGACAGAGGGAGAAAGAGGGGGGAGAGAAAGAGAGAGAGACGGACAGATAGAGAGAGTGTGAGATAGAGAAGGAGAGAACAATAGAGAGAGAGTGAGACAAAGAGAGAGAGTGAGAGTGAGAGAGAGAGAGTGAGAGATAGAGTGAGAGAACGAGTGAGAGTGAGAGAGAGGGAGAGAGGGAGATAGAAAGAGAGAGCGGGGAGTGAGAGAGCGATCGAGAGAGGGAGAGAGGGAGAGAGGGAGAGAGATAGAGAAAGAGAGTGTGAGTGAGTGAGAAATAGAGAAAGGGAGAAAGATAGAGAGAGAGGGAGAAAGATGGAGATAGAAAGAGCGTGTGTGTGTTTGAGAGAGGGAGAGAGAAAGAGCGAGAGAGAGAGAGGGATAGAGGGAAAGAGAGAGGAAGAGAGATCGAGATGGATTGAGAGAGAGGGAGAGAGAGAGAGACGGAGATAGAGAGAGAGCGCGTGTGTGTGTGTGAGGGAGAGAGAGCGAGAGAGAGAGAGGGATAGAGGGAAAGAGAGACGAAGAGTGAGCAAGATGGATTGAGAGAGAGTGAGAGAGAGTGACAGAGCAGGGAGTGTGAAAGAAAGAGAGAGGGAGAAATAGAGGGGGGAGTATGAGAGAGATAAATCGAGCGAGAGAGAGAGTGAGAGGGAGTGAGGGAGTGAGAGAGGGAGAGAGAGTGAGAGGGAGAGAGAGAGAGTGCCTGAGTGAGTTAGTGAGAGACGAAGTAAGGGATTGAGAGAGGGAGAGAGAGAGTGAGTGAGTGAGAGAGAGTGAGTGAGAGAGAGTGAGAGAGATATACAGTGGGAGAGAGAGGGGGAGTGAGAAAGAGAGAGAGAGAGATAGAGAGAGTGACTGAGTGAGAATGAGAGAGATATACATTGGGAGAGAGAGGGGGAGTGAGAAAGAGAGAGAGAGATGGAGAGAGTCTGAGATAGAGAGAGTGAGAGAACCATAAAGAGAGAGTGAGAGAGAGATCAAAAGCGAGAGAGAGAGAGGAAGAGAGAGGGAGTGGGAGTGAACGAGATAGAGAGGGAGAGAGGCAGAGAGAAGGATAGAGTGTGTGAGAGATATATAGAGAGAAAGAGAGAGAGAGTGTGAGTGAGTGAGAGTGAGATAGAGAGGGAGAGAGAGGTGGGAGAGCAAGACAGAGAGGGAGGGGAAGAGAGTGTGAGATAGAGAGAGAACCATAGGGAGAGAGAGTGAGAGAGAGGGAGAGAGCGAGTGCAAGAGACAAAGAGGGAGATAAAGTGAACGAAAGAGAGTGAGTGATAGAGAGAGAGATAAAGAGAGAGAGAGTGAGAGAGAGAAATTGAAAAAGACAGAGAGAGAGAGAGAGAGAGAGAGAGAACGAGAGAAAGAGAGAATGGGAGAGAGATTGGGAGAGAGAAAGAGAGTGAGAGAGAGTAAGAGAGAAAAAGAAAGAGAGAGAGCTAGAAAGGGAGAGAGGGAGAGAGATAGGGTGAGAGAGTGAGAGTGAGAGAGCGATCGAGAGAGAGAGAGAGAGAGGGAGAGAGATAGAGAAAGAGAGTGTGAGTGAGTGAGAAATAGAGAAAGGGAGAAACATAGAGAGATGGAGATAGTGAGACGGAGATAGAGAGAGTGTGTGTGTGTGTGTGTGAGAGAGGGAGAGAGAAAGAGCGAGAGAGAGAGAGAGAGGGATAGAGGGAAAGAGAGAGGAAGAGAGATCGAGATGGATTGAGAGAGAGAGGGAGAGAGAGAGAGACAAAGATAGAGAGAGCGTGTGTGTGTGTGAGGGAGAGAGAGAGCGAGAGAGAGGGAGAGGGGGATAGAAGGAAAGAGAGAGGAAGAGTGAGTAAGATGGATTGAGAGATAGTGAGAGAGAGTGAGAGAGCGAGTAAGAGAGAGAGACATAGGGAGAGAGAGAGCGGGGAGTGTGAAAGAGAGAGAGAGGGAGAAAGAGAGGGGGGCGTATGAGAGAGATAAATCGAGCGAGAGAGAGAGTGAGAGGGAGTGATAGAGAGAGGGCAAGGGGGGAGCGACAGTGTGAGAAAGAGAGAGAGAGAGAGAGAGAGAGATACATTGTCTGAGATAGAGAGAGTTTGAGATAACCATATAGAGAGAGCGAGAGAGGGAGAGGGAGTGAGCGTGATAGAGAGAGGGAGAGAGGTAGAGAGAGGGATATAGTGTGAGAGAGAGATATAGAGAGAAAGAGAGAGAGAGAGTGATGGAGAGAGAAAGAGATAGATAGAGGGGGAGAGAGAAAGATAGAGTAAGAGGGGAAGAGAGTGTGAGATAGAGAGACAGAACCATAGGGAGAGAGTGAGAGAGAGGGAGAGAGTGAGTACAAGAGACAGATAGGGAGATAAAGTAAATGAGAGAGAGAGTGAGAGAGTAAGTGAGTGATAGAGAGAGAGAGTTAAAGAGAGAGAGAGTGAATGAGATGGATAGAGAGGGAGAGAGATAGGGTGAGAGAGAGTGAGAGAGCGATCGAGAGAGAGGGGGGAGAGAGATAGAGAAAGAGAGTGTCAGTGAGAGAGATAAAGAAAGGGAGAAAGACAGAGAGAGAGGGATAGAGAGAGACAGAGATAGAGAGAGCGTGTGTGTGTGTGAGAGAGAGAAAGGGAGAGAAAGAGAGAGGGAGAGAGAGAGGGATAGAGGGAAAGAGAGAGGAAGGGAAAGCGAGATGGATTGAGAGAGAGGGGGTGAGAGAGAGAGTGAGAGAGCGATCGAGAGAGAAGGGGCGGGGGATAGAGAGAGAGGGAGAGAGTGAGAGAGGAGAGAGCGAGAGAGGGAGGGAGAGCGGGAGAGGGAGAGAAGGAGAGAGTGATTGTGTCTGTGAGAGAGTGAGAGAGGAAGAGACTGGTAGAGAGAAAGAGAGAGTGATAGAGAGTGATAGAGAGAGGTAGAAGGGGGAGCGATAGGGAGAGAGAGAGAGAGATAGAGATAGATATAGTGTCTGAGATAGAGAGAGAGTGTGAGATAACCATATAGAGAGAGCGAGAGAGAGTGAGAGCGACAGAGAGAGGGAGTGGGAGTGAGCGAGTGAGTGAGAGAGAGAGTGAGGGAGTGAGTGAGAGAGAGAAAGAGAGGGAGAAAGGGGGAGAGGAAGTTAGAGAGAGAGGGGAAGAGAGTGTGAGATAGAGAGAGAACCATAGAGAGAGAGTGAGAGAGAGGGAGAGAGCGAGTGAAAGAGACAAAGAGGGAGATAAAGTGAACGAGAGAGAGTGAGTGATAGTGAGAGAGAGTGTGTGTCAGAGAAAGTGAGAGAGAGAAATTGAGAAAGACGGAGAGAGAGTGAGAGAATGAGAGAAATAGAGAAGGGGAGAGAGATTGGGAGAGAGAAAGAGAGTGAGAGAGAGTAAGAGCGAAAAAGAAAGAGAGAGAGGGAGAGAGATAGGGTGAGAGAGGGAGAGTGAGAGAGCGATCGAGAGAGAGGGAGAGAGAGAGAGAGGGAGAGAGATAGAGAAAGAGAGTGTGAGTGAGTGAGAAATAGAGAAAGAATGAATGAGAGAGAGAGGGGGGAGAGAGGGAGCAAGAGATAGAGAGAATGAATGAGAAAGTGAGACAGATAGACAGAAGGAGAGAGTGAGGGGAGAGAAAGGGAGAGAAATAGTAAGAAATAGAGAGAGTGTGGGATAGAGAGAGGGAGAGAAGCATAGAGAGAGAGAGAGTGAGTGAGAGTGAGAGCGAGAGAGAGAGGGTGAGAGAGAGTGAGAGAGTGAGGGAGGGAGAGAGAGAGGGAGAGAGGGGGAGTGAAAGAAGGAGAGAAAGTGAGTGAGTGAGATAGAGATGGGCAGAGGCATAGAGAGAGAGATATGGAGAGGGTGAAAGAGAGACAGAGAGAGGTGGAGTGTGAGGGAGAGAGAGTGAGAGACAGAGAAGAAAAAGAAAGAGAGAGAGCTAGAAAGAGAGAGGGATAGAGATAGGGTGAGAGGGTGAGAGTGAGAGAGCGATCGAGAGAGGGAGAGAGGGAGAGAGGGAGAGAGATAGAGTGAGAAAGAGATGTATAGAGAGGGAGATAGAGAGAGAGAGAGGTAGAGTGTAAGGCAGAGAGCAAGCAAGAGAGAGAGAGAGGGAGTGATGGAGAGAGAGCGCGAGAGTGTGAGGGAGAGAACTATAAAGAGAGAGCGCGACAGAGAGAGAGAGTGAGAGCGAGATAGCGAGAGAGTGAGTGAGAGAGAGAGGGATATGGAGAGAGGGAGAGAGAGTGAGTGAGTGAGATAGAGATAGGCAAGGACATAGAGAGAGAGATATGGAGAGGGAGATAGAGAGAGAGGCAGAGTGTAAAGGAGAGAGGGAGAGAGAGAGAGAGAGAGAGGGAGTGAAGGAGAGAGAGGGAGAGAGAGTGAGAGGGAGAGAGTGGGAGAGCGAGAGGGTGAGTTAGTGAGAGAGAGAGAGTGAGTAAAGGAAAAAGAGAGGGGGGATAAAGAGAGAAGGATAGAGAGAGACGGAGGAAGAGAGAGAGAGCGTGAGAGAGTTCATAAAATAGAGAGAGAGATTGTGGGAGAGGGGGAGAGATTGAGTGAGATGCAGAGGGAGAGAGGGAGATAACGAGAGAGGGGGTGAGAGAGGGAGAGAGAGAGAGAGAGAAAACAAGATATAGTGAGCAAGAATAAGACAAAGAGAAAGAGAGAGAGGGAGAGATAGACAGCGAGAGAGTGAGTGAGAGAGAGTGAGTGAGTGAGTGACAGAGTGATAGAGATTGATAGAGAGAGGGGGATAAAAAGATTGAGAGAGATAGAGGGGGGAGCGAGTGATAGAGAAAAATAGTAATGAGAGAGAGAGAGAGAAAGAGAGACAGAGGAGGAGAAAGAAAGAGAGAGAGATAAAGAGAGCGAGAGAACCATAGAGAGAGAGTGAGAGAGAGAGTGTGAGAGAGAGAGTGAGAGAGAGAGAGGGAGAGAGATCGAGTGAGAGAGAGAGGGAGAGAGAGAGGGAGATAGAGAGAGGGAGTGATAGAGGGAGAGAGAGTGAGTGAGTGAGAGAAAGGGAGAGACATAGAGAGAGAAAGAGATGTATAGAGAGGGAGATAGAGAGAGAGAGGCGGAGTGTGAGGGAGAGAGAGGGAGCAAGAGAGAGAGTGGGGGAGTGACGGAGAGAGAGGGAGTGAGGGAGAGAGAGGAAGAGAGAGCGTGTGGGAGAGGAGGGACTGAGAGAGATTGAGAGGGAGGTAGAGAGGGGAGAGAGAGATTGAGTGAGTGAGAGAAAGAGAGGGAGGGATACAGAGAGGTGGAGAGAGAGGGAGGTAGAGAGAGAGGGACTGGGAGAGAGAGAGAGTGAGTGAGAGAAAAATAGTGGGAGGTATAGAGAGAGGAAGAGAGAGAGAGAGACGGAGGCAGAGAGAGCGTGAGAGAGTTAGAGAAATAGAGAGAGATTGAGAGAGAGGGAGAGATTGAGAAAGATGCAGTGGGGGAAAGAGAGAGATAAAGAGTGAGGGAGTGAGAGTCAGAGAGAGAGAGAGAGAGAGCAAGAGAGAGTGAGTGAGAGCGAGACTGAGAAAAAGAGAGAGAGGGAGAGATAGAGAGAGAGAGAGATAGAGATAGAGAGAGTGAGATAGAGAGGGACAAAGAGATTGAGAGAGAGAGGGGAGCGAGTGATAGAGAGAGAGTAATGAGAGAGAAGGAGAGATAGATAGACAGAGGGAGAGAAAGGGGGGAGAGAAAGAGAGAGAGAGATAGAGAGAGTGTGAGATAGAGAGGGAGAGAACCATAGAGAGAGTGTGAGACAGAGAGAGAGAGTGAAAGCGAGAGAGAGAGAGTGAGAGAGAGTGAGAGAGCGAGTGAGAGAGAGAGGGAGAGAGAGAGATAAAGATAGAGAGGGGGAGTGATAGAGGGAGAGAGAGAGTGAGTGAGTTAGTGAGAGAGAGGGGGAGAGACATAGAGAGAGAGAGAGATTTATAGAGAGGGAGATAGAGAGAGAGAGAGGCAGAGTGTGAGGTAGAGAGAGCGAGCAAGAGAGAGAGAGAGTGAGTGACGAAGAGAGAGGGAGTGACGGAGAAAGAGGGGAAGAGAACGCCAGGGAGAGAGAGAGCGAGAGGGCGAGTGAGGAAGAGAGTGAGCGGGATATAGAGAGAGGGAGTGAGAGAGGGAGAGAGAGTTAGTGAGTGAGATAGAGAGAGGCAGAGACATTGAGAGAGATATGGAGATGGAGATAGAGCGAGGGAGAGGGGGAGAGGGAGATCCGGGGAGAGAGATAGAGAGAGGGAGAGAGAGAGAGATCCGGGGAGAGAGATAGAGAGAGGGAGATAGAGAGAGATCTGGGGAGAGAGATAGAGAGGGGGGAGAGCGTGAGATAGAGAACATTAGAGAGAGAAAGAGAGAGCGAGAGTAAGAGAGAGAAAGAGAGGGAGAGAGCGAGCGAGAGAGAGGGAGAGAGCTAGTGAGAGAGAGAGGAAGAGAGGGAGAGAGAGAAAGGGAGGGGGAGAGATAGTGAGAGATTGGGAGATATAGTGAGATGGATAGAAAGAGTGAGAGAGAGAGCGGGGGGGTGAAGGAGAGGGAGAGGGAGTAAGAGAGGGAGAGAGAGTGTGTGTGAGTGAGAGCGAGAGGGAGAGAGACACAGAGAGAGATAGAGAAAGAGAAAGAGCGGTGGGGGGTGTGAGAGAGAGAGAGCGAGAGAGAAAGTGAGAGGGAGATAGGAACAGACGGAGAACGAGGGAGAGAGGAGGGAGCGACAGAGAGTGAGATAGGTGGGGTGGGGTGAAGGAGAGAGAGTGAGAGGGCATAAGAGAGGGAGAGAGAGAGTGAGCGAGGGAGCGAGACATAGGGATAGTGTGAATGAGAGAGAGAGAGAGATTGACAGAGGGAGAGAGTGTGTGTGAGATAGAGAGGGGGAGAGAACCATAGAGAGAGAGGTGAGAGCGAGAGAGAGAGGGGGGAGAGAGAAAATGAGAGAGAGAGAGAGTGAGAGAGCGAGTGAGAGAGAGAAAGAGAGTGAGAGAGTGAGAGGGAGAGTGAGTGAGTGAGAAAGAGAGAGAGGGAGAGACGTAGAGAGAGAGAGGGAGATCAAGAGAGAGAGAGGTGGAGTGTGAGGAAGAGAGGGCAAGCAAGACGGAGAGAGAGGGAGTGAGGGAGAGATATCGAGGGGGAGAGAAAGAGAGAGAGAGCGAGAGAGAGAGAGTGAGAAAGAAAGTGAGAGAGTGAGTGAGTGAAAGATAGAGAGTGGGAGGGATAGAGAGAGGGGGAGAGAGAGGGAAGTAGAGAGCGAGCGTGAGCGAGTTAGAGAGTGAGAGAGAGTGAGAGAGAGAGCGAGAGTAAGAGAGAGTAAGAGAGAGAGTGTGAGAGAGAGAGTGAGAGAGAGAGACAGAGCGAGAGTGACAAAGCGAGAGAGGGAGGGAGAGAGAGACTGTGTGAGAGAAAGAAAGAGAGAGGGAGAAAGAGCGTGGGAGTGTGAGAGAGAGAAATCGAGCAAGAGAGAGTGAGAGGGAGAGAGAGGGAGAGATAGAGAGAGAGAGTGTGTGAGTGAGAGAGTGAGAGATGGAGAGAGAGTGATAGAGTGAGATAGGGAGAGAGAGTGAGAGAGAGGGGGACAGAGAGAGAGGGAGACTAAGATAGAGAGATCGAGTGATAGGGGGAGAGAGCAAGAGAGAGAGAGTGAGTGATAGAGAGAGAGATAGAGAGAGAGTGAGTGAGAGAGAAAGTGAGAGAGAAATTGAGAGAGAGACGGAGAGAAAGAGAAAAAGAAAAAGAGAACGAGAGAAATAGAGAAGGGGAGAGAGAATGAGAGAGAGAATGGGGAGTGTAAGATATCGAGCGACAGAGAGAGAGAGTGAGTGAGTGAGTGAGAGAGAGAGAGGGAGGGAGATAGAGGGAGAGAGAGAGATCGGGGGAGAGAGAAAGAGAGAGGGGGGAGAGTGTGAGATAGGGAGAGAGAGAAAGGGAGAACAACAGAGAGAGTGCGAGAGAGCGAGAGCTAGAAAGAGAAGAGAGGGAGACAGAGAGAGTGAGAGAGAGAGAGGGAGAGAGCGAGTGAGAGAGAGAGGAAGAGAGGGAGAGAGAGTGGGGGGAGAGATAGTGATAGAGAGAGATAGAGAGAGAATGAGGGAGAGAGAGAGACAGGTTGTGAGGGAGAGAGAGAGAGGGTGTAAGAGTGGGAGAGAGAGTGAGTGAGTGTGTGAGAGAGAGAGGGGGAGAGAGACACAGAGAGAGTGAGAGAGATAGAGAAAGAGGGAGAGAGAGGGAGGGGGAGTGTGACGGAGAGAAAGTGAGCCAAAGTGAGAGTGAGGGGGAGAGAGCGAAGGGTAGAGATAGAGAGTGAGTGTGTGTGTGTGTGTGAGAGAGAACAATAGAGAAAGTGTGAGGGAGAGTGAGAGTTGGAGAGAGAGCGAGCGAGAGAGAGAGAGTGAGAGAGCGACTGAGAGATAGAGGGGCAAAGATAGAGAGAAATAAATAGAGAGAGTGAGAGAGAGAGTGAAAGAGAGAGTGAGAGAGAGAGTGAGAGAGATAGAGATCAGGGGAGAGAGAAAGAGAGAGAAGTGGGGGAGTGTGAGATAGAGCGAGAGAGAGAGAATGGGTGAGTGAGTGAGAGAGAGGGGAGATAGAGGGAGAGAGAGAGATCGGGGGGAGAGAGAAAGAGAGAGAAGGGAGAGACTGTAAGATAGGGAGAGAGAGAACAATAGAGAGAGTTAGAGAGAGAAGGAGAGGGAGAGAGAGATAGAGAGAGAGTGAGAGTGAGAGAGCGAGTGAGAGAGAGGAAGAGATGGAGAGAGAGTGGGGGAGAGATAGAGAGAGATAGAGAGAGAGATAATGATAGAGAGAGATAGAGAGAGATAATGATAGAGAGATAGAGAGAGAGATAGAGATAGAGAATGAGAGAGAGAGGGGCTGTGAGGGAGAGAGAGCGAGAGGGAGTAAGAGAGGGAGTGAGAGTAAGTGAGTGTGAGAGAGGGTGAGAGATCCACACAAAGAGAGAGAGAGGGAGAGAGAGGGAAGGGGAGTGTGAGGGAGAAAACGAGCAAGAGAGAGTGAGAGGGAGAGAGAGAGGGAGAGAGAACGAGGGGGAGAGAGAACGAAAGAGTGTGTGTGTGTGTGTGTGAGAGAGAGAGTGTGAGAGAAAGAAGGGGGACAGAGAGAGAGGGAGACAGAGATAGAGTGATAGAGTGAAAGAGGGAGGGAGGGAGAGAGAGAGTGAGTGTGATAGAGAGAGAGTGAGTGTGATAGAGAGATAGAGAGAGAGCGAGAGAAAGAGAGAAGGGGAGAGAGAAAGAGAGTGAGAGAGTGACTGAAAGAGAGGGGGAGAGATAGAGTGATAGATAGATAGTGAGAGAGAAAGAGAGAGATAGAGAGATCGGGGGAGAGAGAAAGAAAGAGAAGGGGGAGTGTGGGATAGCGAGCGAGAGAGAGAGAGAGTGGGTGACTGAGAGAGAGAGAGGGACAGAGAGAGATCGGGGGGAGAGAGAAAGAGTGAGAGGGGGAGAGTGTGAGATGGAGAGAGAGCAATGGAGAGAGAGCGAAAGAGAGCGTTAGCAAGAGAGAGAATGTGAGGGAGAGAGGGAGCGAGAGAGAGAGAGAGTGAGAGAGCAAGTAAGAGAGAGAGGAAGAGAGGGAGAGAGAGAAAGAGGGGGGAGAGATAGAGAGAATGAGATAGAGGGAAAGAGAGGGGATGTGAGGGAGAGAGAGCAAGAAGGAGTAAGAGAGGGAGAGAGAGCAAGGAGTAAGAGAGGGAGAGAGAGTGAGGGGAGGGAGAAATATAGAGAGAGAGACACATAGAGAGAGGGAGAGAGGGAGGGGGAGAGATAGAGAGAGAGTGTGTGTGTGTGAGTGAGAGAGAGGGGGGATAGAGAGAGGGAGACAGAGATAGAGAGCTAGTGTGATAGAGGGAGAGAGCTAGAGAGAGTGTGTGTGATAGAGAGAGTAAGTGAGAGATTGAAATTTAGAGCGAGAGAGAAAGAGAGAAGGGGAAAGAGATTGGGAGAGAGAAAGAGAGTGAGAGAGAGCATGTGTGAAAAATGAGACAGAGCAAGAAAGGGAGAGAGAGGGGGAGAGAGTGTGGGTTAGAGAGAGAGACAGAACCATTGAGAGCGAGCGAGAGAGAGAAATAGAACCATAGAAAGAGAGAGTGCGAGCAAGAGAGAGGGAGGACGAAAGGGAGTAGAGAGAGAGGGAGAAAGATGGGGAGACAGAGAGACATATAGAGAGATAGAGAGGAATAGAGCGGGGAGGAGAGAGAACGAGAGCGAGCAAGAGTGAAAGAGAGAAAGAGTAGGGGAGAGAGGGAGGGAGATAGAAAAAGAGAGAGTGGGAGAGAGAAATAGATAGGGGGAGAGGGAGAGCGAGCAAGAGAGAGAGAGGGAGAGTGGGTGAGTGAGTGAGAGAGAGAGGAGATAGAGAGATAGAGAGAGAGGGAGGGAGATAGAGGGAGAAAGAGAGAGATCGGGGGAGAGAGAAAGAGAGGGGGGGGGGAGTGTGAGATAGGGAAAGAGAGAGAAAGAGAGAACAATAGAGAGAGTGCGAGAGAGCGATAGCAAGAGAGAGAAGAGAGGGAGATAGAGAGACTGAGAGAGAGAGAGAGAGAGCGAGTGAGAGAGAGGAAGAGAGGGGGAGAGAGTGGGGGGAGAGATAGTGATAGAGAGAGATAGAGAGAGAATGAGGGAGAGAGAGGCTGTGAGGGAGAGAGAGAGGGTGTAAGAGTGGGAGAGAGAGTGAGTGAGTGAGAGAGAGAGGGGGAGAGACACAGAGAGAGTGAGAGAGATAGAGAAAGAGGGAGAGAGAGGGAGGGGGAGTGTGAGGGAGAGAAAGCGAGCCAATGTTAGAGTGAGGGGGAGAGAGAGCGAGGGGTAGAGATAGAGAGTGAGTGTGTGTGAGAGAGAGAGAGAGAGAACAATAGAGAAAGTGTAAGGGAGAGTGAGAATTGGAGAGAGAAAGAGTGGGAGAGAGAGCGAGTGAGAGAGAGAGATAGAGAGCGACTGAGAGATGGAGGGGCAAAGATAGAGAGATAGATAGATAGAGAGAGTGAGGGAGAGAGTGAGAGAGATAGAGATCGGGGGAGAGAGAAAGAGAGAGAGAGAAGTGGGGGAGTGTGAGATAGCACGCGAGAGAGAGAGTGGGTGAGTGAGTGAGAGAGAGGGGAGATAGAGGGAGAGAGAGAGATCAGGGGGAGAGAGAAAGAGAGAGAGGGGGGAGACTTTAAGATAGGGAGAGAGAGAGAGAACAATAGAGAGAGTGAGAGAGAGAGAGAGTGTGAGAATGAGAGAGCGAGTGAGAGAGAGAGGAAGAAAGCAAGAGAGAGTGGGGGGAGAGATAGAGAGAGATAGAGAGAGAATGAGGAAGAGAGAGAGAGGCTGTGAGTGAGAGAGAGGGGGGTGGAAGAGTGGGAGAGAGAGTGAGTGAGTGAGTTAGAGAGAGGGGAAGAGAGACATAGAGAGTGAGAGAGAGATAGAGAAAGAGGGAGAGAGGGAGGGGGAGTGTGAGGGAGAGAAAGCAAGCCAAAGTGAGAGCGAGGGGGATAGAGCGAGGGGTAGAGATAGAGAGTGAGAGTGTATGTGTGTGAGAGAGAGAGAGAGAACAATAGAGAAAGTGTGAGGGAGAGTGAGAGTTGGAGAGAGAAAGAGTTGGAGAGAGAGCGAGCGAGCGAGATAGAGAGAGTGAGAGAGCGACTGAGAGATAGAGGGGCAAAGATAGAGAGATAGATAGATAGAGAGAGTGAGAGAGATAGAGATCGGGGGAAAGAGAAAGAGAGAGAGAAGTGGGGGAGTGTGAGTTAGCGCGAGAGAGAGAGTGGGTGAGTGAGTGAGAGAGAGGGGAGATAGAGGAGAGAGAAAGATCGAGGGGAGAGAGAAAGAGAGAGAGGGGGAGACTGTAAGATAAGGAGAGAGAGAGAGAACAATAGAGAGAGTGAGAGAGAGCGAGAGCAAGAGAGAGAAGGAGAGGGAGAGAGAGAGCGAGAGAGTGAGAGTGAGAGCGAGTGGGAGAGAGAGAGGAAGAGAGGGAGAGAGAGTGGGGGAGAGATAGAGAGGGATAGAGAGAGAGATAATGATAGAGAGAGATAGAGATAGAGAATGAGTGAGAGAGAGAGAGGGACTGTGAGGGAGAGAGAGCGAGAGGGAGTAAGAGTGGGAGAGAGAGTAAGTGGGTGAGAGAGTGGGGGAGAGAGCCACACAAAGAGAGAGAGGGATAGAGAGTGAGGGGGAGTGTGAGGGAGAAAACGAGCAAGAGAGAGTGAGAGGGAGAGAGAGGGAGAGAGAGCGAGGGGGAGAGATGGAGAAAGAGTGTGTGTATGTGTGTGTGCGAGAGAGAGTGAGAGACAGAATGGGGACAGAGAGAGAGGGAGACAGAGATAGAGTGATAGAGTGAAAGAGGGAGAGAGGGAGAGAGAGAGTGAGTGTGATAGAGAGATAGAGAGAGAGCGAGTGAAAGAGAGAAGGGGAGAGAGAAAGTGAGTGAGAGAGTGACTGAAAGAGAGGGGGAGATAGAGTGATAGATAGATAGAGAGAGAAAGAGAGAGATAGAGAGATCGGGGGAGAGAGAAAGAGAGAGAAGGGGGAGTGTGGGATAGCGAGCGAGAGAGAGAGAGTGAGTGATTGAGAGAGAGGGACAGAGCGAGATCGGGGGAGAGAGAAAGAGAGAGGGGGGAGAGTGTGAGATGGAGAGAGAGCAATGGAGAGAGCGAAAGAGAGCGTGAGCAAGAGAGAGAACGTGAGGGAGAGAGGGAGCGAGAGAGTGTGTGTGAGAGAGCAAGTAAGAGAGAGAGGAAGAGAGGGAGAGAGAGAAAGAGGGGGAAAGATAGAGAGAGATAGAGAGAGAGAGAATGAGATAGAGGGAAAGAGAGGGGGTGTAAGGGAGAGAGAGCGAGAGGGAGTAAGAGAGGGAGAGAGAGTGAGGGGAGAGAGACACATAGAGAGAGGGAGAGAGGGAGAGAGAGTGAGGGGAGAGAGACACATAGAGAGAGGGAGAGAGGGAGGGGGAGGGAGGGGGAGTGAGAGGGAGAGAAAGCTAGCGAGAAAGAGGTTGAGAGGGAGAGAGAGAGGGAGAGAGAGTAAGGGGGAGGGATAGAGAGAGAGGGTGTGTGTGTGTGTGAGAGAGAGGGGATAGAGAGAGGGAGACAGAGATAGAGAGCTAGAGTGATATAGGGAGAGAGCTAGAGAGAGTGAGTGTGATAGAGAGAGTAAGTGAGAGATCAAAATTGAGAGCGAGAGAGAAAGAGAGAAGGGGAAAAGATTGGGAGAGAGAAAGAGAGTGAGAGAGAGAGAGCATGAGTGAAAAAGGAGGAGAGAGAGCAAGAAAGGGAGAGAGAGGGGGAGAGAGTGTGGGTTAGAGAGAGAGAGACAGAACCATTGAGAGAGAGCGAGAGAGAGAAATAGAACCATAGAGAGAGAGAGAGTGCGAGCGAGAGAGAGGGAGGACGAAAGGGAGTAGAGAGAGAGGGAGAGAGATTGGGGAGATAGAGAGACATATAGAGAGATAGAGAGGAATAGAGCGGGGAGGAGAGAGAACAAGAGCGAGCAAGAGTGAGAGAGAGAAAGAGAAGGGGAGAGAGGGTAGGATAGTGAGAGAGACAGAACCATAGAGAGAGGGAGCGAGAGCGAGAGGGAGAGAGAGGGAGAGAGAGTGTGAGATAAAGAGAGTGAGAGAGGGGGAGAGAGAGAGAGGGGAAGAGAGGGGGAGGGAGAGAGAGGGAGGGAGAGACGGTGAGAGATAGAGGGGCGAGCGAGAGAGACAAAGAGAGAGATATAGAGAGAGATAGAGAGAGAAAGGGAGAGCGGGGGGGAGAGAGAATGAGAGAGAGCGAGCGTGAGATAGAGAGAGTGGGGGAGAGAGTGTGGGTTAGAGAGAGAGAGAGAGAGACAGAACCATAGAGAGAGAGTGAGAGAGAGAGAGAGAATGGGAGAGAGAGCGAGCGAGATAAAAAAAGGGAGAGAGAGGGTGCGAGACCCGAAGAGAGAGAGAGTGAGTGAGAGAGAGAGACACTTGGAGAGAGAGACAGATAGACAGACAGAGGGAGAGAGAGATAGTGCGGGGAGAAGAGTGTGAGATAGAGAGAGAGAGAGAAAACCATAGAGAGAGTGAAAGAAAGAGTGAGAGCAAGAGAGAGAGGGAGAGAGAGAGCAAGCGAGAGAGAGATGAAGAGAGCGATAGCGAGGGAGAGAGAGGGAGAGAAAGAAAGAGAGAGAGTGAGCGGAGAGAGTGTGAGATAGGGAGAGACGGAGAGAGAACCAGAGAGAGAGTGGGAAAGAAGGAGGGCAAGGGAGGGAGAGGGAGAGAGTGCGAGCGAGAGAAAGAGTGGGAGAGAGGGAGTGAGAGAGAGGGAAAGAGGGAGATAGAGAGATACAGAGGGAGAGGGAGAGGGTGAGAAATAGAGAAAGAGAAAGAGAGGGAAAGATAGAGATAGAGCGAGAGTTAGAGAGAGGGAGCGAGAGAGAAATAGAGCGAGAGTTAGAGAGAGGGAGAGAAAGAGAGATATAGGGGGAGAGAACAAGAAAGAGAGGGAAAGGGCGAACGATAGAGAGTGAGGGACAGATAGTGAGAGAGAGAGAGAGATATATGGGAGAAAGCGAGTGACAGAGAGAGGGGGAGAGATAGTGATCGTGAGTGAGAGAGAAAGAGAGTGAGAGTGAGAGAGAGAGGTGGGAGAGAGTGTGAGTTACATAGAGAAAGAGAGAACTTTAGAGAGAGGGGGAGAGAGAAAGACAGAGTGAGATAGAGAGAGTTGTAAGCGGGAGAGATAGAGAGAGAGGGCAAGTGACAATGCGAGTAAGAAAGAGAGAGAAATGGAGAGGGGGAGAGAGAGATATAGAGAGTGAGAGAGGGCGAGAGAGATGAAGAGAGAGAGGGAGGGTGAGAGAGAGGGAGGGAGAGAGGGAGAGTGAGAGAGAGAGGGAGGGAGAGAGGGCGAGAGATAGAGGGGGAGAGAGACAAAGAGAGAGAGATAGACTAAAATAGAGAGAGAAAATACAGCGGGGAGGAGAGAGAATAAGAGAGAGCAAGCGTAAGATAGTGAGAGGGGGGAGAGTGTGGGTTAGAGAGAGAGAGAGACAGAACTATAGGGAGAGTGCGAGAGAGAGAGAGAGTGAGAGAGAGAGAGTGTGGGAGAGAGAGCGAGGGAGATAGAAAGAGGGAGAGGAAGGGAGCAAGAGCTGAAGAGAGGGAGAGTGAGTGAGAGAGAGAGTCAAAGGGAGAGAGACAGACAGATAGAGGGAGAGAGAGAGTGGGGGGAAGTGTGAGATAGAGAGAACCATAGAGAGAGAGTGAGAGAAAGTGTGAGAGAAAGAGTGAGAGAGAGAGAGGGAGGGGGAGTGAGTGAGCAAGATAGAGAGAGGGAGAGAGGCAAAGAGAGAGAGGGATAGAGAGTGAGAGAGAGATATAGAGAGAAAGAGAGAGAGTGTGTGTGAGTGAGAGAGAGAGATAGAGAGGGAGAGAGAGGGGTGAGAGAGAAAGATAGAGAGATAGGGGAAGAGAGTGTGAGATAGAGAGAGAGAACCATAGAGAGAGAGTGAGAGAGCATGCGAGAGAGATAGAGGGAGAGAGGGAGAGAGACAGGGAGAGAGATAGAGATAGAGAGAGAGGGAGGGACAGATATAGAGAAAGAGAGTGTGAGTGAGTGAGAGATAAAGAAAGTGAGAAAGACAGAGAGGGGGGAGAGAGAGAGTGAGATAGAGG
The DNA here is from genome assembly GCA_003255025.1 of Datisca glomerata. Lineage (NCBI taxonomy): Eukaryota > Viridiplantae > Streptophyta > Magnoliopsida > Cucurbitales > Datiscaceae > Datisca > Datisca glomerata. The sequence continues at coordinate 120,008 of QANY01012495.1, read as the reverse complement.
GAAAGAGAGAGGGGGAGAAAGTGAGATGGAGTGAGAGAGAGCGAGAGAGAGAGAGTGAAAGAGAGTGAGAGAGAGAGACAGAGGGAGAGAGAAAGAGAGAGGGAGAGAGGGGGAGGAGTGTGTGAGATAGAGAGAGAGAACAATAGAGAGAGAGAGTGAGAGATGGAGAAAGAGAGAGAAAGAGAGTGTGAGTGAGTGAGAGATCGGGAAAGGGAGAAAGGTAGAGATAGGGAGAGAGAGAGACGGAGATAAAGAGAGAGAGTGTGTATGTGTGTGAGGGAGAGAGAGCGAGATGGAGTGAGATAGAGCGAGAGAGAGTGAGAGTGCGAGTGAAAGAGAGAGAGACAGAGTAGGAGAGAGATCGGGGGAGAGAGATAGAGAGGGGGGAGAGTGTGAGATAGTGAGAGAGAGAACAATAAAGAGAGTAAGAGAGAGCGAGTGCAAGAGAGAGAAAGAGAGGGAGAGAGAGGGAGAGAGAGAGAGGGAGAGAGCTAGTGAGAGGAAGATAGGGAGAGCGAGAAAGGGAGGGGGGAGATAGAGAGAAATAGAGATAGAGATAAAGAGTGAGAGAGAGAGGGGATGAGGGAGAGAGAGTGAGAGGGAGTAAGAGTGGGAGAGAGAGAGAGTGAGTGAGTGAGTGAGAGAGACACAGAGAAAGAGAGACAGGGGGGAGTCTAAGAGAGAGAAAGAGAGTGAGAGGGACAGAGAGGGAGAGAGGAAGAGAGGGAGAACGAGGGAGACAAGGGGGAGAGATAGCGTGAGATAGAGAGTGAGTGAGAGGGAGAGATAGAGAGAGAGTGTGTGTCAGTGAGAGAGAGTGAGTGAGTGAGAGAGAGGGAGAGAGAGTAAGAGAGAGGGGGACAGAGAGAGTGGGAGACCGAGATAGAGAGATAGAGTGGTAGAGGGAGAGAGCGAGAGAGAGTGTGTGTGATAGAGAGAGAGATTGAGTGAGAGAAATTGAGAGAAAGAAAAATTGAGAAAGAGAGAGAGAGAGAGAGAGAGAGCAAGAGAAGGAGAGAAGGGGAGAGAGATTGGGAGAGAGAAAGAGAGCGAGAGAGAGATAGAGTGAGAGAGAAAAAGAAAGAGAGAGAGCTAGAAAGGGAGAGAGGGAGAGCTAGAGAGGGAGAGAGACAGGGTGAAAGAGAGAGTGAGAGAGCGAGAGGGTGACAGTCAGCTAGAGAGTAAGCGAGAGAGGGAGCGTGAGTGACATAGGGAGAGAGAGATGGAGAGGCAGAGAGAGAGCGATCGTGGGATAGAGAAAGAGAGAGCGGGAGAGAGAGAAAGAAAAAGAGGACGAAGTGTGAGATAGAGAGAGAGAACAATAGAGAAAGTGTGAGGGAGAGTGAGAGTAAGAGAGAGAAAGAGTTGGAGAGAGAGCAAGCAAGAGAGAGAGGAAGAGAGAGCGAGTGAGAGAAAGAGTGGGGGGAGAGTGTGAGATAGAGACAGACAGACAGACAGAGGGAGAGAGAGAGTGGGGGGAGATTGTGAGATAGAGAGAGAACCATAGAGAGAGTGAGAGAAAGAGTGGGAGAGAGAGAGAGGGAGGGAGAGGGATTGAACAAGATAGAGAGAGGGAGAGAGGCAAAGAGAGAGAAGGATAGAGAGTGAGAGAGAGATATAGAGAGAAAGAGAGAGAGTATGTGTGAGTTAAAGAGAGAGAGAGATAGAGAGGGAGAGAGGGGTGAGAGAGAAAGATAGAGAGAGAGGGGAAGATAGTGTGAGATGGAGAAAACCATAGAGAGAGAGTGAGAGAGAGGAGACAGCGTGTGCAAGAGATAGAAAGGGAGATAAAGCAAACGAGAGAGAGAGAGTGAGAGATCATGTGAAAGAGATAGAGGGAGAGAGGGAGAGAGAGACAGGGAGAGAGAGAGATAGAGATAGAGAGAGGGAGGGAGGGAGAGATATAGAGAAAGAGTGTGTGAGTGAGTGAGAGATAGAGAAAGTGAGAAAGACAGAGAGAGGGGGAGAGAGAGACGGAGATAGAGTGTGTGTGTGTGTGTGTCTGTGTCTGTGTTTGAGGGAGAGAGAGAGTGAGAGAGAGGGATAGAGGGAAAGAGAGAGGGAGAGAAAGTGAGATGGAGTGAGAGAGAGCGGGAGAGAGAGAGAGTGAAAGAGAGTGAGAGAGATAGAGGGAGAGAGACGGGGAGGAGAGTGTGAGATAGAGAGAGAACAATAGAGAGATAGTGAGAGATGGAGAAAAAGAGAGAAAGAGAGTGTGAGTGAGTGAGAGATCGAGAAAGGGAGAAAGATAGAGAGAGGGAGAGAGAGAGAGACGGAGATAAAGAGAGAGAGATAGTGTGTGTGTGTGTGTGAGGGAGAGAGAGCGAGCAAGAGAGAGGGAGAGAGGGAAATAGAGAGGGAGAGAGAGCGAGATAGAGCGAGGGAGAGAGTCAGAGAGAGTGAGAGAGCGAGTGAAAGAGAGAGAGATAGAGTAGGAGTGAGAGATCGGGGGAGAGAGATAGAGAGAAGGGGAGAGTGTGAGATAGCGAGAGAAAGAGAACAATAGAGAGAGGGGGAGAGTGTGAGATCGCGAGAGAAAGAGAACAATAGAGAGAGTAAGAGAGAGCGAGAGCAAGAGAGAGAAAGATAGGGAGGGAGAGCGAGCGAGAGAGAGAGGGATAGAACTAGTGAGAGAGAGAGAGGAAGAGAGCGAGAGCGAGAAAGGGAGGGGAGAGATAGAGAGAGAAATAGAGATAGAGATGAAGAGTGAGAGAGAGGGGGGTGAGGGAGAGAGAGTGAGAGGGTGTAAGAGTGGGAGAGAGTGAGTGAGTGAGTGAGAGAGACACTGAAAAGAGAGAGAGAGGGAGTGAGAGAGGGGGAGTTTGAGAGAGAGAAAGAGAGCGAGAGAGAGTGAGAGGGACAAAGAGAGAGAGGAAGAGTGGGAGAACGAGGGAGAGAAGGGGGAGAGATAGAGAGAGATAGAGAGAAAGAGTGAGTGAGTGAGAGAGGGAGAGTGAGTGAGTGAGAGAGGGAGAGAGTGTGAGAGAGACATGGGGACAGAGAGTGGGAGACCGAGATAGAGAGGTAGAGTGCTAGAGGGAGAGAGTGGGAGAGATAGAGAGAGAGATAGAGTGAGAGAAAGAGAAATTGAGAAAGAGAGAGGGAGAGAGAGAAAGAGAAAGAGAGAAGGGGAGAGAGATTGGGAGAGAGAAAGAGAGTGAGAGAGAGAGAGTAAGAGAGAAAAAGAAAGAGAGAGCTAGAGAGGGAGAGAGATAGGGTGAGAGAGAGTGTGTGAGAGAGCGAGAGGGTGAGAGTCAGTTAGAGAGTAAGCGAGAGAGGGAGCGTGTGTGACATAGGGACATAGAGACGGAGAGGCAGAGAGAGAGATCAAGGGAGAGAGAAAGAGAGAGCGGGAGAGAGAAAAAGAGAGAGAAAGGGGGAAGTTTGAGATAGAGAGAGAGAGAGAACAATAGAGAAAGTGTGAGGGAGTGCGAGAGTAAGAGAGAGAAAGAGTTAGAGAGAGCGAGCAAGAGAGAGTGAGAGAGAGAAGGGGAGAGATAGAGAGATAGAAAGAGAGGGAGAGAGAGATGGAGAGAGAGAGAGGGAGATCGGGGGAGAGAGAAAGAGAGAGAATGGGGGAGTGTAAGATAGGGAGTGACAGAGAGAGTGAGTGAGTAAATGAGAGAGAGAGGGAGGGAGATAAAGGGAGAGAGAGATTGGGGGAGAGAGAAAGAGAGAGGGGGAGAGTGTGAGATAGGGAGAGAGAGAGAAAGAGAGAATAATGGAGAGAGTGATAAGGAGCGAGAGCAAGAGAGAGAGAGGGAGAGAGTGGGTGGGGAGAGATCGAGAGAGATAGTGATAGAGAGAGATAGACAGAGAATGAGAGAGAGGGGCTGTGAGGGAGAGAGAGAGGGTGTAAGAGTGGGAGAGAGAGAGAGTGAGTGAGTGAGAGAGAGAGGGAGAGAAAGAGAGCCAAAGTGAGAGTGAGGGGGAGAGAGAGGGAGAGAGAGCGAGGGGTAGAGATAGAGAGAGAGAGAGTGTGTGTGTGTGTGTGTGCGTGCGTGCGTGCGAGAGAGAGTGATAGGGAGAGGGAGAGGGTGATATTCACTTAGAGAGTAAGGGAAAGAGAGAGAGAGAGACAGATAGAGGGAGAGAGAGACAGAGAGACGGAGAGGGAGAGAGAAAGAGAGAGTGGGAGAGAGAGTGGGAGAGAGAGTGGGGGAAGTGTGTGTGTGTGTGTGTGTGAAAGAGAGAGAGAGAGAACAATAGAGAAATTGTGAGGGAGAGTGAGAGTTGGAGAGAGAAAGAGTTGGAGAGAGAGCGAGAGAGAGAGAGTGAGAAAGCGACTACGAGATAGAGGGGCAAAAATAGAGAGTGGATAGAGAGAGAGAAAGATAGATAGAGAGAGAGAGAGTGAGTGAGAGAGAGAGCGAGAGAGCATGTGAGAGAGATAGAGAGAGATGGAGAGAGAGACAGGGAGAGAGAGAGATAGAGATATAGAGAGAGAGGGAGGGACAGATATAGAGAAAGAGTGTGTGAGTGAGTGAGAGATAGAGAAAGTGAGAAAGACAGAGAGAGGGGGAGAGAGAGACGGAGATAGAGTGTGCGTGTGTATTTGAGGGAGAGAGAGAGCGAGAGAGAGAGGGATAGAGGGAAAGAGAGAAGAAGAGAAAGTGAGATGGAGTGAGAGAGAGCGAGAGAGAGAGAGAGTGAAAGAGAGTGAGAGAGCGAGTGAGAGAGAGAGATAGAGGGTGAGAGAAAGAGAGAGAGAGACGGGGAGGAGAGTGTGAGATAGAGAGAGAACAATAGAGAGAGAGTGAGAGATGGAGAAAGAGAGAGAAAGAGAGTGTGAGTGAGTGAGAGATCGAGAAAGGGAGAAAGATAGAGAGAGGGAGAGACAGAGAGAGACGAAGATAAAGAGAGATAGAGTGTGTGTGTGTGAATGAGGGAGAGAGAGAGAGCAAGAGAGAGGGAGAGAGGGAAATAGAGAAGGAGAGAGATCGAGATGGAGTGAGATAGAGTGAGAGAGAGAGTGAGAGAGAGTGGGAGAGCGAGTGAAAGAGAGAGAGACAGAGTGGGAGAGAGAGATCGGGGGAGAGAGATAGAGAGAGGAGGGAGAGTGTGAGATAGCGAGAGAAAGAGAACAATAGAGAGAGTAAGAGAGAGCGAGAGAAAGATAGAAAGAGAGGGAGGGAGAGCGAGCGACAGAGAGAGGGATAGAACTAGTAAGAGAGAGAGGAAGAGAGGGAGAGCGAGAAAGGAGTAAGAGTGGGAGAGAGTGAGTGAGCGAGTGAGTGAGTGAGAGAGACAGAGAGAAAGAGAGAGAGGGGGGAGAGAGAGAGGGGGGAGAGAGAGAGGGGGAGTCTGAAAGAGAGGAAGAGAGCGAGAGAGAGAGTGAGAGGGAGAGAGGAAGAGAGGGAGATCGAGGGAGAGAAGGGGGAGAGATAGAGAGAAAGACTGAGAGGGAGAGATAGAGAGAGAGTGTGTGAGTGAGAGAGAGTGAGTGAGTGAGTGAGAGAGGGAGAGAGAGTGAGAGAGACAGGGGGACACAAAGAGTGAGAGACCGAGATAGAGAGATAGAGTGGTAGAGGGAGAGAGTGAGTGTGATAGAGAGAGAGATAGAGACAGAGAGATTGAGTGAGAGAGAAAGTGAGAGAAAGAGAAATTGAGAAAGAGAGAGAGAGAGAGCAACAGAAAGAGAGAAGGGGAGAGAGATTGGGAGAGAGAGAGTAAGAGAGAAAAAGAAAGAAAGTTCTCTCCCTCTCTCTATCTCACACTCTCCCCCCTCTCTCTCACTCTCTCTCGCTCTAGTTCTCCCTCCCTCCCTCTCTATCTCTCTCTCTATCTCCTTTCCTCTCACTCTGTCCCTCTTTCTCACTCCCTCACTCTCTTGCTCTCACTCTCTCTCTATGATTCTCTCTTTCTATCTCTCTCCCCCCATTTCTCCCTCTCTCTCTCTCACTCACTCACTCTCTCACTCTCTCTGTCTCTCTCTCTCTCCCTCTCTCTCTCAATCTCTCTCCCTCTCTCAGTCACTCTCTCTCCCTCCCTCTTTCGTTCTCTCTCTCTTTCACTCTCTCTCTCTCACTCAATCTCCCTCTCCCACTCTTTCTCTCTCACTCTCTCACGCTCTCTCTCTACCTCCCTCTAACCATCTCTCACTCTCTCACTCCCTCTCTCTCTCTTTATCTCTATCTCTCTCTCTATGGTTGTCTCCCTCTCTCTATCTCACACTCTCTCTTCTCTATCTCTCTCTCTTTATGGTTGTCTCCCTCTCTCTATATCACACTCTCTCTCCTCTCTCTATCTCTCTCCCCCTCTCTCCCTCTTGTTGTCCCTCTCTCTCTCTATCATTCTCTCTCTCTCTCTCTGGCGCTCTCTCTCTCCCTTTCACTCTCTCACTCAATCTCTCTCTCTCACACTCACACTCTCTCTATCTCACACTCTCTCTCTTGCTCTCACTCTATCTATCTCTCTCACACGCTCACTTTCTCTCCCTCTCACTCTCTTGCTCTCGCTCTCTCGCGCTCTCTATGGTTCTCTCTTTCTCTCACTCCATCTCTATCTGTCTCTCATTCTCACTCTCTCCCTCTTTATGTCTCTTTATCTCTCTCTCTCTCTCTTCTCCCTCTCTTCCTGTCCCTATTTAACTCGCTCTCTATCCCTCTCTTCCTCTCCCTATTTCACTCGCTCTCTATCCCTCTCTCTCCCTATCTCTCTTTCTCTCTATCTCTCTTTTTCTATGATTCTCTCCCTTTATCCCTCTCTTCCTCTCTCTACCTCACTCGCCCTCTATCTCTCTCACACACTCTCTCTCTATGATTCTCTCCCTCTCTCTATCTCACACTTTCCCCCTCTCTCTCTCACTCTCTCGCTCTAGTTCTCTCTCCCTCCCTCTCTATCTCTCTCTCAATCTCCTTTCCTCTCACTCTGTCCCTCCCTCTCTCTCCCTCACTCACTTGCTCTCGCTCTCTCACTCTCTCTCTCTATGATTCTCTCTATCTCTCTCCCCCTATTTCTCCCTCCCTCTATCACTAACTCACTCTCTCACTCTCTTTGTCTCTCTCTCCCTCTCTATATCTCTCTCAATCTCTCTCCCCCTCACTTTCACTCACTAAACCTCTCTCCCTCTCTCACTCCCTCTCTCTCTCTCTCTATCTCTATCTCTCTCTCTATGGTTGTCTCCCTCTCTCTATCTCACACTCTCTCTATCTCTATCTCTCTCTCTATGGTTGTCTCTCCTCTCTCTATCTCACACACTCTCTCCTCTCTCTATCTCAAACTCTCTCTCCTTTCTCTCTATCTCTCTCTCCCTCTCTCCCTCTCGTTCTCTCTTTGTCATTCTCTCTCTCTCTATCGTTCTCTATCTCTCTCCCTTTCTCTCTCTCTTTGTCGCTCTCTCTCTCTCTCTCCCTTTCACTCTCTCACTCAATCTCTCTCTCTCACACACACACTCTCTCACTTTCACTCACTCTCTCTATCTCTCTTTCACTCTTTCTCCCTCTCTCTCTCTCACTCTCTCTCACTCTCTTTCTCACGCTCTCTCTCTCCCCCTCTCGCTCGCTCTCTCTCTCACGCACTCTCTCTCCATCGCGCTCTATTTGTCTCACTCACTCTCTCTCTCCCTCTCTCTCTCTCACTCTCACCCTCTCTCACTCTCTCTCTATGGTTCTCTCCCCCTCTCTATCTTTAACACTCTCTCTCTCTTTCTCTCTCTCTATCTCTCTCTCCCTCTCTCCCTATCTTTCTCTATCTCTGTCGCTCTCTCTCGCTTTCTCTCTCTCACACTAACTCTCTCTCCTTCTCTCTCTCTCTTTTACTCACTCACTCTCGGTCACTCACTCTCTCTCTCTCTCATACACTCTTTCTCCCTCTCTCTCACTCTCTCTAACTCTCTTTCTCATTCTCTTTCTCTATCTCTCTCTCCCTCTCGCTCACACACTCTCTCTCTCACGCACTCTCTCCCCATCTCTCTCTCTTTCTCTCTCTTCCTCTCTGTCTCTCGCTCGCTATTTCTCCATTTCTCTCTCTTCCTCTCTCCTTCTCTCCCTTTCGCTCTCTCTCTCTCACGTTCTCTATCCCTCTCTCTCTCTATGTCAGTCTCTCTCTTTCTCTTTCTCTCTCTCTCGCTCTCTCAAGTTCTTGCTCTCTATACCTCTCACTCTCTTCCTCTCTCTCTCTCACGCACTCTCTCTCCATCTCTCTCTCTTTATCTCTCTCTCACACTCTCTCTCTCGCTCGCTCTCTTTCCATCTCTCTCTTTCTCTCTCTTTCAGTCTCTCACCCTCTATTTCTCTCTCTCTTCCTCTCTCCTTCTCTCCCTCTCGCTCGCTCTCTCTCTCTCTCTCGTTCTCTCTCTCTCTCTATGTTAGTCTCTCTCTCTCTCTCTTTTACGTTCTCACTCTCTATCCCTCTCACTCTCTCCCTCTCTCTCCCCCTATCACTCTCCCCCTCTCTCTGTCTCTCTCTTTTTCTCACTCTCCCTCCCTCTCTCTCACTCTCGCTTTCTCCCCTCTCTCTCACTCTCTATCTCCCTCCCTCTCTCTCTCTCGCTCTCACACACTCTCTCTCTCTCTCTCACTTGCTCGCTTTCACTCCCTCTCACTCTCTTGCTCTCTCTCTTGCTCTCTCTATGGTTCTCCCTTTCTCTCACCCCCTCTCTCTCCCCCTCCCTCTATCTCTCTCTCTCTCTCTCACTCACTCTCTGTCTCTCACTCCCTCTCTATCTGTCTCTCATTCTCACTCTCTCCGTCTTTATCTCTCTCTATCTCTATCTCTCTCTCTCTTGTCCCTCTCTTCCACTCCCTATATCACCCGCTCTCTATCCCTCTCTCTCTCTTTCTCTCTTTTTCTATGATTCTCTCCCTTTATCCTTCTCTTCCTCTCTCTATCTCACTCGCTCTCTTTCTCTCTCACTCACTCTCTCTCTCAATGATTCTCTCCCTCTCTCTATCTCACACTCTCCCCCTCTCTCTCTCACTCTCTCGCTCTAGTTCTCTCTCCCTCCCTCTCTATCTCTCTCTCTATCTCCTTTCCTCTCACTATGTCCCTCCTTCTCTCTCCCTCTCTCTCTTGCTCTCGCTCTCTCACTCTCTTCTATATGATTCTCTCTCTATCTCTCTCCCCTATTTCTCACTCTCTTTCTCACTCACTCACTCTCTCACTCTCTCTATCTCTCTCTCCCTGTCTCTCTCTCCCTCTCTCTCACTCTCTCTCTTCCTCCCACTCTCTCTCTCTCTCTCACTCTCTCTCTTCCTCCCACTCTCTCTCTCACTCAATCTCCCTCTCCCTCTCTTTCTCTCTAACTCTCTCATGCTCTCTCTCTCTCTCTACCTCCCTCTCACTCTCTCCCTCTATCTCCCTCTCTATATCTCTCTCAATCTCTCTCCCCCCTCTCTCACTCACTAACCCTCTCTCCTTCTCTCACTCCCTCTCTCTCTCTATCTCTATCTCTCTCTCTCTCTATGGTTGTCTCCCTCTCTCTATCTCACACACACTCTCTCCTATCTCTCTATCTATCTCTCACTCTCTCACTCTCGTTCTCTCTCTCTCTCTCTCTATCTATCTCACACTCTCTCTCATGTCTTCCTTTCTCTCTCTCTCTCTCTCTTTCGCTCTCTCTCTCTCCCTTTCACTCTCTCACTCAATCTCTCTCTCCCTTTCACTCTCTCGCTCAATCTCTCTCTCACTCACTCACTCTCTCTCTCCCTCTCTTTCACTCACTCTCTCTATCTCACTTTCACTCTTTCTCCCTCTCTCCCTCTCTCCCTCTCACTCGCTCTCTCAGTCTCTCACGCACTCTCTCTCTCGCTCGCTCTCTCTCTCCCTCTCTCTCTCACTCTCACCCTCTCTCACTCTCTCTCTCTTTGGTTCTCTCCCCCTCCCTATCTCTCTTTCTCTATCTCTCTCTCCCTCTCTCCATTTCTTTCTCTATCTCTTTCGCTCTCTCTCTCGCTTTCTCTCTCTCACTCAATCTCTCTCCCTCTCTCTCTTTCACTCAGTCTCTCTCTGTCAGTCACTCTCTCTCTCTCACACACTCTTTCTCCCACACTCTCTCACACTCTCTCACTCTCTTTCTCACTCTCTCTATCTCTCTCTCCCTCTCGCTCTCTCTCTCATGCACTCTCTCCCCATCTCTCTCTCTTTCTCTATCTTCCTCTCTTTCCCCCGCTAGCTATTTCTCCCTCTCTCTCTCATCCTCTCTCCTTCTCTCCCTTTCACTCTCTCTCTCTCGTACTCTCTCCCTCTCTCCATGTCAGTCTCTCTCTCTCCATCTCTCTCTCTCTCATGTTCTCGCTCTCTATACCTCTCACTCTCTTCCTCTCTCTCTCACGCACTCTCTCTCCATCTCTCTCTCTTTCTCTCTCTCACTCTCTCTCGATCGCTCTCTCCCTCTCTCTCTCTCACTCTCGCCCTCTCTCACTCTCACTTTATGGTTCTCACCCCCTCTCTCTATCTCTCTCTCTCTCTCTTTCTCTATCTCTCTCTCCCTGTCTCCCTCTCTTTCTCACTCTCTGTCACTCTCTCTCTCTCTCCCTGTCTCCCTCTCTTTCTCACTCTCTGTCACTCTCTCTCTCTCCCCCTCTCTCTCTCACTCTCTCTCTCTCTCACTCACACACACTCTCTCTCTCACTCACACACTCTCTCTCTCCCTCACACACACTCACTCTCTCTCCCTCTCGTTCTCTCTCTCTCCAACGCACTCTCTCTCCATCTCTCTCTCTTTCTCTCTCTCACTCTCTCTCTCGGTCGCTCTCTCTCACCATCTCTCTCTCTCACTCTCACCCTCTCTGACTCTTTCTCCCCCCCTCTCTCTCTCTTTCTCTATCTCTGTCGCTCTCTCTCTCTCACTTTCTCTCTCTCTCACTCACTCTCTCTCTCCCTCTCTCTCTTTCACTCACTCTCTCTCAATCACTCACTCTCTCTCTCTCACACTCTTTCTCCCTCTCTCTCACTCTCTCTCACTCTCTTTCTCACTCTTTCTCTTTAGCTCCCTCTCCCTCTCGCTCTCTCTCTCTCACACACTCTCTCCCCATCTCTCTCTCTTTCTCTCTCTTCCTCTCTGTCTCTAGCTTGCTATTTCTCCCTCTCTCTTCCTCTCTCCTTCTCTCCCTTTCGCTCTCTCTCTCGTTCTCTCTCCTCTCTCTTTATGTCAGTCTCTCTCTCTCCCCCTCTCTCTTTCTCTCTCACGTTCTCGCTCTCTATACCTCTCACTCTCTTCCTCTCTCTCTCACGCAATCTCTCTCCATCTCTCTCTCTTTCTCTCTCTCACTCTCTCTCGCTCGCTCTCTCCCTGTCTCTCTCACTCTCGCCCTCTCTCACTCTCCCTTTATGCTTCTCCCCCCTCTCTATCTCTCTCTCTCTCTCTCTTTCTCTATCTCTCTCCCTCTCTCCCCCTCTTTCTCTCTCTGTCACTCTCTCTCTCTCACTCACACACTCTCTCTCTCTCCCTCTCGTTCTCTCTCTCTCCAACGCACTCTCTCCTTCTCTCTCTTTCTCTCTCACACTCTCTCTCACTCTCTCTCTTTCTCCATCTCTCTCTCACTCTCTCTCCCCCTCTCTATCGCTCTCTCTCTCTCTCTCTCTCTCTCTTTCTCTATCTCTGTCGCTCTCTCTCTCTCGCTCACTCTCTCTCTCTCACTCACTCTCTCTCTCCCTCTCTCTCTCTTTCACTCACTCTCTCTCAGTCACTCACTCTCTCTCTCTCACACTCTTTCTCCCTCTCTCTCACTCTATCTCACTCTTTCTCTTTATTTCTCTCTCCCTCTTACTTTCTCTCTCTCTCTCTCACGCACTCTCTCCCCATCTCTATCTTTTTCTCTCTCTTCCTCTCTGTCTCTCGCTTGCTATTTCTCCCTCTCTCTATCTTTCTCCTTCTCTCCATTTTGCTCTCTCTCTCTCGTTCTCTCTCCCTCTTTCTCTATGTCAGTCTCTCTCTCCCCCCTCTCTCTCTCTCTCACGTTCTCGCTCTCTATACCTCTCACTGTCTTCCCCTCTCTCTCACGCACTCTCTCTCCATCTCTCTCTTTCTCTCCCTCACTCTCTCTCGCTCGCTCTCTCCCTCTCTCTCTCACTCTTGCCCTCTCTCACTCTCTCTTAATGGTTCTCGCCCCCCTCTCTCTCTCTATCTCTCTCTCCCTCTCTCCTTCTCTTTCTCTCTCTCTGTCACTCTCTCTCTTCCTTTGTCTCTCTCTCACTCACACTCTCTCTCTCACTCACACACTCTCTCTCTCACTCACACACACTCTCTCTCCCCCTCTCTATTTCACTAACTCTCTCTCTCTCTTTCTCACTCTTTCTCCCTCTCTCCCTCTCTCTTTCTCATTCTCTTTCTCTCTCTCTATCTCTCTCTCCCTCTTGCCTGCTCTCTCTCTCACACACTCTATCTCCATCTCTCTCTCTTTCTCTCTCTCCCTCTCTGCCTCTCGCTCGCTATTTCTCTCTCTCTTCCTCTCTCCTTCTCTCCCTCTCACTCGCTCTCTCTCTCTCGTTCTCTCTCCCTCTCTCTCTATGTCAGTCTCTCTCTCCCCCCTCTCTCCCCTCTCTCTGTCTCTCTCCTTTTCTCTCACTCCCCCCTCTCTTCCCTTTCTCTGTCTCTCTCCTTTTCTCTCTCTCCCTCTATCCTTCTCACTCTCCCTCCTCTCTCTCTCACTCTCGCTTTCTCCCCTCTCTCTCACACTCTCTCTCCCTCCTCTCTCTCTCTCTTTCTCTCGCTCCCTCTCTCTTGCTCTCTCGCTCTCTCTTATTTTTCTCTCTCCCTCTATCTCTGATCTCTCCCTCTCTCCCTATCTCTCTCTCACTCGCTCTCACTCTCTCTCTCTCACTAGCTCACTTTCTCTCCCTCTCACTCTCTTGTTCTCGCTCTCTCACTCTCTCTATGGTTCTCTCTTTCTGTCACCCTCTCTCTCTCCCCCTCTGTCTATCCCTCTCTCTCTCACTCACTCTCTCTCTGTCTCTCACTCCCTCTCTATCTATCTCTCATTCTCATTCTCTCCCTCTTTATCTCTCTATCTCTATCTCTCTCTCTTCTCCCTCTCTTCCTCTCCCTATCTCACTCACTCTCTATCCCCCCTCTCTCACTTTCTCTCACTCTCTCTCTATGATTCTCTCCCTCTCTCTATCTCACACTCTCCCCCTTCTCTCTCTCACTCTCTCGCTCTAGTTCTCTCTCCCTCCCTCTCTATCTCCTTTCCTCTCACTCTGTCCCTCCCTCCCTCTCCCTCTCCCTCTTGCTCTTGCTCTCTCACACTCTCTGTCTCTATGATTCTCTCTCTCTATCTCTACCCCCTATTTCTCCCTCTCTCTCTATCTCTACCCCCTATTTCTCCCTCCCTCTCTCACTCACTCACTCTCTCACTCTCTCTGTCTCTCTCTCCCTCTCTCTCTATCTCTCTCCCCCCATTTCTCTCTCTCTCTCTCTATCTTTCTCCCTCTCTCACTCACTCTCTCCCTCCCCCTCTCTCTCTCTTTCTCTCTCTCTCTCTCTCACTCACTCACTCACTCGATCACTCAATCTCCCTCTCCCTCTTCTTCTCTCTAACTCTCTCACGCTCTCTCTCTACCTCCGTCTCACTCTCTCCCCCTCTATCTCCCTCTCGATATCTCCCTCAATCTCTCTCATTCTCTCTCCCCCTCTCTCACTCACTAACCCTCTCTCACTCCCTCTCTCTATCTATCTCTATCTCTCTCTGGTTGTCTCCCTCTCTCTATCTCACAATCTCTCTCCTCTCTCTCTCTCTCCCCCTGTCCCTCTCGTTCTCTCTCTCTCAGTATTTCTCTCTCTCTCTCCCTTTCACTCTCTCTTACTCAATCTCTCTATCTCTCTCTCACTCACTCTCTCTCTCTCTCTTTCACTCACTCTCTCTATCTCTCTTTCACTCTTTCCCCGTCTCTCTCTCTCTAACACTCTCTCATTCTCTTTCTCACACTCTCTCTCTATCGCACTCCCTCTCGCTCACTCTCTCTCCTTTCTCATGCACTCTCTCTCCATCTCTCTCTTTCTCTCTCACTCTCTCACTCGCTCGCTCTCTCTCCCTCTCTCTCTCACTCTCACCCTCTCTCACTCTCTCTCTATGGTTCTCTCCCCCTCTCTATCTCACACTCTCTATCTCTCTCTCTCTCTCTTTCTCTATCTCTCTCTCCCTCTCTCCCTCTCTTTCTCTAGCTCTGTCGCCCTATCCCTCACTTTCTCTCTCTCTCTCACTCACTCTCTCTCCCCCCTCTCTCTATTTCACTCACTCTCTCTCCCACACTCTTTCTCCCTCTCTCTCACTCTATCTCACACTCTTTCTCACGCTCTCTCCCTCTCTCTCTCTCGCTCACGCACTCTCTCTCCATCTCTCTCTCTTTCTCTCTCTCCCACTCTATCGCTTGCTCGCTCTTTCTCCCTCTCTCTCTCTTCCTCTCTCTTTCTCTCCCTCTCGCTCGGTCTCTCTCTCTCTCGTTCTCTCTCCCTCTCTCTCTATGTCAGTCTCTCTCTCTCTTTCTCTCTCTTATGTTCTCGCTCTCTATACCTCTCACTCTGTCCCTCTCTCTCTCACGCACTCTCTCTCCATCTCTCTCTCTTTCTCTCTCTCACTCACTCTCTCGCTCACTCTGTCTCTCCCCTCTCTCTCTCACTCTCGCCCTCTCTCACTCTCTCTTTATGGTTCTCGCCCCCTCTCTGTCTCACACACACTCTCTCTCTTTCTCTATCTCTTTCTCCCTTTTTTTCTCTCTCTCTCGCTGTCACTCTCTCTCTAACCCTTTCTCTCACTCACTCACTCTCTCTCTCACTCACTCACACTCTCTCCCCCTCTCTCCCTTTCACTAACTCTCTCTCTCTCCCTCTTTCTCCCTCCTTCTCTCACTCTCTCTCACTCTCTTTCTCACACACACACACACTCTCTCTATCTCTCTCTCCCTTTCGCTCGCTCTCTCTCTCTCTCACGCACTCTCTCCATCTCTCTCTCTTTCCGTCTCTCCCTCTCTCTTTCTCTCTCTCGCTCGCTATTTCTTTCTCTCTCTTCCTCTCTCCTTCTATCCCTCTCGCTCACTCTCTCTCTTGTTCTCTTTCCCTCTCACTCTATGTCAGTCTCTCTCTCTCTATCTTACATTCTCACCCTCTATCCCTCTCACTCTCTCCCTCTCTCCCCCATCTCTCTGTCTCTCTCCTTTTCTCTCTCTCCCTCTCTCTGTTGCACTCTCCCTCCTTGTCTCTCTCACTCTCACTTTCTCCCCTCTCTCTCACTCTCTCACCCTCCCTCTCTCTCCCTCCCTTTCTCTCACTCCCTCTCTCTTGCTCTCTCGCTCTCTCTTATTTTCCCTCTCTCTCTCTAATCTCTCCCTCTCTCCCTATCTCTCTCTCACTCGCTCTCACACACACTCTCTCACTCGCTCGCTTTCTCTCCCTCCCACTCTCTTGCTCTCGCTCTCTCACACTCTCTGTGGTTCTCTCTTTCTCTCACCCTCTCTCTCCCCCTCTCTCTATCTCCCTTTCTCTCACTCACTCTTTCTCTCTGTCTCTCACTCCCTCTCTACCTATCTCTCATTCTCACTCTCTCCCTCTTTCTCTCTCTCTTCTCCCTCTCTTCCTCTCCCTATCTCACTCGATCTCTATCCCTCTCTCTCTCTCTCTCACTCTCTCTTTTTCTCTATCTCTCTTTTCTATTATTCTCTCCCTTTATCCCTCTCTTCCTCTCTCTATCTCACTCGCTCTCTATCTTTCTCGCTCTCTCTCCCTCTCTATGATTCTCTCCCTCTCTCTATCTCACACTCTCCCCCTTCTTTCCCTTCCTCTCTATCTCTCTCTCTATCTCCTTTCCTCTCACTATGTCCCTCCCTCTCAATCCCTCTCTCTCTTGCTCTCGCTCTCTCACTCTCTCTCTATGATTCCCTCGCTCTATCTCTCTCCCCCCATTTCTCCCTCTCTCTCACTCACTCACTCTCTCTGTCTCTCTCTCCCTCTCTCTCTCTTTTTCTATCTCCCTCTCCCTCTCTCCCTCTCTCTCTCTCTCTGTCGCTCTCACCCTCTCCCTTTCTGTCTCTCTCTCCCTTTCTCTATCTCACTCTCTCTATCTCTATCTCTCTCTCACCCTCTCTCA
Source organism: Datisca glomerata (assembly GCA_003255025.1). Classification (NCBI taxonomy): domain Eukaryota; kingdom Viridiplantae; phylum Streptophyta; class Magnoliopsida; order Cucurbitales; family Datiscaceae; genus Datisca; species Datisca glomerata. The sequence continues at coordinate 103,986 of QANY01012495.1, read as the reverse complement.
CTCATCACTCACTCATACACTCTTTCTATCTCTCTATCTCTCTCTCTCTATCTCTTTCTCTCTATCTCTCCCTCTCTCCCACTCTTTCTCTTTCTCCATATCGGTCAATCAATCTCTCACACTCTCTCTTGCTCACGCTCTCTCACTCTCTCTCTATGGTTCTTTGTCTATCTCACACTCCCCTCCTCTCTCTCCCTCTTTCTCTCACCCTCTCTCTCTCATCCTCTCTCTGTCTATCGCTCTCGCTCTCTCTCACACACTCACTCTCTCTCTCTCTCTCTCTCTCTGTCTCTCCCTTTCTCTCCCTTCTCGCTCTCGCTCTCTCTGTGGTTCTCTATCTCTCTATCTCACACTCTCTCCCCCCTCTCTCTCACTCTCTTGCCCTAGCTCTCTCTCCCTTGCCCTCTCACGCTATCCCTCCCTCCCTCTCCTTCTCTCTCTCCATCTCACTCTCTCCTCACACTCTCTTTGTCTCTCTCATTCACACTCTCTCTCTCTTTCTCTCTCCCCCCTCACTCTCCCTCTCTCCTTCTCTCCCTCTGTCTCTTTCTCTCTCCCCTTTCTCTCTCTCCCTCTGATATCTCGCTCTTTCTTTCATTGTCACCCCCGTCTCTCTCTCTATCTTTCTCTCTGTCCCTCTCTCTCTTTATCTGTCTCTCTCCCTCTCTCTCTTTCTCTCTCTCTTCCTCTCTCCTTCTCTCCTTCTCTCCCTCTCGCTCTCTCTCTCTCTCACTCGTTCTCTTTCCCTCTCACTCTATGTCAGTCTCTCTCTCTATCTTACATTCTCGCTCTCTATCCCTCTCACTCTCTCCCTCTCTCCCCCATCTATTTGTCTCTCTCCTTTTCTCTCTCTCCCTCTCTCTGTTGCACTCTCCCTCCCTCTCTCTCTCACTCTCACTTTCTCCCCTCTTTCTCACTCTCTCTCCCTCCCTCTCTCTCCCTCCCTTTCTCTCACTCCCTCTCTCTTGCTCTCTCGCTCTCTCTTATTTGCCCTCTCTCTCTCTAATCTCTCCCTCTCTCTATCTCTCTCTCACTCGCTCTCACTCTCTCTCTCTCACTCGCTCGCTTTCTCTCCCTCCCACTCTCTTGCTCTCGCTCTCTCACTCTCTCTATGGTTCTCTCTTTCTCTCACCCTCACTCTCCCCCTCTGTCTATCTCCCTTTCCCCCACTCACACTTTCTCTCTGTCTCTCACTCCCTCTCTATCTATCTCTCATTCTCACTCTCTCCCTCTTTCTCTCTCTCTGTATCTCTCTCTCTTCTCCCTCTCTTCCTCTCCCTATCTCACTCGCTCTCTATCCCTCTCTCTCTCTCTCTCACACTCTCTCTCTTTTTCTCTATCTATCTTTTCTATTATTCTCTCCCTTTATCCCTCTCTTCCTCTCTCTATCTCACTCGCTCTCTATCTTTCTCGCTCTCTCTCCCTCTCTATGATTCTCTCCCTCTCTCTATCTCACACTCTCCCCCCTCTTTCCCTTCCTCTCTATCTCTCTCTATCTCCTATCCTCTCACTATGTCCCTCCCTCTCACTCCCTCTCTCTCTTGCTCTCACTCTCTCACTCTCTCTCTATGATTCTCTCTCTCTATCTCTCCCTGCCATTTCTCCCTCTCTCTCACTCACTCACTCACTCACTCTCTTTGTCTCTCTCTCTCTCCCCCTCTCTCTCCCTCCCTCTCTCTCTTAATCTTTCTCCCTCTCTCACTCACTCTCTCCTTTCCTCTCTCGCTCTCTCTCTCACTCTCTCTCTTCCTCAATCTCTCCCTCTCTCTTTCTTTAACTCTCTCACGCTCTCTCTCCCTCTCTCTCCCTCTCTCTATCTCTATCTCTCTCCTTTTCTCTTTCTCCCTCTCTCCCTTTCTCTCTATCCCTCTCTCTCACTCTCACTTTCTCCCCCTCTCTCTCACTCTCTCCCTCTCCCTCCCTCGCTCTCTCTCTTTCTCTCTTTCTCTCGCTCCCTCTCTTTCTCACTCTCACTCTCTCTTATTTCCTCTCTCTCTCCCTCTCTACCTCCTCTCTACATGCGTCTCTCAGTCTCTCTCAGTCTCTCTCTCTCTAACTCTCTCTTCATCTCTCTCTCTCCTTCTCTCTCACACTCGCTCTCTCTCTCTCTCTATCACTCAATCTCTTTCTCTCTCTCTCTCTTTCAATCATTCTCCCTCTCTCACTCACTCTCTCTCCCTCTGTCTCTCTCTCTCTCTCTCTCTCTTGCTCTCTATCTCCCTCTCTCACTCACTTTCTCTATCTCTCTCTATCTCTCTCTCTCACTAAGCCCCTCTCTCAATCTCTCCCTCTCTCTCTCAATCTCTCCCTCTCTCTTAATCTCTCTCCCTCTCTCTATCTCTAACTCTCTCACGCTCTTTCTCTCTAACTCTCTCACACCCTCTCTCTACCTCCCTCTCACTCTCTCTCCCTTTATCTCCCTCTCTATATCTCTCTCAATCTCTCTGACCCTCTCTCTCTCACTCACTAACCCTCTCTCCTTTCTCAATCCCTCTCTATCTGTATCTTTCTCTCTCCCTCTCTCACTCGCTCTCTCTCTCTCGGTCGCTCCCTCTCTCCCCCCGTTTCTCTCTATGGTTGTCTCCCACTCTCTATCTCACACTCTCTCTATCTCTCTCTTTGGTGGTTTCCCTCTCTCTATCTCACACTATCTCTATCTCTCTCTCTTTCTCTCTCTCTCTATCTCCGTCTCCCTCTCTCCCTCTCTTTCTCTCTCTCTGTCGCTCTCTCTCCCTTTCTCTCTCTCTCTGTCGCTCTCTCTCCCTTTCTCTCTCTCTCTCTGTCGCTCTCTCTCCCTTTCTCTCTATCTGTCACTCTCTCTCTCTCCCTTTCTCTCTCTCTCTCTCTCTGTCGTTCTCTCTCTCCGTTTCACTCTCTCTCACTCACACTCTCTCTCTCTTTCACTCACTCTCTCTATCTCTCTCTTACTCTTTCTCCCTCTCTCTTTCTCACTCTCTCTCTCTTTTTCACTCCCTCTCTCTATCTCTTTTTCACTCTCTCTCGCTCGCTCTCTTTCTCCCTCTCTCTCTCTCTCTCTCACTCTCACCCTCTCTCACTCTCTCTCTAGGGTTCTCTCCTCCTCTCTATCTCACACTCTCTATATCTCTCTCTCTATCTCTCTCTCCCTCTCTCCCTCTACTTCTCTCTCTATGTCGCTCTCTCTCTCCCTTTCTCTCTCTCTCTCACTCACTCTCTCTCTCACTCACTCACTATCTCTCCCTCCCTCTCTTTCACTCACTCTCTCTCAAACACTCTTTCTCCCTCTCTCACTTTCTTTCTCTCTCGATCTCTCTCCCTTTCGCTCACTCTCTCTCTCTCATGCACTCTCTCTTTCTCTCTCTCCCTCTTTCCCTCTTTGTCTCTTGCTCGCTATTTCTCCCTCTCTCTCTCATGCACTCTCTCTTTCGCTCACTCTCTCTCTCATGCACTCTCTCCTTCTCTTCCACTCACTCGCTCTCACTCTCTCTCGTTCTCTCTCCCTCTCTCTTTATGTAAGTCTCTCTCTTACAATCGCTCTCTATACCTCTCACTCTCTCCCTTTCTCTCTCTCACGCACTCTCTCTCCATTTCTCTCTCTCTCTCTCTCTCCCACGCTCCCTCTCTCTCTCCCCCTCTCTTTATGTTCTCTCCCCCTCTCTATCTCACACTCTCTCTATCTCTCTCTCTCTCTCTTTCTCTATCTCTCACTCCCTCTCTCTCCCTCTCTCTCCCTCTCTGTTGCTCTCACCCTCTCCCTTTCTGTCTCTCTCTCCCTTTCTCTATCTCACTCTCTCTATCTCTATCTCTCTCTCACCCTCTCTCTCACTCGTCACTCACTCACACACTCTCTCTATCTTTCTATCTCTCTCTCTTTCTCTATCTCTTTCTCTCTATCTCCCCCTCTCTCCCACTCTTTCTCTTTCTCCCTATCGGTCAATCAATCTCTCACTCTCTCTCTTTCTCACGCTCTCTCTCTCTCTCTCTATGGTTCTTTGTCTATCTCACACTCCCCTCCGCTCTCTCCCTCTTTCTCTCACCCTCTCTCTCTCACCCTCCCTCTGTCTATCGCTCTCACTCTCTCTCACACACTCACTCTCTCTGTGGTTCTCTATCTCTCTATCTCACACTCTCTCCCCCTCTCTCACTCTCTTGCCCTAGCTCTCTCTCCCACACTCTCTATCTCTCTCTCTCTCCCTCGCCCTCTCACGCTATCCCTCCCTCCCTCTCCTTCTCTCTCTCCATCTCACTCTCTCCTCACACTCTCTCTGTCTCTCTCTCATTCACTCTCTCTCTCTGTTTCTCTCTCCCCCTCACTCTCCCTCTCTCCCCCTCTCTCCCTCTGTCTCTTTCTCTCTCCCCTTTCTCTCTCTCCCTCTGATATCTCGCTCTTTCTTTCACTGTCACCCCCGTCTCTCTCTCTCTCTATCTTTCTCTCTGTCCCTCTCTCTCTTTCTCTATCTCTCTCCCTCTCTCTCACTAACACACTCTCCTTGACACACACACTCCCTCTCGCTCTCTCTCCCCTCTCTCTTCCTTTATCTCCCTCCCTCTCTCCCTCACTCTCTCTCCCTCTCTCTATCTCTCTATCTCCCTCTTAATCTCTCTCGCCCTATTTCTCTCTTTCCGTCGCTCTATCTCTCTCTCACTCTCACTCTCTCCCTCTCTCTCTCCCTCTTTCTTTCTCTCTCTTCCTATATTCCGCTCGCTCGCTACCTCTCCCTCTCTCTCACCCCCTCTCTCACTCTCCCCTTCTCTTTGTCTCTCTGTCTCTCTTCTTCTCTCTCCTTCCTTCTCTCTCTCTCTTCTCAATCTCACTTTCTTGGTCCCTCACCCTCTATCTCTCTATCTCTCTATCTGTATCTCTCTCTATCTCTCTCTATCTCCCTATCTATATCTCCCTATCTATATCTCTCTATCTCTATCCCTCTCTCCCTCTCTCTCCCTCATGCAATCTCTCATTGCCTACCTCTCTCGCTCTCTATTCCTCCCTCTCACCCTCTCTCCCTCTCTCTCTTCCTATTTCTCTCCCTCTCTCTCTGTCCCTTCCTCTCTTTCACACACTTTCTCTCTCTATCTCTCTATCGCACATACTCTCTCTCGCTCTCTCAATCTCTCACTCTCTATATCTGTCTGTCTGTCTCTCTCTTTGTCTCTCGTTCTCTCTTTCAAGCACATAGTCTCTTTCCCTCTCTCTCCGTCCCTTCTTCTCTCTCACACACTTTCTCTCTCTATCTCTTTCTATCTCTCTCTCGTTCACATTCTCTCATTCTCTCACTCTCTCTCTATCTCTCGTTCTCTCACTCTCTCACTATCTCTTTCTATCTCATATTCTCCCCCGCTCTCTTTCTCTTTCTCTCTCTCTTTCTCTCACCCTTTCTCTCTCTCTCACTCTGTTTATCTCTCTCGCTCTCTCTCACTCACACTTTCTCTTTCTCTCTCTATCTCTCTCTCTCTCTTTCACTCACACTCTCCGTCTCTCCCTCTCTCTCACTCTCTCCCTCTCTCTCTCTTTCCCATTCTCTTTCACTCTCTTTCTCACTCTCTCTTTCGCTCTATCTCTCTCCCTCTCTCTCTATCTCTCTCTCCCTCTCCCTCGCTCAATCTCTCCCTGTTTCTCACACACTCTCTCCATCTCTCTCTGTCTCTCTCAACCTCTCTTCCTCTTTATCTCTCTCGCTCGCTATTTCTCCCTCTATCCCTCTCTCTTCCTCTCTCCCTCTCTCCCTCTCGCTCGCCCTCTCCTTCTCGATCGCTCTCTCACTCTCTGCCGCTCTCTCGTCCTGTCTTGCTATGTCAGTCTCTCTCTCTCTCAAACGGTCGCGCTCTCTATCCCTCTCCCTCTCTCTCCCCCATCTCTCTCCCCCCTCTCTCGCTCTTTCTCTCACCTTTTCTCTCTCTTTCTCTCTCATTTTCTCTCTCTCCCTCTCTCTTCTATCACTCTCTCTTATTTGCTCTCTCTCTCTCCTTCTCTCTCACACTCGCTCTCTATCTCTCTCTCCCTCTCTCTCTCTTTCAATCATTCTCCCTCTCCCACTCACTCTCTCCCTCCGTCTCTCGCTCTCTTTCTCTATCTCTCTCACTCCGTCTCACTCACTCTCTCACTCTCTCTCTCCCTCTCTCACACACTCTCTCCATCTCTCTCAACCTCTCTTCCTCTCTATCTCTCTCGCTCGCTATTTCTCCCTCTATCATTCTCTCTTCCTATCTCCCTCTCTCCCTCTCGCTCTCCCTCTACTTCTCGATCGTTCTCTCCCTCTCTCCCACTCTCTCACCCTGTCTTGCTATGTCAGTCTCTCTCTCTCTCAAACGGTCGCGCTCTCTATCCCTCTCACTCTTTCCCTCTCTGTCCCCCATCTCTCCCCCCTCTCTCGCTCCGTCTCTCACCTTTTCTCTCTCTTTCTCTCTCCTTTTCTCTCCCTCCCTCTATCTCTCACTCTCACTTTCTCCCCCTCTCTCTCATTCTCTCTCTCCCTCCCTCCCTATCTCTTTCTCTCACTCTCTCTTTCTCCCTCTCTCTTCTATTGCTCTCTCTTATTTGCTCTCTCTCTCTCTCTCTCTCTCTATCTCTCTCCCTCTCTCTCTTTCAGTCATTCTCCCACTCTCACTCACTCGCTCTCCCTCTGTCTCTCGCTCTCTTTCTCTATCTCTCTCACTCCCTCTCACTCTCTCTTGCTCTCTCTCTCCCTCTCTCACTCACTCTCCCTATCTCTCTCTCTCACTGTCTCTCAATCTATCCCACTCTCCCTCAATCTCTCCCTCTCTCTCTTAATCTATCCCTCTCTCCCTCAATCTCTCTCCCTCTCTCTATCACTAACTCTCTAATGCTCTTTCTCTCTAACTCTCTCACGCTCTCTCTCTACCTCCCTCTCAGTGTCTCTCCCTTTATCTCCCTCTCTATATCTCTCTCAATCTCTCTCCCCCTATCTCTCTCACTCACTAACCCTCTCTCCCTCTATCTCACTCTCTCTCTCACTCGCTCTCTCTCCCTCTCTCTCTCTATGGTTGTCTTCCGCTCTCTCTGTCCCTCTTTCTATCTCCCTCTCTCTATTTGTCTCTCTTCATCCCTATCCCTCTCTTGCCCCCTCCTACTCTCTCTCTATACCTCTCTCTATCTCACTCTCTCTTTCTCTATCTCTCTCTCCCTCTCTCCCTCTCTTTCTCTCTCAATCTGTCGCTCTCTCCCTTTCTCTCTCTCTCTTTCATTCTCTCTTTCGCTCACTCACTCTCTCTTTCCCACTCTCTTTCACTCTCTTTCTCGCTCTCTTTCGCTCTCTATCTCTCTCTCTCTCTCTTTCTCTATCTCTCTCTCCCTCTCTCCCTCTCTTTCTCTCTCTCCCCTTCTGTCTCTCTCACACTCACTCTCTCTCACTCACTCACTCACTCTCTCTCCCTCTCTCTCTCTTTCACTCACACTCTCTCTCACTCTCTCTCACTCTCTCTCTCACTCTCTCTCACTCTCTCTCACACTCTCTCTCTCTCAAACTCTCTCTCCCTCTCTCTCCCTCTCCCTCTCTCACGCACGCTCTCTCCAACTATCTCTCTTTCTCTCTCTCCCTCTCTCTTTCAGTCTCCCACTCGCTATTTCTCTCTCTCTCTCTTCCTCTCTCCTTCTCTCCCTCTCGCTCGCTCTCTCTCTCTTGTTCTCTCTCCCTCTCTCTCTATGTCAGTCTCTCTCTCCCTCTCTTCCACTCTTGCTTCCTCCCTCTCTCTCTCACTCTCACCTTCTCCCCTCTCTCTCTCTCACTCTCTCTCTTCCTCTCTCTCTCTCTTTCTCTCGCTCCTACTCTCTTGATCTCTCGCTCTCTTTTTTTTGCTCTCTCTCTCACCCTCCCATCCTCTCTCCCTCCCTCTCTCACTCTCTCGCGCTCTCGCTCACTCTTGATCTCTCTCCCTCCCTATCTCTCCCTATCTCTCCATCTCTCTCCCTCTTTCTCACTCTCTCTCTCAAACTTTCTCCGGTTCTCACTCACTCTCTCTCCCTCCCTCTCTCGCTCTCTCCCTCTCTCTCTCACACTAACTCTCTCTCTCTCTCCCTCTCACTCTCTCTTGTTGTCTCTCCCTCACTCTCTCTTTCGTTCGCTCTCTCTCCCTCTCTCTCTCTTTCACTCTCACACTCTCTCTCTCAATGGTTCTCTCCCTCTCTCAATCCTACACTCTCTCTATCTCTTACTCTTTCTCTCCCTCTCTCTCCCCTCTCTCTGTCTATCTCTCTCTCTCTTTCTCATTCACTCTCTCTCTATCTCTTGCTCACTCTCTCTCTCATTCACTCTCACTTAGTCACTCACTCACTCACTCTCTCTCACTCACTCTCTTTCTCTCTATGTCCCTCTCCCTCTCTCTCTCTCTCTATCTCTCCCTCTACGTCTCTCTCAATCTCTCCCCCTCTCTCACAATCTCTTTACCACTCTTTCTCTAACTCCCTCTCGCTCTCTCTCTAACTCTCTCACGCTCTCTTTACCACTCTTTCTCTATCTCTAACTCCCTCTCGCTCTCTCTCAACCTCTCTCTCTCCCTCTCTCTCTTCCTCTCTCTCTCAACCTTTCTCCCTTTCTCACTCACTCTCTCTCCCTCCTGCTCTCGCTCTCTCTCACCCTCTCACTCTCTCTTGTTGTCTCTCTCCCTCTGTCACTCACTCTCACTATCTTTCACTCTCCCTCTGCGTCTCTCTCAATCTCTCCCTCTCTCTCAATCTCTCTACCTCTCTTTCTCTAACTCTCACCCTCTCTAACTCTCTCACGCTCTCTCTCTACCTCCCTCTCTCTCTCCCTCTCTTTCTCTATCCCTCCCTCTCTCCCTCCTTTTCACTCACTCACTCTCTCTCTCCTCATACTCTCCCTCCCTCTCTCTCTCACTAACTCTATCACCTTCACACTCTGCCTCTCTCTCCCACTATCTCCCTCTCTATATCTCTCTATATCCCTCTCCCTCTCTTTCTCTCACTCATTAACCCTCTCTCCCTCTCTCACTCCCTCTCTCGCTATCTCTATCTCTCTCTCCCTCTCTCCCGCTCTCTCTCTCACACTCTCTCACTCGTACTCTCTCCCTCTCTCCCTCTCACTCTCGCTCTCTCTCACTCTCTCTCTATGCTTCTCTCCCTCTCTATCTCACACTCTCTCTGTCTCAATCTCTCTCTCCCCCCCTCTCTCTCACTCGTCACTCACTCACACTCTCTATCTCTCTGTCTCTCTCTCTTTCTCTGTATCTCTCCCTCTCTCCCACTCTTTCTCTTTCTCCCTATCGCTTTATCAATCTCTCACTCTCTGTCTTGCTCTCGCTCTGTCACTCTCTCTCTCTATGGTTCTTTCTCTATCTCACACTCCCCCCGTTCTCTCTCTCTTTCTCTCACCCTCTCTCTCCCTTCCTTCCCTTGTCTATCGCTCTCGTTCTCTCTCACTCACTCTCTCTCTCTCTTTGTCTCTCCCTTTCTCGCTCTCGCTGTTTCTCGCTCTCTCTATGGTTCTCTATCTCTCTATCTCACACTCTCTCCCCCCTCTCTCACTGTCTTGCTCTAGCTCTCTCTCCCACACTCTCTATCTCTCTGTATCCCTCGCCGTCTCACTCTATCCCTCCCTCTCTCTCCTTCTCTCTCTCCTTCTCTCCATCTCCCTCTCTCCCTCACACTCTCTCTGTCTCTCCCTCATTTACTTTCTCTCTCTCTTTCTCTCACACACTCTCTCTCCCTCCCCCTCACTCTCCCTCTCTCTCTCTCTTTCTCTCACAGTCTCTCTTTCTCTCTCCCCCTCTCTCCCGCTCTCCCTCTGTCTCTTTCTCTCTCCCCCTTCTCTCTCTTCCTCTTATATCTCTCTCTATCTTGCTCTTTCTTTCACTGTCTCTCCCTCTCTCTCTCTCTCCTTTCTCACTGTCCCTCTCTCTCTCACTCTGTCTCTCCCCCTCTCTCTCTCACTTACACACTCTCTCGCTCTATCTCTCCATCTCTCTCTGTCTCTCCCAACCTCTCTCCATCTCTATCTCTCTCGCTCGCTATTTCTCCCTCTCTCCCTCTCTCTCTCACTCTCTCCCTCTCTCCCTCTCTCCCTCTCGTTCGCTCTCTCTCCCTCTCTCCCTCTCTCTCTCACTCACTCCTTCTCTCCCTCTCTCTCGCCCTGTCTCGATAGAGAGTGTGTCAATCTCTCTCCCTCCCCCCTTTCTCTATATCTCCCTCTGAATCTCGCTCACCATATTTCACTCTCTCCGTCGCTCTATCTCTCTCTCACTCTCACTCTCTCCCTCTCTCTCCCTCTTTCTTTCTCTCTCTTCCTATATCCCTCTCGCTCGCTATCTCTCCCTCTCTCTCCCTCTCTCTAACCCCCTTTCTCACTCTCCCCCTCTCTCTGTCTCTCTCCTTCTCTCTCCCTCTCTCTCTCTCTTTCCCTCACCCTCTATCTCTCTCTCTATCTGCCTATCTATATCTCTCTATCTCTCTCTCTCCCTCTCTCCCTCTCTCTCTCTCTCTCTCGCTCGCTCTCTCTCCCTCTCTCTCCCTCGCGCTCTCTCTCATTATCTCCCTCTCTCTCCCTCTCTCTCCCTCTCGCTCACTCTCTCTCCCTCTCTCTCGCTCGCTTTCTCTCCCTCTCTCTGTCCCTTCCTCTCTTTCTCACTCTTTCTCTCTCAATCTCTCTATCACACTCTCTCTCTCGCTCTCTCTCTATGTCTGTCTGTCTGTCTATCTGTCTCTCTCTCTCTCTCTCTCTTTCATTCTCTCTCTCAAGCACTCAGTCTCTTTCCCTCTCTCTCCGTCCCTTCTTCTCTCTCTCACTTTCTCTCTCTATCTCTTTCTATCTCTCTCTTGTTCTCATTCTCTCATTCTCTCATTCTCTCTCTCTATCTCTCGTTCTCTCGCTCTCTCACTATCTCTTTCTATCTCACACTCTCCCCCGCTCTATCTCTCTTTCTCTCTTTCACTCACACTATCTGTCTCACTCTCACCTTTTCTCCCTCTTTCTCTCTTTCCCACTCTCTTTCACTCTCTTTCTCACTCTCTCTTTTGCTCTCTCTCTCTCTCTATCTCTCTCTCCCTCTGACTCGCTCAATCTCTCTCTGTCTCTCACACACTCTTTCCATCTCTCTTTGTCTCTCCCAACCGCTCTCCCTCTCTATCTCTCTCTCGCTCGCTATTTCTCCATCTCTCCCTCTCTCTCTCTTCCTCTCTCCCTCTCCTCCTCTCGCTCGCTCTCTCCCCCTCTCGATCGCTCTCTCCCCCTCTCGATCGCTCTCTCCTTTTCTCCCGCTCTCTCGCCCTGTCTCGAAAGAGAGTGTGTCAGTCTCTCTCTCTCTCTCTCTCTCTCAAACGATCGCGCTCTCTATCCCTCTCACTCTCTCCCTCTCTCCCTCCCTCCCTCTCGCTCTCTCTCCCTTTATCTTCTATCGCTCTCTCTTATTTGCTCTCTCTCCTTCTATCTCACACTCGCTCTCTCTATCTCTCTCTCCCTCTCTCTCTCTCTTTCAATCATTCTCCCTCTCTTTCTCTTTCAATCATTCTCCCTCTCTCACTCACTCTCTCTCTCCCTCTGTCTCTCACTCTCTTTCTCCATCTCTCTCATTCCCTCTCACTCTCTCTTGCTCTCTCTCCCTCTCTCACTCACTCTCCCAATTTCTCTCTCTCTCACTCAGCCCCTCTCTCAATCTCTCTCTCTCTCACTCAGCCCCTCTCTCAATCTCTCCTTGACTCTCACACACTCTCTCTATCTCTCTCTGTCTCTCTCAACCTTTCTTCCTCTCTATCTCTCTCGCTCGCTATTTCTCCATCTATCCCTCTCTCTCTTCCTCTCTCTCTCTCCCTCTTGCTCGCCCTCTCCTTCTCGATCGCTCTCGCCCTCCCTCCCGCTCTCTCGCCCTGTCTTGCTATGTCAGTCTCTCTCTCTCTCTCAAATGGTCACGCTCTCTATCCCTCTCATTCTCTCCCTCTCTGTCCCCCATCTCTACCCCCTCTCTCGCTCTCTCTCTCCCTCTCTCCCTCCCTCTCCCTCACACTCTCACTTTCTCCCCCTCTCTCTCACTCTCTCCCTCCTTCCCTCCCTCTCTTTCCCTCTCTCTCTCGCTCCCTCTCTCTTCTCTTGCTCCCTCTCATTTTCTCTTTCTCTCTCCCCCTCCTCTCTCACCTTCTCTCTCTATCTCTCTATCTCTCTCTCCCTCTCTCTCTTTCAATCATTCTCCATCTCTCACTCACTCTCTCTCTCCCTCCTTCTCTCACTCTCTTTCTCTATCTCTCTCACTCCCTCTCACTCTCTCTTGCTCTCTCTATACCTCTCTCCCTCTCTCACTCACTCTCTCTATCTCTATCACTCACTCAGCACCTCTCTTAATCTCTCCCCCTCTCACTATCTCTCCCTCTCTCTATATCTCTCTCCCTCTCTCTATCTCTAACTCTCTCACGCACTTTCTCTCTAACTCTCTCACGCTCTCTCTCTCTACCTCCCACTCACTCTCTCTCCCTCTATCTCCCTCTCTATATCTCTCTCAATCTCTATCCCCCTCTTACTCTTACTCACTAACCCTCTCTCCCTCTCTCACTCCCTCTCTCTTTATCTTTATCTCCCTCTCTCACTCGCTCTCTCACTCTATCTCTCTCGCTCGCTCTCTCTCCCCCCTCTCTATCTATGGTTGTCTCCCTCTTTCTATCTCACACTCCATCTCTATCTCTCTCTATCTCTCTCCCTATCTCCCTCTCTTTCTCTCTCTCTCCCTATCTCCCTCTATCCCCCTCTCCCTCACTCCCTCTCTCCCTCTCTCTCTATCTCCCTCTCTCCCTCTCTTTTTCTCTCTCTCTCCCTCCCTCCCTCTCTTTCTCTCTCCTTCTCTCCCTCTCTTTCTCTATCTCTCTCTCTCTCGCTCTCTCCCTCTCTCTCTCACTCTGTCGCTCTCTCTCTTTCTCTCCCTTTCCCTCTCTCTCACTCACTCTCTCTCACTCACTCACTCCCTCTCTCTCTCTTTCACTCAATCTCTCAATCTCTCTCTTACTCTTTCTCCCTCTCTCTCTCACTCTCTCTCACTCACTCTCTATCTTTCTCTATCTTTCTCTGCCTCTCGCTCTCTCTCTCTCTCTCACATACTCTCTCTCCATCACTCTCTTTCTCTCTTTCACTCTCTCTCTCACTCTCTCTCTCCCCCCCTCTCTCTCTATGGTTCTCTCCCCTCTCTCTCTCTCTATGGTTCTCTGCCCTATATCTCTCTCACACACACACACACACACACTCTCTCTCTCTCTCTCTTTGTCTATCTCTCTCTCATTCTCTATCTCTCTCCCTCTCTCCCTCTCTTTCTCTCTCAATCTGTCACTCTCTCACTCCCTCTCTCTCTCACTCACTCTCTCCCTTTCTCTCTCTCACTCTCATTCTCACTCTCTCGCTATTCTCCCTCTCTCCCTCTCTCCCTCTCGCTCACTCTCTTTCTCTCTCGTTCTCTCTCTCTTTCTCTCTTGTTCTCTCTCCCTTTCTCTCTATGTCAGTCTCTCTCTGTCTCTGTCTCTATCTCTCTCTCTCTCTCTTACTTTCTAACTCTCAATCCCTTTCACTCTCTCCCTCTCTCTCACTCTCACTTTCTACCCCTCTGTCTCTGTCTCTCTCTCTCTTAAGTTCTTGCACTCAATCCCTCTCACTCTCTTCCTCTCTCCCCCTCTCCCCCCTCTCTCCCCCTCTCTCTGTATCTCTCCTTTTCTCTCTCTCCCTCTCACCGTCTCTCTCTCCCTCCCTCTCTCTCTCACTCTCGCTTTCTCCCCCTCTCTCTCGCCCTCTCTCTCTCCCTCCTACTCTCTCTCTCTCTCTTTTTCTCTTGCTCCCTCTCTCTTGCTCTCTCGCTCTCTCTTATTTGCTCTCTCTCACCCTCCCATCCTCTCTCCCTCCCTCTCTCACTCTCTCGCACTCACTCTCACTCTTTATCTCTGTCTCTCTCTCCATTCATCTCACGCTCGCTGTCTCTATCTCTCTCTCTCTATCCCTCTCTCTCTCAACCTTTCTCCCTTTCTCACTCACTCTATCTCCCTCCCTCTCTCACTCTCTCTCTCACTCTCTCTCTCACTCTCACTCCTTTTGTTGTCTCTCTCCCTTTCTCACTCACTCTCTCTATCTTTCTCTCTCCCTCTGCGTCTCTCTCAATCTCTCCCTCTCTCTCTCAATCACTCTGTCTCTCTTTCTCTAACTCTCCATCTCACACACTCTCTCTAACTCTCTCACGCTCACTCTCTACCTCCCTTTCTCTCTCCCTCTCTTTTTCTATCCCTCCCTATCTCTCCCACTCACTAACTCTCTCTCTCCTCTCAATCTCCCTCCATCTCTCTCACTCTCGCTCACTCTCGAGTTCTCTCTCTATCCTCTCTCTCCCTCTATCTCCCTCTCTCTCACACTACGCCTCTCTCTCCCTCTATCTCCCTCTCGAGTTCTATCTCTATCCCTCTCTCTCTCACTCATTAACCCCATATCCCTCTCTCACTCCCTCTCTCTCTATCTCTACCTCTCTCTCTCTCCCTCTCTCGCTCTCTCTCTCACTCGCTCTCACTCTCACTCTCTCACTCGCTTTCTCTCTCTGTCTCACTCTCCCTCTATGGTTGTCTCACTCTCGCTCTCTCTCACTCTCTCTCTCTCTATGGTTCTCTCCCTAGCTCTCTCTCACTGGCTCTCTCACTCTCTCTCTCTCATTCACTCTCACTCTCTTTCTAACTCACTCTCTTTATCTCTCTCTATTTCTCTATCACACACACTCTCTCTCACTCTCTCTATCTCTCACTCTCTATGTCTGTCTATTTGTCGGTCTCTCTCTCTCTCTCGTTCTCTCTCTCAAGCTCTCAGTCTCTCTCCCTCTCTCTCTGCCCCTTCTTCTCTCTCTCACACTTTCTCTGTCTATATCTTTCTATCTCTCGCTCAAGTTCGCATTCTCTTATTCTCTCGCTCTCTCTCTATCTCTCATTCTCTCGCTCTCTCACTATCTCTTTCTATCTTACACTCTCTCCCGCTCTCTCTCTATCTCTTTCTATCTCTCACTCTAGTTCGCATTCTCTTATTCTCTCACTCTCTCTATCTCTCATTCTCTCGCTCTCTCACTATCTCTTTTTATCTCACACTCTCCCCCCGCTCTGTCACTCTTTCTCTCTCTCTTTCTCTCACCCTTTCTCTCTCTCCCTCTGTTTATCTTTCTCGCTCTTTCTAACTCACACACTCTCTCTATCTCTCCCCCTCTCCCTCCCTCTCTCTTGCTCTCTCTCTCTCTCTCTCTCACCCTCCCATCCTCTCTACCTCCCTCTCACTCTCTCTCCCTCTATCTCCCTCTCTATATCTCTCTCAATCTCTATCCCCCCTCTCTCACTCACTAACCCTCTCTCCCTCTCTTACTCCCTCTCTCTGTCTCTATTTCCCTCTCACTCGATCTCTCTATCTCTCTCTCACTCTTTCTCCCTCTCTCTCTCTCACTCTCTCTCTCACTCACTCTCCCTCGCTCTATCTCTCTCTGCCTCTCGCTCGCTCTCTCTCTCTCACATACTCTCTCTCCATCTCTCTCTTTCTCTCTCTCACTCTCTCTCTCACTCGCTCTCTCCCCCCCCTCTCTCTATGGTTCTCTCCCCTCTATCTCACACTCTCTCTATATCTCTCTCTCTTTTTGTCTATCTCTCTCTCATTCTCAATCTCTCTCCCTCTCTCCCTCTCTTTCTCTCTCAATCTGTTGCTCTCTCTCTCTCCCTCTCTCTCACTCACTCTCTCCCTTCCTCTCTCTCACTCTCTCTCTCACTCTCATTCTCACACTCTCTCTATCTCTCTCTCTATCTCTCTTCCTCTCGCTTTCTCTCTTCCTCTATCTCTCTGTCTCTCTCTTTTTCTCTCTCCCTCTCTGTCTCTCACTCGCTATTCTCCCTCTCTTCCTCTATCTCTCTGTCTCTCTCTTTTTCTCTCTCCCTCTCTATCTCTCTTCCTCTTGCTCTCTCTTTCTCACCCTCTCTCTCGCTCTCTCTCTCTATCTCTCATTCTCTGGCTCTCTCACTATCTCTTTCTATCTTACACTCGCTCCCGCTCTCTCTCTATCTCTTTCTATCTCTCACTCTAGTTCGCATTCTCTTATTCTCTCACACTCTCTCTATCTCTCATTCTCTCGCTCTCTCACTATCTCTTTCTATCACACACTCTACCCCCGCTCTGTCTCTCTTTCTCTCTCTTTCTCTCTCCCTCTGTTTATCATTCTCGCTCTTTCTCACTCACACACTCTCTCTATCTCCCCCCCTCTCCCTCCCTCTCTTGCTCTCTCTCTCACCCTCCCATGCTCTCTACCTCCCTCTCACTCTCTCTCAATCTATCTCCCTCTCTATACCTCTCTCAATCTCTATCCCCCCTCTCTCTCACTCACTAACCCTCTCTCCCTCTCTTACTCCCTCTCTCTCTATCTCTATCTCCCTCTCTCACTCGCTCTCTCACTCTATCTTTATCGCTCGCTCTCCCTCTCCCCCATCTCTCTCTATGATTGTCTTCCTCTCTCTATCTCTCTTTCTCTATCACTCTCTCCCTCTCTCCCTCTCTTTCAATCTCTCCATGCCGCTCTCTCCCTCTATCCCTCTCTCCCTCATTCCCTCTCTCCCTCTCTCTCTATCTATTTCTCCCTCTCTCCCTCTCTTTTTCTCTCTCTCCCTCTCTCCCTCTCTTTCTCTCTCCCTCTCTTTTTCTCCCTCTCTCTCCCTCTGTCCCTCTCTTTCTCTCTCCCTCTCTCCCTCTCTTTCTCTATCTCTCTATCTCTCTCTCTCTCTCCCTCTCTCTCCCTCTCTCTCACTCTGTCGCTCTCTCTCTCTCTCTCTCTCTCACTCACTCTCTCTCACTCACTCACTCCCTCGCTCTCTCTCTTTCACTCAATCTCTCTATCTCTCTCCCGCTCTTTCTCCCTATCTCTCTCACTCTCTCTCACTTACTCTCTCTCTCTTTCTATCTCTCTGCCTCTCGCTCGCTCTCTCTCTCTCTCACGTACTCTCTCTCCATCTCTCCCTCTTTCTCTCTCTCACTCTCTCTCTCTCACTCGTTCTCTCCCCCTCTCCCTCTTTCTCACTCTCGCGCTCCCTCACTCTCTCTATGGTTCTCTCCCCTTTATCTCACACACTCTCTCTATCTCTCTCTCTCTATCTCTCTCTCTCTATCTCTCTCTCTCTATCTCTCTCCCTCTCTCCCTCTCTTTCTCTCTCAATCTGTCGCTCTCTCTCTCTCTCACTCACTCTCTCTCTCTCTCACTCACTCTCTCTCCCTTCCTCTCTCTTTCTCACTCTCTCTCTCTATCTCTCTTCCTCTCGCTCTCTCTTTCTCTACCTCTCTGTCTCTCTTTTTCTCTCTCCCTCTCTCCCTCTCGGTCTCTCACTCGCTATTCTCCCTCTCTCTCTCTTCCTCTCTCCTTCTCTCCCTCTCACTCGCTCTCTTCCTCTCTCGTTCTCTCTCTCTTTCTCTCTCATTCTCTCTCCACTTCTCTCTATGTCAGTCTCTCTCTGTCTCTCTCTCTCTTACGTTCTCGCTCTCAATCCCTTTCACTCTCTCCCTCTCTCCCCCCTCTCTCTATATCTCTCCTTCTCTCTCTCTCCCTCTCACCGTCTCTCTCTCCCTCCCACTCTCTTTCTGTCTCCCTCCCACTCTCTTTCTCTCTCACTCCCTCTCACACTCTCTTGCTCTCTCTCTGCCTCTCTCACTCACTCTCTCTATCTCTCTCTCTCACACTCAGCCCTTCTCCCAATCTCTCCCTCTCTCTCTTAATCTGTCCCTTTCTCCCTCAATCTCTCTCCCACTCTTTATCTCTAACTCTCTCACGCTCTTTCTCTCTATCTCTCTCACGCTCTCTCTCTACCTCCCTCTCACTCTCTCTCCCTCTATCTCCCTCTCTATATCTCTCTCAATCTCTCTCCCCCGCTCTCTCTCACTCACTAACCCTCTCTCCATCTCCCACTCCCTCTCTCTCTATATCTATCTCCCTCTCTCTCCCTCTCTCACTCGCTCTCTCACTCTCTCTCCCTCGCTCGCTCTCTCTCCCTCCCTCTCTCTCTATGGTTGTCTCCCTCTCTATCTCCCTCTTTCTATCTCCCTCTCTCTCTCTCTATGTGTCTCTCTTCATCCCTACCCCTCTCTCTATATGTCTCTCTTCGTCCCTATCCCTCTTTTGCTCCCTTCTACTCTATCTATACCTCTCTCTCTGTCTCACTCTCTCTCTTTCTCTCTCTTTCTCTATCTCTCTCTCCCTCACTATCGCTCTCTCTCTCCCTTTCTCTCTCTCCCTCTTTCACTCACACTCTCTGTCTCTCTCTCACTCTTTCTCCCTCTCTCTCTTTCTTTCCCACTCTCTTTCACTCTCTTTATCACTCTCTCTTTCACTCTCTCTCTCTCTTTCTCTATCACTATCTCCCTCCCTTTCTCTCTCTCTCTCTATCACTCTCTCTCATTCCCTTTCTCTCTCACACCATTCTCTCTCTCACTCACTGACTCTCTCTATCCCTCTCTCTCTCTCTTTCACTCACTCTCTCTCACTCTTCCTCTCTCTCTCACTCTCTCTCACTCTCTTTCTCACACTCTCTCTTTCTCTCTCTCTCTCTCAAACTCTCTCTCTCTCACGCATGCTCTATCCATCTCTCTCTCTCCCTCTCTCCCCCTCTCTCTATATCTATCTCCCTCTCTCTCCCTCTCTCTCTCTTTTTGTCTCCCACTCGCTATTTCTCTCTCTCTCTTCCTCTCTCCTTCTCTCCCTCTTGCTCGCTCTCTCTCTCTCGTTCTCTCTCCCTCTCTCTCTCTATGTCAGTCTCTCTCTCTCCCTCTCTCTTACATTCTCGCTCTCTATCCCTTCACTCTCAACCTCTCTCCCCCCCTCTCTTCCCCTCTCTCTCTCCCTCTCTCTCTTCCCCCTCTCTCTCACTCTTGCTTTCTCCCCTATCTCTCTCACTCCCTCTCTCCCTCTCTCTTCCTCCTCTCTCTCACTCTCACTTTCTCCCCTATCTCTCTCTTCCTCCCTCTCTCTCCCTCTCTCCCTCTCAACCTCTCTCTCTTCCTCCCTCTCTGTCACTCTCTCTCCCCCCTTACTCCCCCTCTCACCTTTTTTCTCTCCCTCTCTCCCTCTCTCTCTTCCTCCCTCTCTCTCTCACTCTCACTTTCTCCCCTCTCTCTCTCACACACTCTCTCCCTCCCTCTCTCCCTTTCTCACTCACACTCTCTCACCCTCCTCTTTCGCTCTCTCCCCCTCTCGTTCTCTCTCTCTCTCTCTCTCTCACTTACTCTCTTTATCTCTCTCTCTCCCTCTCGCTCTCTCTTGCTGTCACTCCCTCACTCTCTCTTTCGTTTGCTCTCTCTCCCTCTCTCTCTTTCACTCTCACTCTCTCTCACACTCTCTCTCTCAATGGTTCTCTCCCTCTTTCAATCCCATACTCTATCCATCTCTTACTCTCTCTCTCTCCCTCTCTCTCCTCTCTCTCTTCTATCTCTCTGTCACTTTCTCATTCACTCTCTCTGTATCTCTTGCTCCCTCTCTCGCTCTCATTCACTCTCACTCTGTCACTCATTCACTCACTCTCTCTCACTCACTCGCTATTTCTCCCTCTCTCTCCCTCTCTCTCACCCCTCTCTCACTCTCCCCCTCTCTCTCTATCTCTCTCCTTCTCTCTCTCTCTCTTTCTCTATCTCACTCTCTCGGTCCCTCAAGCTCTATCTCTCTCTCTCTATCTCCCTATCTATATATCTCTCTTTATCTCCCTCTCTATATCTCTCTCTATCTCTCTCTCACCCTCTCCCTCTCCCTCTCTCCCTCTCTCTCTTGCTCGCTCTCTCTCCATCTCTCTCCCTCGCGCTCTTTCTCACTGTCTCCATCTCTCGCTCTCCCTCTTTCTTTCTCTCTCTTCCTGTATCCCACTTTCCCCCCTCTCTCTTTCTTTCACTCTCACTCTCTCTCTCTTTCACTCATACTCTCTGTCTCTCTCTCCCTCTTTCTCCCTCTCTCTCTCTTTCCCACTCTCTTTCACTCTCTTTCTCACTTTCTCTTTCGCACTCTCTCTCAATCTCTCTCCCTTTCTCAATCTCTCTCTCCCTCTATCCCTCTCTCTCTCTCTGTCGCTCTCTCTCTCATTCCCTTTCTCTCTTACACTGACTCTCTCTCTCTCTCACTAACTATCTCTATCCCCCCTCTCTCTCTCTTTCACTCACTCTCTCTCCCTCTTCCTCCCTCTCTCTCTCACTCTCTCTCACTCTCTCTCACTCTCTTTCTCACACACTCTCTCTTTTTCTCTCTCTCCCTCTCGCTCACTCTCTCTCTCATGCACCCTCTCTCCATCTCTCACTCCTTCTCCCTCTCTCTCTTTCTGTCTCCCGCTCGCTATTTCTCCCTCTATTTCTCTTCCTCTCTCCTTCTCTTCTCTCACTTGCTCTCTCTCTCTCTCTATGTCTGTCTCTCTCTCTCCCTCTCTCTTACGTTCTCGCTCTCTATCCCTCTCACTCTCAACCTCTCTCTCCCCCTCTCTCCTTTTCTCTCTCCCTCTCTCCCTCTCTCTCTTCCTCCCTCTCTCTCACTCTCGCTTTCTCCCCTCTCTCTCTCACTCACACTCTCCCTCCCTCTCTCCCTTTCTCACTCACTCTCTCTCCCCCTCCCTCTCTCGCTCTCTCCCTCTCTTGTTCTCTCTCTCACACTTACTCTCTCTATCTCTCTCTCCCTCTCACTCTCTCTTGCTGTCTCTCCCTCACTCTCTCTTTCGTTCGCTCTCTCTCCCTCTCTCTCTTTCACTTTCACTCTCTCTCACTCTCTCTCTCTCTCTCAATGGTTCTCTCCCTCTCTCAATTACACACTCTCTCTATCTCTTACTCTCTCTCTCTCCCTCTCTCTCCCCTCTCTCTGTCTATCTCTCTCTCACTTTCTCATTCACTCTCTATGTATCTCTTGGTCCCTCTCTCTCATTCACTCTCACTCTATCACTCTCCCTCTCTCTCCCTCTCTCCCTTTGTCTCATTCTCTCTCCCCCTTCTCTCTCTCGCTCTGATACTCTCTCTATCTTGCTCTTTCTTTCACTGTCTCTCCCTCCTTCTCTCGTTCCCTCTCTCTCGCCCTCTCTCATTCTCTCTCTCTCACCCTCTCTTTCTCTCTGTCCCTTTCTCTCTTTCTCTGTCTCTCTCCCTCTGTCTCTCACTTACACACTCTCCCTGACACACACACACACACACACTCTCACTCTCTCTCCTCTCTCTCTCTTCCTTTATCTCCCTCCGTCTTTCCCTCTCTCTCTCTCTCCCTAACTCTCTCTCCCTCTCTCTATCTCTCTATCTCCCTCTTAATCTCTCTTGCTCTATTTCTCTCTCTCTGTCGCTCTATCTCTCCCTCTCACTCTCACTCTTTCCCTCTCTCTCTCCTGCTTTCTTTCTCTCTCTCCCTCTCTCTCCCTCTCTCTCTCTTTCTCTATCTCACTCACTTGGTCCCTCAAGTTCTATCTCTCTCTATCTCCCTATCTATATATCTCTCTCTATCTCCCTCTCTATATCTCTCTCTATCTCTCTATCTCTCTCTCCCTCTTTCCTTCTCTCTCTCGCTCCCTGTCTCTCCATCTCTCTCCCTCGCGCTCTTTCTCACTGTCTCCCTCTCTCGCTCTCTCTCCCTCCCTCTCGCCCTCTCTCGCTCTCTCTCTCTCTCTCTTTCTATCCCTCTCTCTGTCCCTTCCTCTCTTTCTCACTCGTTCTCTCTCTATCTCCTTATCACACACACACTCTCTCGCTCTCTCTATCTCTCACTCTCTATGTCTGTCTGTCTGTCTCTCTCTATCTCTCTCTCTAAAGCTCTCAGTCTTTTTCCCTCTATCTCCGTCCCTTCTTTTGTCTCACACACTTCCTATCCCTATCTCTTTCTATCTCAGTCTCTTTCCCTCTCTCTCTGTCCCTAGCTCTCTCTCACTGGCTCTCTCATTCTCTCTCTCACTCACTCTCACTGTCTTTTTAACTCACTCTCTCTATCTCTCTATCACACACAGTCTCTCTCACTCTCTCTATCTTTCACTCTCTTTGTCTGTCTCTCTCTCTCTCGTTCTCTCTCTCAAGCTCTCAGTCAATCTCCCTCTCTCTCTGTCCCTTCTTCTCTCTCTCACACTTTCTCTCTCTATCTCTTTCTATCTGTCGCTCTAGTTCGCATTCTCTTATTCTCTCGCTCTCTCGCTCTCTCGTTCTCTCGATCTCACTATCTCTTTCTATCTCACACTCTCCCCCCCTCTCTCTCTTTCTCTCACTCTTTCTCCCTCCCTCTATTTATCTCTCTCTCTCTCTCTCTCTTTCACTCTCACTCTATGTCTCTCTCTCTCTCTCTCTCACTCTCACTCTATGTCTCTCTCTCACTCTTTTGCCCTCTCTCTCTCTTTCCCACTCTCTTTCACTCTCTTTCTGACTCTCTCTTTCGCTCTATCTCTCTTTCTCTCTCTCTCTCTCTCTCCCTCTCTCTCTATCTATATGTCTCTCTCCCTATCATTCGCTCAATCGCTCTCTGTCTCTCACAAACTCTCTCACAAACTCTCTCCATCTCTCTCTATCTCTCTCTCCCTCTCTCCTTCTCTCCCTCTCTCTCGCTATTTCTCCCTCTCTCCCTCTCTCTCTCTTCCTTTGTCCCTCTTTCCCTCTCGCTCGCTCTCTCTCCCTCCCGATCGCTCTCTCCCTATCTCCCGCACTCCCTCCCTGTCTCGCTAAGTTAGTCTCTCTCTCTCTCTCGCTCGCTCTCTCTCCCTCTCGATCGCTCTCTCTATCTCTCTCACTCACTCTCTCTATCTCTCTCTCTCTCTCTCTCACTCAGCCCCTCTCTCAATCTCTCCCTCTTTCTCTCAATTTTCCCCTCTCTCAATCTCTCCCCACTTTCTATCTCTAACTCTCTCACGCTCTTTCCCTCTAACTCTCTCATGCTCTCTCTCTCTACCTCCCTTTCACTCTCTCTCCTTATGTCTCCCTCTCTATATCTCCCTCAATCTCTCTCCCCCTCTCTCTCACTCGCTAACCCTCTCTTCCTCTCTCCCTCTCTCACTCCCTCTCTCTATCTCTATCTCCCTCTCTCTCCCTCTCTCACTCGCTCTCTCACTCTCTCTTTCGCTCGCTCTCCCTCTCTCTCTCTATGGTTGTCTCCCTCTCTCTATCTCACACTCTCTCTATCTCTCTATCGCTCTCTTTCTCTCTATCTCCATGTCGCTCTCTATCTCACTCCCCCTCACTTCCTCTCTCCCTCTCTCTCTATCTCTCTCCCTATCTCCCTCCCTTTCTCTCTCTCTCCCTCTCTGCCTCTCTTTCTCGCTCCCTCTCTCCCTCCCATTCTCTATCTCTCTCTCTCACTCTCTCCCTCTCTCTCCCTCTCTCTTTCACTTTGTCGCTCTCTCTTTCTCTCCCTTTCTCTCTCTCTCACTCACTATCTCTCTCTCACTCACTATCTCTCTCTCACTCACTCCCTCACACACACAGTCATTCTCTCTTCTCTTTCACTCACTCTCTCTATCTCTCTCTCACTCTTTCTCCCTCTCTCTCCCTCTCACACTCTCTCACTCTCTGTCTCACTCTCTCTATCTCTCTCCCCCTCTCGCTCGATCTCTCTCTCTCTTAGCACTCTCTCCATCTCTCTTTCTTTCTCTCTCTCGATCGCTCTCTCTCCCCCTCTCTCTCACACTCTCGTTCTCTCTCACTCTCTCTCTCTATGGTTCTCTCCCCTCTATCTCAAACTCTCTCTCTCTCTCTCTATCTCCCTCTCTTTCTCTCTCAATCTGTCGCTCTCTCTCTCCCTTTCTCTCTCTCTCTCTTTCACTCACACGCTCTGTCTCTCTCTTTCACTCTTTCTCCCTCTCTCTCTCTTTCGCACTCTCCTTCACTCTCTTTCTCACTCTCTCTTTCGCTTTCTCCCACTCTCTCTCACTCTCTCTCTCTCCCTCCCTCTCTCTTTCTCTCTTTCTCACTCTCTCTCCCTCTCACTCTCTCTCCCGCTATCTCCCTCTCCATATCTCTCTCGATCGCTATCCCTCTCCCACTATCACTCACTAACCCTCCCTCCCTCTCTCACTTCCTCTCTCTATCTCCATCTCCTTCCCTCCCTCTCTCTTTCTCTCTTTCTCTCGCTCCCTCTCTCTTCTCTCCCTCTCTCTTGTTTGCTCTCTCTCACTCTCACCCTCCTCTCTCTCTCCTTCTCTCTCTATCTCTCTCTCTCTCGCTCTCTCTCCCTCACGATCTCTCTCTCCCTGTTTCCCGCTGTCTCTCCCTATCTCGCTATGTCAGTCTCTCTCTCTCTCATACGGTCACGCTCTCTATCCCTCTCAGTCTCTCCCTCTCTCTCCCCCATCTCTCTATCCCCCTCTCTCTCCGTCTCTCACCTTTTCTCTCTCTCCCACTCTCTCTCACTCTCGCTTTCTCCCCCTCTCTCTCATTCTCTCTCTCCCTCCCTCCCACTCTCTTTCTCTCTTTCTCACTCTCTCCCTCTGACTCTCTCTGCCTTTATCTCCCTCTCTATCCTCTCTTAATCGCTATCCCCCTCTCACTCTCACTCACTAACCCTCTCTCCCTCTCTCACTCCCTCTCTCTCTATCTCTATCTCCCTCCCTCCCTCTCTCTTTCTCTCTCACTCCCTCTCTCTTCTCTCCCTCTCTCTTATTTGTGCTCTCTCACTCTCACCCGCCTCTCTCTCTCCTTCTCTCTCTCTCTATGCCTCTCTCTTCCTCTCTCCCTTTCAATCATTCTCCCTTTCTCACTCACTCTCCCTCTATCTCTCGCTCTCTTTCTCTATCTCTCTCACTCCCTCACACTCTCTCTTGCTCTCTCTCTCCCTCTCTCACTCACTCTCTCTATCTCTATCTCCCACTCAGCCCCTCTCTTAATCTCTCCCCCCTCTCTATCTCTCCCTCTCTCTCTATATCTCTCTCCCTCTCTGTATCTCTAACTCTCTCACGCTCTTTCTCTCTAACTCTCTCACGCTCTCTCTCACTACCTCCCTCCCACGCTCTCTCTCACTACCTCCCACTCTCTCTCAACCTTTCTCCCTTTCTCACTCACTCTCTCTCCCTCCCTCCCTCTCTCACTCTCTCTCTCACACTCTCTCTCCCTCTGGCTCTCTCACAATCTCTCCCTCTCTCTCTCAATCACTCTACCTCTCTTTCTCAAACTCATTTTTGCTCTCTGTCTCACTCTCTCACGCTCTCTCTACCTCCCTCTCTCTCTCTCCCACTCTTTCTCTAACTCTTTTTCGCTCTCAGTCTCACCCTGCCTCTTTCTCTCACTCACTCTCTCTCTCTCTCTCTCCCACTCACTCACTCTCTCCCTCACCTCTTACTCTCCCTCCCTCTCTTTCTCTAACTCACTCACTCTCTCTCCCTCCCTCTCCCTCTCTGACTCGCTCTCTCACTCTATCTCTCTCGTTCGCTCTCTGTCTCCCCCCTCTCTCTATGGTTGTCTCCCTCTCTCTATCTCACACTCCATCTCTATCTCTCTCTATCTCTATCTCTCTCCCTATCTCCCTCTTTTTCTCTCTCTCCCTATCTCCCTCTATCCCTCACTCCCTCTCTCCCTCTCTCTATCTCTCTCTCTCTCCCTCTCTGTTTCTCTCTCTCCCTCTCTCCCTCTCTTTCTCTCTCCCTCTCTCCCTCTTTCTCTGTCTCTCTCTCTCTCGCTCTCTCCCACTCTCTCTCACTCTGTCGCTCTCTCTTTCTCTCCCTTTCTCTCTCTCTCACTCACTCTCTCTCTCACTCACTCACTCTCTCTCACTCACTCACTCACTCCCTCGCTCTCTCTCTCTCTCTCTCTTTTTCACTCAATCTCTCTATCTCTCTCTCACTCTTTCTCCCTCTCTCTCCCTCTCTCTCTCACTCTCTATCTCTCTCTATCTCTCTCTGCCTCTCGCTCACACTCTCTCTCTCTCACGTACTCTCTCTCTATCTCTCTCTCTTTCTCTCTTTCACTCTCTCTCTCACTCACTCTCTCTCGCCTCTCTCTTTATGGTTCTCTCCCCTCTATCTCACACTTTCTCTATCTCTCTCTTTTTGTCTATCTCTCTCCCTCTCTCCCTCTCTCTCTCAATCTGTCGCTCTCTCTCTCCCTCTCTCTCTCACTCACTCTCTCCCTTCCTCTCTCTCTCTCACTCTAGTTCTCACTCTCTCTCTATCTCTCTCTCTCTATCTCTCTTCCTCTCGCTCTATCTTCCTCTACCTCTCTGTCTCTCTCTTTTTCTCCCTCCCACTCTCCCTCTCTGTCACTTGCTCGCTATTCTCCCTCTCTCTCTCTTCCTCTCTCCCTCTCACTCGCACTCTTTGTCTCTTGTTCTCTCTCTCTTTCTCTCTCGTTCTCTCTCTGTTTCTCTCTATGTCAGTCTCTCTCTGTATCTCTCTCTCTCTCTTACATTCTTGCACTCAATCCCTCTCACTCTCTCCCTCTCTCTCCCCCTCTCTCTGTATCACTCCTTTTCTCTCTCTCCCTCTTACCGTCTCTCTCTCCCTCCTTCTCTCTCTCACTCTCGCTTTCTCCCCTCTCTCTCGCTCTCTCCCTCCCACTCTCTTTCTCTCTCTCTCTCTCTCTTTTTTTCTCTTGCTCCCTCTCTCTTGCTCTCTCGCTCTCTCTTATTTGCTCTCTCTCTCTCACCCTCCCATCCTCTCTCCCTCCCTCTCTCACTCTCTCGTACTCACTCTCACTCTTGATCTCTGTCACTCTCTCCTTTCATCTCACACTCGCTGTCTCTATCTCTCTCTCTCTCCCTCTCTCTCAACCTTTCTCCCTTTCTCACTCACTCCCTCTCCCTCCCTCCCTCTCTCACTCTCTCTCTCACACTCTCTCTCCCTCTGGCTCTCTCACAATCTCTCCCTCTCTCTCTCAATCACTCTACCTCTCTTTCTCAAACTCATTTTTCCTCTCTGTCTCACTCTCTCACGCTCTCTCTACCTCCCTCTCTCTCTCTCCCACTCTTTCTCTAACTCTTTTTCGCTCTCTGTCTCACCCTACCTCTTTCTCTAACTCACTCACTCTCTCTCTCTCTCTCCCACTCACTCACTCTCTCCCTCACCTCTCACTCTCCCTCCCTCTCACACTCCCTCCTTCTCTTTCTCTAACTCACTCACTCTCTCTCCCTCCCTTTCCCTCTCTGACTCGCTCTCTCACTCTATCTCTCTCGTTCGCTCTCTGTCCCCCCTCTCTCTCTATGGTTGTCTCCCTCTCTCTATCTCACACTCCATCTCTATCTCTCTCTATCTCTCTCCCTCTCTTTCTCTCTCTCCCTATCTCCCTCTATCCCTCACTCCCTCTCTCCCTCTCTCTATCTCTCTCTCTCTCTCCCTCTCTTTTTCTCTCTCTCCCTCTCTATCTCTCTCACTCTCGCCCTCTCTCCCTCTCTTTCTCTATCTCTCTCACTCTCGCTCTCTCCCACTCTCTCTCACTCTGTCGCTCTCTCTCTTTCTCTCCCTTTCTCTCTCTCTCACTCACTCTCTCTCACTCACTCACCCACTCCCTCGCTCTCTCTCTCTTTTTCACTCAATCTCTCTATCTCTCTCTCACTCTTTCTCCCTCTCTCTCTCACTCTCTCTCACTCACTCTCTATCTCTCTCTATCTCCCTCTGCCTCTCGCTCGCTCTCTCTCTCTCTCACGTACTCTCTCTCCATCTCTCTCTCTCTTTCTCTCTCTCACTCTCTCTCTCACTCACTCTCTCTCCCCCCTCTCTCTCTATGGTTCTCTCCCCCTCTATCTCACACTCTCTCTATCTCTCTCTCTCTCTTTGTCTATCTCTCTCTCATTCTCTATCTCTCTCCCTCCTTCCTGCTCTCTCTCTCTCAATCTGTCGCTCTCTCTCTCTCCCTCTCTCTCTCACTCACTCTCTCTCTTCCTCTCTCTCTCTCACTCTCGTTCTCACTCTCTCTCTATCTCTCTTCCTCTTGCACTCTCTTCCTCTTGCTCTCTCTTCCTCTACCTCTTTGTCTCTCTCTTTTTCTCCCTCCCACTCTCCCTCTCTGTCTCTTGCTCGCTATTCTCCCTCTCTCTCTTCCTCTCTCCTTCTCTCCCGCTCGCTCGCTCTCGTTGTCTCTTGTTCTCTCTCTCTTTCTCTCTCGTTCTCTCTCCCTTTCTCTCTATGTCAGTCTCTCTCTGTATCTCTCTCTCTCATACATTCTTGCACTCAATCCCTCTCACTCTCTCCCTCTCTCCCCCTCTCTTTGTATCACTCCTTTTCTCTCTCTCCCTCTTACCGTCTCTCTCTCCCTCCCTCTCTCTCTCACTCTCGCTTTCTCCCCCTCTCTCTCGCTCTCTCCCTCCTTGTCTCTTTCTCTCTCTCTCTCTTTTTCTCTTGCTCTCTCTCTCTTGCTCTCTCGCTCTCTCTTATTTGCTCTCTCTCTCTCACCCTCCCATCCTCTCTCCCTCCCTCTCTCACTCTCTCGTACTCACTCTCACTCTTGATCTCTGTCACTCTCTCCTTTCATCTCACACTCGCTGTCTCTATCTCTCTCTCTCTCTCTATCCCTCTCTCTCAACCTTTCTCCCTTTCTCACTCACTCTCTCTCTCCCTCCCTCTCTCACTCTCTCTCTCACTCTCTCTCCCTCTCACTCTCTTTTGTTGTCTCTCCATCCCTCTGTCACTCACTCTCTATGTTTCTCTCTCCCTCTTCGTCTCTCTCAATCTCTCCCTCTCTCTCAATCTCTTTGTCTCTCTTTCTCTAACTCTCCATCTCAGTCTCTCTCTAACTCTCTCACGCTCTCTCTCTACCTCCTTCTCACTCTCTCCCTCTCTTTCTATATCCCTCTCTCTCTCTCTCTCTCTCTCCCACTCACTCCTCTCAATCTCCCTCCCTCCCTCTCTCGCTCACTCACTCTCCTTCACACTACGCTTCTCTCTCCCTCTATCTCCCTCTCGAGTTCTCTCTCTATCCCTATCCCTCTCTCTCACTCATTAACCCCCTATCCCTCTCTCGCGCTCTCTCTCTCACTCGCTCTCACTCTCACTCTCTCACTCGCTCTCTCTCTATGTCACTCTCCCTCTATGGTTCTCTCCCTCTCTTTGTCTCACTCTCGCTCTCTCTCACTCTCTCTATGGTTCTCTCCCTAGCTTTTTCTCACTGGCTCTCTCACACTCTCTCTCACTCACTTTCACTGTCTTTCTAACTCACTCTCTCTCTATCTCTCTATCACACACACTTTCTCTCTCTCCCTCTCTCTCTATCTCTCACTCTCTATGTCTGTCTGTTTGTTTGTCTGTCTGTCTGTCTCTCTCTCTCGTTCTCTCTTTCAAGCTCTCAGTCTCTCTCCCTCTCTCTATCCCTTCTTCTCTCTCTCACACTTTCTCTCTCTATCTCTTTCTATCTCTCGCTCTAGTTCGCATTCTCTTATTCTCTCGCTCTCTCTCTATCTCTCATTCTCTCGTTCTCTCACTATCTCTTTCTATCTCATACTCTCCCCCCGCTCTCTCTCTCTCTCTTTCTCTCTCCCTTTCTCTCTCCCTTTCTCTCTCCCTTTCTCTCACCCTTTCTCTCTCTCCCTCTATTTATCTCTCTCGCTCTCTCTCACTCACACACTCTCTCTATCTCTCCCTCCCTCTATCTCTCCCTCCCTCTCTCTTGCTCTCTCGCTCTCTCTTATTTGCTCTCTCTCTCTCTCACCCTCCCATCCTCTCTACCTCCCTCTCACTCTCTCTCCCTCTATCTCCCTCTCTATATCTCTCTCAATCTCTATCCCCCCTCTCTCACTCACTAACCCTCTCTCCCTCTCTTACTCCCTCTCTCTGTCTCTATTTCCCTCTCACTCGATCTCTCTATCTCTCTCTCACTCTTTCTCCCTCTCTCTCTCTCACTCTCTCTCTCACTCACTCTCCCTCGCTCTATCTCTCTCTGCCTCTCGCTCGCTCTCTCTCTCTCACATACTCTCTCTCCATCTCTCTCTTTCTCTCTCTCACTCTCTCTCTCACTCGCTCTCTCCCCCCCCTCTCTCTATGGTTCTCTCCCCTCTATCTCACACTCTCTCTATATCTCTCTCTCTTTTTGTCTATCTCTCTCTCATTCTCAATCTCTCTCCCTCTCTCCCTCTCTTTCTCTCTCAATCTGTTGCTCTCTCTCTCTCCCTCTCTCTCACTCACTCTCTCCCTTCCTCTCTCTCACTCTCTCTCTCACTCTCATTCTCACACTCTCTCTATCTCTCTCTCTATCTCTCTTCCTCTCGCTTTCTCTCTTCCTCTATCTCTCTGTCTCTCTCTTTTTCTCTCTCCCTCTCTGTCTCTCACTCGCT
The DNA here is from genome assembly GCA_003255025.1 of Datisca glomerata. Classification (NCBI taxonomy): domain Eukaryota; kingdom Viridiplantae; phylum Streptophyta; class Magnoliopsida; order Cucurbitales; family Datiscaceae; genus Datisca; species Datisca glomerata. The sequence continues at coordinate 73,854 of QANY01012495.1, read as the reverse complement.
ATTCTCCCTCTCTTCCTCTATCTCTCTGTCTCTCTCTTTTTCTCTCTCCCTCTCTATCTCTCTTCCTCTTGCTCTCTCTTTCTCACCCTCTCTCTCGCTCTCTCTCTCTATCTCTCATTCTCTGGCTCTCTCACTATCTCTTTCTATCTTACACTCGCTCCCGCTCTCTCTCTATCTCTTTCTATCTCTCACTCTAGTTCGCATTCTCTTATTCTCTCACACTCTCTCTATCTCTCATTCTCTCGCTCTCTCACTATCTCTTTCTATCACACACTCTACCCCCGCTCTGTCTCTCTTTCTCTCTCTTTCTCTCTCCCTCTGTTTATCATTCTCGCTCTTTCTCACTCACACACTCTCTCTATCTCCCCCCCTCTCCCTCCCTCTCTTGCTCTCTCTCTCACCCTCCCATGCTCTCTACCTCCCTCTCACTCTCTCTCAATCTATCTCCCTCTCTATACCTCTCTCAATCTCTATCCCCCCTCTCTCTCACTCACTAACCCTCTCTCCCTCTCTTACTCCCTCTCTCTCTATCTCTATCTCCCTCTCTCACTCGCTCTCTCACTCTATCTTTATCGCTCGCTCTCCCTCTCCCCCATCTCTCTCTATGATTGTCTTCCTCTCTCTATCTCTCTTTCTCTATCACTCTCTCCCTCTCTCCCTCTCTTTCAATCTCTCCATGCCGCTCTCTCCCTCTATCCCTCTCTCCCTCATTCCCTCTCTCCCTCTCTCTCTATCTATTTCTCCCTCTCTCCCTCTCTTTTTCTCTCTCTCCCTCTCTCCCTCTCTTTCTCTCTCCCTCTCTTTTTCTCCCTCTCTCTCCCTCTGTCCCTCTCTTTCTCTCTCCCTCTCTCCCTCTCTTTCTCTATCTCTCTATCTCTCTCTCTCTCTCCCTCTCTCTCCCTCTCTCTCACTCTGTCGCTCTCTCTCTCTCTCTCTCTCTCACTCACTCTCTCTCACTCACTCACTCCCTCGCTCTCTCTCTTTCACTCAATCTCTCTATCTCTCTCCCGCTCTTTCTCCCTATCTCTCTCACTCTCTCTCACTTACTCTCTCTCTCTTTCTATCTCTCTGCCTCTCGCTCGCTCTCTCTCTCTCTCACGTACTCTCTCTCCATCTCTCCCTCTTTCTCTCTCTCACTCTCTCTCTCTCACTCGTTCTCTCCCCCTCTCCCTCTTTCTCACTCTCGCGCTCCCTCACTCTCTCTATGGTTCTCTCCCCTTTATCTCACACACTCTCTCTATCTCTCTCTCTCTATCTCTCTCTCTCTATCTCTCTCTCTCTATCTCTCTCCCTCTCTCCCTCTCTTTCTCTCTCAATCTGTCGCTCTCTCTCTCTCTCACTCACTCTCTCTCTCTCTCACTCACTCTCTCTCCCTTCCTCTCTCTTTCTCACTCTCTCTCTCTATCTCTCTTCCTCTCGCTCTCTCTTTCTCTACCTCTCTGTCTCTCTTTTTCTCTCTCCCTCTCTCCCTCTCGGTCTCTCACTCGCTATTCTCCCTCTCTCTCTCTTCCTCTCTCCTTCTCTCCCTCTCACTCGCTCTCTTCCTCTCTCGTTCTCTCTCTCTTTCTCTCTCATTCTCTCTCCACTTCTCTCTATGTCAGTCTCTCTCTGTCTCTCTCTCTCTTACGTTCTCGCTCTCAATCCCTTTCACTCTCTCCCTCTCTCCCCCCTCTCTCTATATCTCTCCTTCTCTCTCTCTCCCTCTCACCGTCTCTCTCTCCCTCCCACTCTCTTTCTGTCTCCCTCCCACTCTCTTTCTCTCTCACTCCCTCTCACACTCTCTTGCTCTCTCTCTGCCTCTCTCACTCACTCTCTCTATCTCTCTCTCTCACACTCAGCCCTTCTCCCAATCTCTCCCTCTCTCTCTTAATCTGTCCCTTTCTCCCTCAATCTCTCTCCCACTCTTTATCTCTAACTCTCTCACGCTCTTTCTCTCTATCTCTCTCACGCTCTCTCTCTACCTCCCTCTACTTCTCTCTCCCTCTATCTCCCTCTCTATATCTCTCTCAATCTCTCTCCCCCCCTCTCTCTCACTCATTAACCCTATCTCCATCTCTCACTCCCTCTCTCTCTATATCTATCTCCCTCTCTCTCCCTCTCTCACTCGCTCTCTCACTCTCTCTCCCTCCTTCTCTCTCTATGGTTGTCTCCCTCTCTATCTCCCTCTTTCTATCTCCCTCTCTCTCTCTATGTGTCTCTCTTCATCCCTACCCCTCTCTATATATGTCTCTCTTCGTCCCTATCCCTCTCTTACTCCCTTCTACTCTATCTATACCTCTCTCTCTGTCACACTCACTCTCTTTCTCTTTCTTTCTCTATCACTCTCTCCCTCACTATCGCTCTCTCTCCCTTTCTCTCTCTCCCTCTTTCACTCACACTCTCTGTCTCTCTCTCACTCTTTCTCCCTCTCTCTCTCTCTTTCCCACTCTCTTTCACTCTCTTTATCACTCTCTCTTTCACTCTCTCTTTCACTCTCTCTCTCTATCTCTCTCTCTTTCTCTATCACTATCTCCCTCTCTTTCTCTCTCTCTATCGCTCTCTCTCATTCCCTTTCTCTCTCACAGCATTCTCTCTCTCACTCACTGACTCTCTCTATCCCTCTCTCTCTCTTTCACTCACTCTCTCTCACTCTTCCTCTCTCTCTCACACTCTCTCACTCTCTTTCTCACACACTCTCTCTTTTTCTCTCTCCCAAACTCTCTCTCTCTCTCATGCACGCTCTATCCATCTCTCTCTCTCCCTCTCTCTCTCTCTCCCTCTCTCTCTATATCTATCTCCCTCTCTCTCCCTCTCTCAAACTCTCTCTCTCTCACGCACGCTCTCTCCATCTCTCTCTCTCTCCCTTTCCATCTCTCTCTCTCTCCCTCCTTCCCTCTCTCTCTCAATCTGTCGCTCTCTCTCTCTCCCTCTCTCTCACTCACTCTCTCTCTTCCTCTCTCTCTCTCTCACTCTCGTTCTCTCTCTCACTCTATCTCTCTTCCTCTTGCTCTCTCTTCCTCTACCTCTCTGTCTCTCTCTTTTTCTCCCTCCCACTCTCCCTCTCTGTCTCTTGCTCGCTATTCTCCCTCTCTCTCTCTTCCTCTCTCCTTCTCTCCCTCTCGCTCACTCTCTTTGTCTCTTGTTCTCTCTCTCTTTCTCTCTCGTTCTCTCTCCCTTTCTCTCTATGTCAGTCTCCCTCTGTATCTCTCTCTCTCTCTTACATTCTTGCACTCAATCCCTCTCATTCTCTCCCTCTCTCTCCCCCTCTCTCCCCCTCTCTTTGAATCTCTCCTTTTCTCTCTCTCCCTCTCACCGTCTCTCTCCCCCTCCCTCTCTCTCTCACTTCGCTTTCTCACCCTCTCTCTCGCTCTCTCTCTCCCTTCCACTCTCTTTCTCTCTCTCTCTTTTTCTCTTGCTCCCACTCACTTTCTCTTTCGCTCTCTCTTATTTGCTCTCTCTCTTTCTCACCCTCCCATCCACTCTCCCTCCCTCTCTCACTCTGTCGCGCTCTCTCTCACTCTTGATCTCTGTCTATTTCTCCTTCTCTCTCTCACTCGCTGTCTCTCTCTCTCCCTCTCTCTCAACCTTTCTCCCTCTCTCACTCACACTCTCTCTCTCTCCCTCTCTCACGCTCTCTCTCTCACTCGCTCTCACTCACTCTCTCGCCCGCTCTCTCTCCCTCTCTCTGTCTCACTCTCGCTCTCTCTCACTCTCTCTCTATCGTTATCTCCCTAGTTCTCTCTCACTGGATCTCTCACACTCTCTCTCACTCACTCTCTCACTCACTCTCACTGTTTTTGTCACTCACTCTCTCTCTCTATATCTCTTTATCACACACACTCTCTCTCACACTCTCTCTATCTCTCACTCTCTATGTCTGTTTGTCTGTCTGTCTCTCTCTCTCTCATTCTCTCTCTCACTCACATGATAATGTAACATAAAACATTGTGTGCCGTTAGAGTCACATGCCCACCAACTCTGTGTTATTTGTCTTATCCTTCGAGAAGGGTCTCTGTGTCAACTCGTCCTTTTTGAGAGGGTCTGTGTATATGTTCTAGTTGGCCTTGTGGGAAGGCATTATTGCATCTAGTTCAACCTTCTTGAAAGTGTGGACTGGTACTCGTAGGAAAGGTCACTTATACGTACCTTACAAGCTAATAATTTGACCGACTGGTAATTCTGTTCTTTTCTAGGTGTGGTGGCGAGCTCTAATGAAAGTTGACCAGTAAATTCAGTAAGGAAAGAAAATAATTGTAGAGGCCTAAAATGCACTAGCCCAAGCCTCACCTCATAAGTTCAAAAGCCATTAGAGCGGTCTTTGGCCTGACCAAGTCTCTTTGGTCCACACTAAAAAGCCCATGGACTCATTAAAAATGTATTCATTCTCTAACTCTCTAGCCTTACGCTGTTAAAATCCTTACTTACTTGAGTGCTAGAGTCTAATTGGCTAGGCACCACATTGGTGCCAAATTGATACTCTTACGTTCACTATTTTTATCTTATTCTTAGGTTCATCATCCAATCACCCGGTGATGTGTGAAAACACCTCTGACAATAGATTTTCAGCATCTGTACTTTGGCGAAGTCTGTGGAAAATGAATTCTGTCCTTTCTTCTCTCTCTCACACTTTCTCTCTCTCTCTTTCTATCTCTCGCTCTAGTTCACATTCTCTTATTCTCTCGCTCTCTCTCTATCTCTCATTCTCTCGCTCTCTCACAATCTCTTTCTATCTCACACTCTCCCCCCGCTCTCGCTCTCTTTCTCTCTCTCTTTCTCTCACCCTTTCTCTCTCTCCCTCTGTTTATCTCTCTCGCTCTCTCTCACTCACACACTCTCTCTATCTCTCCCTCTCTCCCTCCCTTTCTCTTGCTCTCTCACTCTCTCTTATTTTCTCTCTCTCTCTCTCTCATCCTCCCATCCTCTCTCCCTCCCCCTCTCACTCTCTCGCGCTCTCTCTCACTCTGGATCTCTCTCTCCTTCTCTCTCAACCTCGCTCTCTCTATCTCTCTCTATCTCTCTCTCCCTCTCTCTCTCAAATTTTCTCCCTCTCTCACTCTCTCTCTCAGTCTCTCTCTCACACTCTCTCTCACGCTCTCTCTCTCCCTCTCACTCTCTCTTGTTGTCTCTCTCCCTCTGTCACTCACTCTCTCTATCTTTCTCTCTCCCTCAGCTTCTCTCTCAATCTCTCCCTCTCTCTCTCAATGTCACTACCTCTCTTTCTCTAACTCTCTCTCAATTTCACTACCTCTCTTTCTCTAACTCTCTCTCTCACACACTCTCTCTAACTCTCTCACGCTCTCTCGCTCTACCTCCCTCTCTCTCTCCCTCTCTTTCTCTATCCCCCCTCTCTCTCTCCCACTCACGCACTCTCTCTCTCTCCTCTCACTCTCCCTCCCTCTCTCTCGCTTGCTCACTCTCTCTCCCTCACACTCTGCCTCTCTCTCCCTCTATCTCCCTCTCTATATCTCTCTCTATCCCTCTCCCTCTCTCTCTCACTCATTAACCCTCTCTCCCTCTCCCTTTCTCTCTCACTCATTAACCCTCACTCTCTCCGTCTCTCGTGCTCTCTCTCTCTCACTCGCTCTCACTCTCACTCTCTAGTTCGCTCTCCCTCTCTCTCCCTCACTCTCACTCTTGCTCTCTCTCACTCTCTCTCTATGGTTCTCTCCCTATCTCTCTCTCACTGGTTCTCTCTCACTGGCCTTTCCACTCTCTCTCTCACTCACTCTCACTGTCTTTCTCACTCACTCTCTCTTTCTCTATCTCTCTATCACCCACACTCTCTCTTGCTCTCTCTCTATCTCTAACTCTCTATGTTTGTCTATCTTTTTGTCTCTCTCTCTCTCTCTCTCTCTCTCTCGTTCTCTCTCTCAAGCTCTCAGTCTCTCTCCCTCTCTCTCCGTCCCTTCTTCTCTCTCACACACTTTCTTTCTCTATCTCATTCTATCTCTCTCTCACATTCGCATTCTCTAATTCTCTCGCCCTCTCTCTATCTCTCATTCTCTCACTCTCTCACTATCTCATTCTATCTCACACTCTCCCCCCGCTCTCTCTCTCTTTCTCTCACCCCTTCTCTCTCTCCCACTGTTTATCTCTGTCGCTCTCTCTCACTCACACTCTCTTACTGTCTCACTCTCTCCCCCGCTCACTCCCTCTCTCTCTCTCTCTTTCACTCACACTCTCTGTCTCTCTCTGACTCATTCTCCCTCTCTCTCCCTTTCCCACTCTCTTTCACTCTCTTTCTCACACACTCTCTCGCTCTCTCTCTCTCTCTCTCTATCTCTCTCTCCCTCTCACTCGCTCAATCTCTCTCTCCCTCTCGCTCGCTCAATCTCTCTCCGTCTTTCACACTCTCTCTCTATCTCTCCCTGTCTCTCTCAACCACTCTCCCTCTCTATCTCTCTTGCTCGCTATTTCTCACTCTCTCCCTCTCACTCTCTTCCTATCTCCCTTTCTCCCTCTCGCTTTCTCTCTCTCCCTCTCGATCACTCTCTCCCTCTTTCCCGCTCTCTCTCCCTGTCTCGCTATGTCAGTCACTCTCTCTCTCATGCGGTCGCGCAGTCCATCCCTCTCACTCTCTCCCCCTCTCTCCCCCCATTTCTCTCTCCCCCCATCTCTCTCGCCCCCACTCTCTCTCTGCCTCTCTCCTTTTCTCTTTCTCCCTCTCTCCCTTTCTCTCCCTCCCTCTCTCTCACACTCTCGCTTTCTCCCCTTCTCTCTCACTCTCTCTCCCTCCCTCCCTCGCTCTCTCTCTCTTTCTCTCTTTCTCTCTCTCCCTCTCTCTTCTCTCCCTCTCTCTTATTTGGTCTTTCTCTCCCCTTCTCGCTCACACTCGCTCCCTCTCTCTCTATCCGTCTCTATCCTTTTCTCTCTCTCCGTCTCTCTCCTTTTCTCTCTCTCCCTCTCTCCATTTCTCTCCCTCCCTCTCTCTCACACTCTCGCTTTCTCCCCTTCTCTCTCACTCTCTCTCCCTCCCTCCCCCTATCTCTCTTTCTCTCTTTCTCTCTCTCCCACTCTCTTCTCTCGCTCTCTCTTATTTGCTCTCTCTCTCTCTCTCCCCTTCTCGCTCACACTCGCTCCCTCTCTCTCTATCTCTCTATCTCTCTATCTCTCCCTCTCTCTTTCAATCATTCTCCCTATCTTACTCACTCTCTCTCTCCCTTCGTCCCTCGCTCTCTTTCTCAATATCTCTCACTCCCTCTCACTCTCTCTTACTCTCTATCCCTTTCTCACTCACACACTCTCTCTCTCACTCAGCCCCTCTCTCAATCTCTCCCTCTCTTTCTCAATCTCTCTTCCTCTCTCTCTCTCTAACTCTTTCAAGCTCTTTCTCTCTAACTCTCTCACGCGCTCTCTCTTTCTACCTCCCTCTCACTCTCTCTCCCTCTGTCTCCCTCTCTATATCTTGCTTCCCCTCTCTCTCACTCACTAACACTGTCTCTCTCTCAATCCGTCTCTCTCTATCTCTATCTCACACTCTCTCCCTCTCTCTATCCCTCCCTCTCTCTCACTCATAACCCTCTCTCCCTCTCTCACTCCCTCTCTATCTACCTCTCTCTCCCTCTCTCAGTCACTCTCTCTCTCATGCGGTCGCGCTGTCCATCCCTCTCACTCTCTCCCTCTCTCTCTCCCCCATCTCTCTCTCCTCCACTCTCTCCGTCACTATCCTTTTCTCTCTCTCCGTCTCTCTCCTTTTCTCTCTCTCCCTCTCTCCCTTTCTCTCCCTCCCTCTCTCTCACACTCTCGCTTTCTCCCCTTCTCTCTCACTCTCTCTCTCCCTCCCTCCCTCTCTCTCTCTTTCTCTCTTTCTCTCTCTCCCACTCTCTTTTCTCGCTCTCTCTTATTTGCTCTCTCTCTCCCCTTCTCGCTCACACTCGCTCCCTCTCTCTCTATCTCTCTATCTCTCTATCTCTCCCTCTCTCTCTTTCAATCATTCTCCCTATCTTACTAACTATCTCTCTCCCTTCGTCCCTCGCTCTCTTTCTCAATCTCTCTCACTCCCTCTCACTCTCTCTTGCTCTCTCTCCCTTTCTCACTCACTCACTCTCTCTCTCTCTCACTCAGCTCCTCTCTCAATCTCTCCCGCTCTTTCTCAATCTCTCTCCCTCTCTCTATCTCTAACTCTCTCACGCTCTTTCTCTCTAACTCTCTCACGCACTCTCTTTCTCTACCTCCCTCTCACTCTCTCTCCCTCTGTCTCCCTCTCTATATCTCTCTCCCCCTCTCTCACTCACTAACACACACTCTCTCTCAATCCATCACTGTCTCTCTATCTCTATCTCACACTCTCTCCCTCTCTCTCTATCCCTCCCTCTCTCTCACTCATAACCCTCTCTCCCTCTCTCACTCCCTCTCTCTCTATCTCTCTCTCACTCTCTCCCTCTCTCGCTCTCTCTCTCTCTCTCACTCGCTCTGACTCTCACTCTCTCGCTCGCTCTGACTCTCACTCTCTCGCTCGCTCTCTCTCCCTCTCTCTCCCTCACTCTCACTCTTGCTCTCCCTCATTCTCTCTCTATGGTTCTCTCCCTATCTCTCTCTCACTGGCTCTCCCTCACTGGCTCTTTCACTCTCACTCTCACTCACTCTCACTGTCTTTCTCACTCACTCTTTCTTTCTCTATCTCTCTATCACCCACACTCTCTCTTGTTCTCTCTCTATCTCTCACTCTCTATGTTTGCCTATCCGTCTGTCTGTCTGTCTGTCTATCTCTCTCTCATTCTCTCTCAAGCTCTCAGTCTCTCTCCCTCTCTCCCCGTCCCTTCTTCTCTCTCACACACTTTCTCTCTCTATCTCTTTCTATGTCTCTCTCACATTCACATTCTCTGATTCTCTCGCTCTCTCTCTATCTCTCATTCTCTCACTCTCTCACTATCTCATTCTATCTCACACTCTCCCCCCGCTCTCTCTCTCTCTCTTTCTCTCACCCTTTCTCTCTCTCCCTTTGTTTATCTCTATCGCTCTCTCTCACTCACACTCTCTTGCTGTCTCACTCTCTCCCCCGCTCTCTCCCTCTCTCTCTCTTTCACTCACACTCTTTGTCTCTCTCTGACTCATTCTCCCTCTCTTTCTCTTTCCCACTCTCTTTCACTCTCTTTCTCACACTCTCTCTCGCTCTCTCTCTCTATCTCTCTCTCCCTCTCGCTCGCTCAATCTCTCTCCGTCTTTCACACTCTCTCTCCATCTCTCTCTGTCTCTCTCAACCACTCTCCCTCTCTATCTCTCTCACTCGCTATTTCTCCCTCTCTCCCTCTCACTCTCTTCCTATCTCCCTCTCTCCCTCTCGCTTTCTCTCTCTCCCTCTCGGTCGCTCTCTCTCCCTGTCTCGCTATGTCAGTCACTCTCTCTCTCTCTCATGCAGTCGCGCTGTCAATCCCTCTCACTCTCACCCTTTCTCTCCACCCATCTCTCTCTCCCCCACTCTCTCTCCGTCTCTCTCCTTTTCTCTCTCTCCCTCCCTCTCTTTCACACTCTCGCTTTCTCCCCTTCTCTCTCACTCTCTTTGTCCCTCCCTCCCTCTTTCTCTCTTTCTCTCTTTTTCTCTCTCTCCTCTCTCTCTCTCTTATTTGCTCTCCCTCTTTCCCCTTCTCTCTCACACTCACTCCCTCTCTCTCTATCTATCTATCTCTCTATCTCTCCCTTTCTCTTTCAATCATTCTCCCTATCTTACTCACTCTCTCTCCCTCTTCGTCCCTTGCTCTCTTTCTCAATCTCTCTCACTCCCTCTCACTCTCTCTTGCTCTCTCTCCCTTTCTCACTCACTCTCTCTCTCTCACTCAGCCCCTCTCTCAATCTCTCCCTCTCTTTCTCAATCTCTCTCCCTCTCTCTATCTCTAACTCTTTCACGCTCTTTTTCTCTAACTCTCTCACGCGCTCTCTCTCTCTACCTCCCTCTCACTCTATCTCCCTCTATCTCCCTCTCTATATCTCTCTCCCCGTCTCTCTCTCACTCACTAACACACACACTCTCTCTCTCAATCCCTCTCTCTCTATCTCTATCTCACTCTCTCTCCCTCACTCACTCGCTCTCTCTCTCCCTCTCTCTCTCTTTATGGTTGTCTCCCTCTCTCTATCTCACACATACTCTCTCTATCTCTCTATCTCTCTCTCCCTCTCTCGCTCTCTTTCTCTCTCTCTGTTGCTCTCTATCTCTCTCTCCCTCACTCCCTCTCTCCCGCTCTCTATCTCTCTCTCCCTCTCTCCTTCTCTTTCTCTCTCGCTCTCTCCCTCTCTTTCTCTATATCTCTCTCTCTCTCTCGCTCTCTCCCTCTCTCTCCCTCTCTCTATCACTCTGTCGCTCTCTGTCTTTCTCTCTATTTCTCTCTCACTCACTCTCTCTCACTCACTCACTCCCTCTCTCTCTCTCTCTTTCTCTTTCACTCACTCTCTCTGTCTCTCTTTCACTCTTTCTCCCCCCTCTCTCTCACTCTCTTTCACTCTCTTTCTCACACTCTCCCTATCTCTCTTACTCTCTCCCTCTCTCTCTATCTCTCTCTCCTTCTCCCTCGCTTTCTCTCTCTCACGCACTATCTCTCCATTTCTCTCTCTTTCTCTCTCTCACTCTCTCTCGCTCGCTCTCTCTCCGCCTCTCTCTCTCGCTCGCTCTCTCGCTCTCTCTTACTCTCTCTCTATGGTTCTCTCCCTTCTATCTCACACTCTCTCTATCTCTCACTCTCTCTTTCTCTATCTCTCTCCCTCTCTTTCTCTCTCAATCTGACGCTCTCTCTCCCTTTCTCTCTCTCACTCACTCCCTCTCTCTCACTCACTCACTCTCTCTCTCTCTCTGTCTCTTTTCCTCTCTCTCTCTTTCACTCACTCTCTCTGTTTCTCTCTCACTCTCTCACTCTCTTTCTCACTCACTTTCTCTCTCTCTCTCTCTCTTTCTCTATCTCTCTCTCCCTCTCGCTCGCTTTCTCTACCTCTCTGTCTCTCTCTTTTTCTCTCTCCCTCTCTCCCTCTCTATCTCTCGCTTGCTAATCTCCCTCTTTCTCTCTCGTTCTCCCTCCCTCTCTCTCTATGTCAGTCTCTCTCTCTCTCTTTCTGTTACATTCTCGCTCTTAATCCCTTTCACTGTCTCCCTCTCTCCCCCCTCTCTCCCCATCTCCCTCTCTCTCCCCCTTTCTCCCCCTCTCTCTGTCTCTCTCCTTTTCTCTCTCTCCCTCTCACCGTCTCTCTCTGACTCCCTCTCTCTCTCACTCTCGCTTTCTCCCCCTCTCTAACTCTCTCTCCATCCCCCTCTCTCTCTCTCGCTCTCTCTATCTCTTTCTCTCGCTCCTTTTCTCTTGCTCTCTTGCTCTCTCTTATTTGCTCTCTCTCTCACCCTCCCATCCTATCTCCCTCCCTCTCTCATTCTCTCACGCTCTCTCTCACTCTTGATT
>QANY01012495.1:0-60000 GCA_003255025.1 Datisca glomerata | reverse complement strand
ATCATACACACACACACACACTCTCTCTCTTTTTGTGTCTCTCTATCTCTCCCTCTATCCCTCTCTCTCTCTCTTTGTCACTCACTCACTCTCTCTCTTTCTCGCTCTTTCTCTCTCCCTCTCTCGCTATCTCTCTCTCTCACTTGCTCTCTGACACTCTCTCTCACGACCACTTTCTCTTCCTCTCTCTCTCTCCCTTGCTCTCTCTCTCACCCTTTCTCTATGGTTCTCCCTCTCTCTATCTCACATGCTCCCCCTCCCTCTCTCTCTTGCTCTCTGACTTTCTCTCTCTTTCTGTCTCCCTCTCTTTTCCTATCCCTCACTTTCTCTTTCTCTCTCTCACTCACTCTCTTTCTCTCCCACTCACTCACTCTTTCTCTCCCTCTCGCTCTCCCTCCCTCTCTCTCTCTATCTCTCACTCACTCTCTCTCACTCACTCTCTCTCCCTTACACTCTGCCTTTCTATCCAGCTATCTCCCTCTCTATATCTCACTCCCATTATCTCCCTCTCTATCTCTCTCCCTCTCTCTCTCACTCACTCACTCTCTCTCACTCTTTCTCCCGCTCTCTCTCACTCTCTTTCTCACTCTTTCTCTCTATCTCTCTCCCTCTCGCTCGCTCTCTCTACCTCTTTGTCTCTCTCTTTTGTTCTTTCTCCCTCACTCGCTCTCTGTCTCTCGCTCGCTATTCTCCCTCTTTCTCTCTCTCTCCCTTGCTCACTCTCTCACCCTTTCTCTATGGTTCTCCCTTTCTCTATCTCACACGCTCCCCCTCCCACTCTCTCTCTTGCTCTCTGACTTTCTCTCTCTTTCTCTCTCCCTCTCTTTCCCTATCCCTCGCTCTCTCTTTCTCACTCACTCACTCTCTTTCTCTCCTACTCACTCACTCTCTCTCTCCCTCTCACTCTCCCTCCCTCTCTCTCTCTCTCTCACTCTCTCTCCCTTACACTCCGCCTTTCTCTCCAGCTATCTCCCTCTCTATATCTCACTCCCATTATCTCCCTCTCTATCTCTCTCCCTCTCTCTCACTCACTCTATCTCTCTCACGCTTTCTCCTTCTCTCTCACTCTCTCTCACTCTCTTTCTCACTCTTTCTCTCTCTATCTCTCTCCCTCTCGCTCACTCTCTCTACCTCTTTGTCGCTCTCTTTTGTTCTTTCTCCCTCTCTCCCCCTCTCCCTCTCTATCTCTCGCTCGCTATTCTCCTCTCTTTCTCTCTCATTCTCTCTCCCCCTCTATCTATGTCAGTCTCTCTCTCTCTCTTTCTATTACGTTCTCGCTCTCAATCCCTTTCACTCTCTCTCTCCCCCTTCTCCCCCTCTCTCTGTCAATCTCCTATTCTCTATCTCCCTCTCACCGTCTCTCTCTAACTCCCTCTCTCTCTCACTCTCGCTTTCTCCCCCTCTCTCTCACTCTCTCTCCCTCCCTCCCTCTCTCTCTCTCTCTCTTTCGCTCACTGCTTTTCTCTTGCTCTATTGCTCTCTCTTATTTGCCCTCTCTCTCTCTCTCACCCTCACATCCTATCTCCCTCCCTCTCTCACTCTCTCGCGCTCTCTCTCACTCTTGATCTCTCTCTCTCCTTCTCTCTCACATTCTCTCTCTCTCTATCTCTCCCTCTTTCACCCATTCTCTCAATCTTTCTCCCTCTCTCACTCTCTCTCTCTCCCTCTCTCGCTCTCTCTCTTGCTCTCTCTTTCTCTCTCACTCTCTCTCTCTCCCTCTCACCCTCTCTTGCCCTTTCTCTCTACCTTTCTCACTCACTCTCTCTATCTCTCTCTCTATCTCTCTCTCTCCCTCTGCCCCTCTCAATATCTCTTCCTCTCTCTCTCAATCACTCTACCTCTCTCTCTAACTCTTTCTCGCTCTCTCTCTCGCTCTCTCATGCTCTCTCTCTACCTCCCTCTATCTCTCTCCCTCTCTTTCTCTATCCCTCCCTACCTCTTTCTCTAACTCACTCACTCTTTCTCTCTCCCACTCACTCAATCTCTCTCTCCTCTCACTCTCCCTCCCTCTCTCTCTCGCTCACTCTCTCTCCCTCACACTCCGCCTCTCTCTCCCTCTATCTCCCTCTCTATATCTCTCTCTATTCCTCTCCCTCTCTCTCTCTCACTCATTAACCCTCTCTCCCTCTCTCTCTCTCACTCACTCTCTCCCTTACACTCCGCCTTTCTCTCCAGCTATCTCCCTCTCTATATCTCACTCCCATTATCTCCCTCTATATCTCTCTCCCTCTCTCTCACTCACTCTATCTCTCTCACTCTTTTTCCTTCTCTCTCACTCTCTCTCACTCTCTCTCTCACTCTTTCTCTCTCTATCTCTCTCCCTCTCACTCACTCTCTCTACCTCTTTGCCGCTCTCTTTTGTTATTTCTCCCTCTCTCCCTCTCTCCCTCTCTGTCTCTCGCTCGCTATTCTCCTCTCTTTCTCTCTCGTTCTCTCTTTCTATTACGTTCTCGCTCTCAATCCCTTTCACTCTCTCTCTCTCCCCCTTCTCCCCCTCTCTCTGTCAATCTCCTATTCTCTCTTTCCCTCTCACCGTCTCTCTCTAACTCCCTCTCTCTCACTCTCGCTTTCTCCCCCACTCTCTCACTCTCTCTCCCTCCCTCCCTCTCTCTCTCTTTCTCTCGATGCTTTTCTCATGCTCTATTGCTCTCTCTTATTTGCTCTCTCTCTCTCTCTCACCCTCACATCCTATCTCCCTCCCTCTCTCACTCTCTCGCGCTCTCTCTCACTCTTGATCTCTCTCTCTCCTTCTCTCTCACACTCGCTCTCTCTCTATCGCTCTCTCTCTCAACCTCTCTCTCTCCCTCTCTCTCTTCCTCTCTCTCTCAACCTTTCTTCCTTTCTCACTCACTCTCTCTCCCTCCCGCTCTCGCTCTCTCTCACCCTCTCACTCTCTCTTGTTGTCTCTCTCCCTCTGTCACTCACTCTCACTATCTTTCTCTCTCCCTCTACGTCTCTCTCAATCTCTCCCTCTCTCTCAATCTCTCTACCTCTCTTTCTCTAACTCTCACCCTCTCTAACTCTCTCACGCTCTCTCTCTACCTCCCTCTCTCTCCCTCTCTTTATCTATCCCTCCCTCTCTCTCTCTCTCCCACTCACTCACTCTCTCTCTCTCTCCTCTCACTCTCCCTCCCCCTCTCTCTCTCGCTCACTCTCTCCCTCACACTCCGCCTCTCTCTCCCTCTATCTCCCTCTCTATTCCTCTCCTTCTCCCTCTCTCACTCATTAACCCTCTCTCCCTCTCTCACTCCCTCTCTCTCTATCTCTCTCTCTCCCTCTCTCGTGCTCTCTCTCTCTCACTCGCTCTTACTCTCAGTCTCGCTCTCTCTCACTCTCTCTCTATGGTTCTCCCCCTATCTCTCTCTCACTGGCTCTCTCACTCTCTTTCTCACTCACTCTCACTGTCTTTCTCACTCACTCTCTCTCTCTCTATCTCTCTATCTCTATCTCTCTCCCTCTCTCTCCCTCTCTCTCTCACGTACTCTCTCTCCATCTCTCTCTTTCTCTCTCTCCCTCTCCATCTCTCTCTGACTATTTCTTCCCCTCTCTCTCTTCCTATCTCCTTCTCTCCCTCTCGCTCTCTCTCTCTCATTCTCTCTCCCTCTCTCTCTATGTCACACACACACACACTCTCTCACCCTCTTATGTTCTCACTCTCTATCCCTTTCACTCTCTCCCTCTCTCTCATCCCTCTCTCTCTCACCCTCTTTCTTTGTCTCTCTCCTTTTTTGTCTCTCCCTCTCTCTACCTCCCTATCTCTCTCTTACTCTCTCTCTCTCTCACTCTCTCCCTCCCTCCCCCTTCTCTCTCCCTTTCTCTCGCTACCTCTCTCTTGCTCTCTCGCTCTCTTTTATTTGCTCTCTCTCTCTCACCCTCCCATCCTCTCTCCCTCCCTCTCTCACTCTCTCGCACAATCTCTCACTCTTGATCACTGTCTCTCCATCTGTCTCACACTCGCTCTCTCTCTATCTCTCTATCTCCCTCTCTCCCTCTCTCTCTCCCTCTCTCAATCTCTCTCTCTCTCTCACTCACTCTCTCTCTCTCCCTCTCTCACTCTCTCTCTCACTCTCTCTCTCTCCCTCTCACCCTCTCTTGCTCTTTCTCTCTACCTCTCTCACTCACTCTCTCTATCTCTCTCTCCCTCTACCTCTCTCAATATATCTTCCTCTCTCTCTCAATCACTCTACCGCTCTTTCTCTCACTCTTTCTCGCTCTCTCTCTCACTCTCTCATGCTCTCTCTCGCTATTCTCCCTCTCTCTCTATGTCAGTCTCTCTCTCTCTGTTACGTTCTCGCTCTCAATCCCTTTCACTCTCTCCCTCTTTCTCCCCCCTTCTCCCCCACTCTCTATGTCAGTCTCTCTCTCTCTCTTTCCGTTACGTTCTCGCTTTCCCTCCCTCTCTCTCTCGCTCACTCTCTCTCCCTTACACTCCGCCTTTCTCTCCCGCTATCTCCCTCTCTATATCTCTCTCCCTTTATCTCCCTCTCTATATCTCTCTATATCTCTCTCCCTCTCTCTTTTACTCACTCACCCTCTCTCCCTCTCTCACTCCCTCTCTCTATCTCTATCACACACTCTCTAACTCCCTCTCTCTATCTCTATCATACTCTCTCTCACTCCCTCTCTCCCTCTCGCTCGCTCGCTCTCTCTCACTCTCACTCTCTCACTCTCGCTCTCTCCCACTCTCTCTCACTCTCTCCCTCTCACTCTCACATGCTCTCTGTCTCTCCCTCTCTCACTCACGCTCTCTAGCTCTCTCTGCCTCTGCTTCTCTCTCAATCTTTCCCTCTCTCTCAAGCTCTCAACCTCTCTTTCTCTAACACTCACTCACTCTCTCTCTCTAACTCTCTCACGCTCTCTCTCTCCACCTCCCACTCTCTCTGTCTTCCTCTTTTTCTCTATCCCTCCCTCTCTCCCACTCACTTACTCTTTCTCTCTTCTCTCACTCTCCCTCCCTCTCTCTCTTGCTCACTCTCTGTCCCTCACATCCCGCCTCTCTTTCCCTCTATCTCCCTCTCTATATCTCTCTCTATCTCTCTCCCACTCACTCACTCTCTCTCTCTCACTCTTTCTCCCTCTCTCTTTCCCCCTCTCTCTATCTCTCTCCTTTTCTCTCTCCCTCTCACCGTCTCTCTCTTTCCCCATCTCTCTATCTCTCTCCTTTTCTCTCTCTCCCCCTCTCTCTACCTCTCTCACTCTCTCACTCTCGCTCTTTCTCACTCTCACTCTCTCACTCTCGCACTCTCTCACTCCCTCTCCCACTATCTCTATCTCTCTCTACCTCTCTCCCACTCTCTCTCTCTCACTCGCTCTCTCCCTCCCACTCTCTTTCTCGCTCTCTCTCCCTCTCTCTCTCTCTCTCACTCTCGCTCTCTCTCACTCTCTCTCTATGGTTCTCTCTCTCTCTATCTCTATCACACACTCTCTCACTACCTCTCTATCTCTATCACACTCTCTCTCACTCCCTCTCTCTCTCGCTCGCTCGCTCTCTCTCACTCTCTCTCACTCTCTCCCTCTCACTTTCACATGCTCTCTCTCTCTCCCTCTCTCACTCATGCTCTCTAGCTCTCTCTGCCTCTGCTTCTCTCTCAATCTCTCCCTCTCTCTCAAGCTCTCAACTTCTCTTTCTCTAACACTCACTCTCTCTCTCTCTAACTCTCTCACGCTCTTTCTCTACCTCCCACTCTCTCTGTCTTCCTCTTTTTCTCTATCCCTCCCTCTCTCTTTCTCTAACTCACTCAATCTCCCTCTCTCCCACTCACTTACTCTTTCTCTCTTCTCTCACTCTCCCTCCCTCTCTCTCTTACTCACTCTCTGTCCCTCACATTCCGCCTCTCTCTCCCTCTATCTCCCTCTCTATATCTCTCTCTATCTCTCTCCTACTCACTCACTCTCTCTCTCTCACTCTTTCTCCCTCTCTCTTTCCCCCTCTCTCTATCTCTCTCCTTTTCTCTCTCTCCCTCTCACCGTCTCTCTTTAACTCCCTCTCTCTCTCACTCTCGCGTTCTCCCCCTCTCTTTGACTCTCTCTCCCTCTCTCTCTCTCTTTCTCTCGCTCCTATTCTCTTGCTCTCTTGGTCTCTCTTATTTGCTCTCTCTCTCTCTCTCACCCTCACATCCTATCTCCCTCCCTCTCTCACTCTCTCGCGCTCTCTCTCACTCTTGATCTCTCTCTCTCTCTCATTCTCTCTCACACTCGCTCTCTCTCTCAACCTCTATCTCTCCCTCTCTCTCTCCCTCTCTCTCTCCCTCTCTCTCTCAACCTTTCTCCCTTTCTCACTCACTCTCTCTCTCCCTCCCTCTCTCGCTCTCTTTCTCCCTCTGACTCTCTCTTGTTTTCTCTCTCTCTCTGTCACTCACTCTCACTATCTTTCTCTCTCCCTCTGCGTCTCTCTCAGTCTCTCCCTCTCTCTCTTAATCTCTCTACCTCTCTTTCTCTAACTCTCTCTCTCACTCTCTCTCTAACTCTCTCACGCTCTCTCTCTACCTCCCTCTCTCTCTCCCTCTATTTCTCTATCCCTCCCTCTCTCTCTCTCTCTCTCCCACTCACTCACTCTCTCTCTCCTCTCGCTCGCCCTTCCTCTCTCTCTCTCGCTCACTCTCTCCCTCACACTCTTCCTCTCTCTCCCTCTATCTCCCTCTCTATATCTCTCTCTATCCCTCTCCCTCTCTCTCTCTCACTCACTAACCCTCTCTCCCTCTCTCTATCTCTCTCTCTCTCCCACTCTCGCGCTCTCTCTCTCACTCACTCTTACTCTCAGTCTCGCTCTCTCTCACTCTCTCTATGGTTCTCCCCCTATCTCTCTCACTTGCTCTCTCACTCTCTCTCTCACTCACTCTCACGGTCTTTCTCACTCACTCACTCTCTCTCTATCTCTATATCTCTATCTCTCTCCTTCTCTCTCGCTCTCTCTCTCTCACGTACTCTCTCTCCATCTCTCTCTCTTTCTCTCTCTCCCTCTCTCCCTCTCCGTCTCTCTCTCACTATTTTTTCCTCTCTCTCTCTTCCTCTCTCCTTCTCTCCCTCTCGCTCGCACTTTCTCTCATTCTCTCTCCCTTTCTCTCTCTATGTCACACACACACTCTCTCCCTCTCTCTTATGTTCTCTCTCTCTATCCCTCTCACTCTCTATCCCTCTCTCTCACCCTCTCTCTTTGTCTCTCTCCGTTTTTGTCTCTCCCTCTCTCTACCTCCCTCTCTCTCTCTTACTCTCTCTCACTCTCTCTCTCTCCCTCCCCCTTCTCTCTCTCTTTCTCTCGCTTCCTCTCTCTTGCTCTTTCGCTCTCTCTTATTTGCTCTCTCTCACCCTCCCATCCTCTCTCCCTCCCTCTCTCACCCTGCCATCCTCTCTCCCTCCCTCTCCCACTCTCTCACGCAATCTCTCACTCTTGATCACTCTCTCTCCATCTGTCTCACACTCGCTCTCTCTCTATCTCTCTATCTCCCTCTCTCCCTCTTTCACCCATTCTCTCAATCTTTCTCCCTCTCTCACTCTCTCTCTCCCTCTCTCGCTCTCTCTCTTGCTCTCTCTTTCTCTCTCACTCTCTCTCTCTCCCTCTCACCCTCTCTTGCCCTTTCTCTCTACCTTTCTCACTCACTCTCTCTATCTCTCTCTCTATCTCTCTCTCTCCCTCTGCCCCTCTCAATATCTCTTCCTCTCTCTCTCAATCACTCTACCTCTCTTTCTCTAACTCTTTCTCGCTCTCTCTCTCGCTCTCTCATGCTCTCTCTCTACCTCCCTCTATCTCTCTCCCTCTCTTTCTCTATCCCTCCCTACCTCTTTCTCTAACTCACTCACTCTCTCTCTCTCCCACTCACTCAATCTCTCTCTCCTCTCACTCTCCCTCCCTCTCTCTCTCTCGCTCACTCTCTCTCCCTCACACTCCGCCTCTCTCTCCCTCTATCTCCCTCTCTATATCTCTCTCTATCCCTCTCCCTCTCTCTTACTCATTAACCCTCCCCCCTCTCTCACCCCCGCTCTCTATCTCTATCACTCTTTCTCTCCCTCTCTCCCGCTTTCTCTCTCTCTCGCCCGCTCCCTCACTCTCACTCTCTCGCTTGCTCTCTTACCCTCTCTCTCTCACTCTCACTCTCTCTCACACTCTCTCTATGGTTCTCTCCCTCTCTCTATATCACACACACACACACACACTCTCTCTCTCTTTCTCTATCTCTCTCTCCCCCTCCCTCTATCCCTCTCTCTCTCTTTGGCACTCACTCTCTCTTACTCACACACTCTCTCTCTCGCTCATTCTCTCTCTCCCTCTCTCCCTATCTCTCTCTCACTTGCTCTCTCACACTCTCTCTCACGCTCACTTTGTCTTCCTCTCTCTCTCTTGCTCTCACTCTCTCACCCTTTCTCTATGGTTCTCCCTCTCTCTATCTCACACGCTCCTCCCTCCCTCTCCCTCTCTCTCTCTCTGTGACTCTGTCTCTCTTTCTCTCTCCCTCTCTTTCCCTATCCCTCCCTCTCTCTTTCTCTCACTCACTCACTCTCTCTTTCCCCCACTCACTCTCACTCTCCCTCCCTCTCTCTCTCTCGCTAACTCTCTCTCCGTTACACTCCACCTTTCTCTCCTGCTATCTCCCTCACTATATCTCTCTCCCTTTATCTCCCTCTCTATCTCTCTCCCTATCTCTCTCTCACTCACTCTCTCTCTCACTCTTTCTCCTTCTCTCTCTCACTCTCTCTCACTCTCTTTCTCACTCTCTCCTCTCTCTATCTCTCTCCCTCTCACTCGCTCTTTCTACCTCTCTGTCTCTCTCTTTTTCTCTCTCCCTCTCTCCCTCTCTGTCTCTCGCTCGCTATTCTCCGTCTCTCTCCCTCTATCTTCCTCTCTCCTTCTCTCCCTCCCGCCCGTTCTCTTTCTCTCTCGTTCTCTCTCCCTCTCTCTCTCTTTCTCTCACTGTTATGTTCTCGCTCTCAATCCCTTTCACTCTCTCCCTCTCTCTCCCCCTTCTCCCCCACTCTCTCTATGTCAGTCTCTCTCTCTCTCTCTCTCTCTCTTTCTCTCTCTTTCCGTTACGTTCTCGCTCTCCCTCCCTCTCTCTCTCTCGCTCACTCTCTCCCTTACACTCCGCCTTTCTCTCCCGCTATCTCCCTTTCTATATCTCTCTCCCTTTATCTCCCTCTCTATATCTCTCTCTACCTCTCTCCCTCTCTCTCTCTTACTCACTCACCCTCTCTCCCTCTCTCACTCCCTCTCTCTCTATCTCTATCACACACTCTCTCACTCCCTCTCTCTATCTCTATCACACCCTCTCTCACTCCCTCTCTCCCTCTCGCTCGCTCACTCTCTCTCACTCTCTCACTCTCGCTCTCTCTCACTCTCTCTCACTCTCTCCCTCTCACTCTCACATGCTCTCTCTCTCTCTCCCTCTCTTACTCACGCTCTCTAGCTCTCTCTGCCTCTGCTTCTCTCTCAATCTCTCCCTCTCTCTCAATCTCTCAACCTCTCTTTCTCTAACACTCTCTCTCGCTCTCTCTCTAACTCTGTCACGCTCTCTCTCTACCTCCCACTCTCTCTCTTCCTCTCTTTCTCAATCCCTCTCTCTCTCTTTCTCTAACTCATTGACACTCTCTCTCCCACTCACTTACTCTTTCTCTCTTCTCTCACTCTCCCTCCCTCTCTCTGTTGCTCACTATCTATCCCTCACATTCCGCCTCTCTCTCCCTCTATCTCCCTCTCTATATCTCTCTCTATCCCTCTCCCTCTCTCTCTCCCACTCATTAACCCTCTCTCCCTCTCTCACTCCCTCTCCCACTATCTCTATCTCTCTCACCCTCTCTCCCACTCTCTCTCTCTCACTCGCTCTCTCACTCCCACTCTCTTGCTCGCTCTCTCTCCCTCTCTCTCTCACTCTCTCTCTATGGTTCTCTCCCTCTTTCTATCTCACACTTTCTCTATCTCTCTCTCTTTCTCTGTCTCTCTCCCTCTCTCTATCCCTCTCTCTGTCTTTGTCATGAACTCACTAACTCTGTCTCTCTCTTTCTCTCTCTTTCTCTCTCTCCCGCTCTTTCTCTCTCCCTCCCTCTCACCCTATCTTTCTCTGACTCGCTCTGTCACTCTCTCTCAATCTCGCTTTCTCTCCCTCTCTCTCTTGCTTTCACTCTCTCACCCTCTCTCTATGGTTCTCCCTCTCTCTATCTCACACACTCTCCCCTCGCTCTCTCACTTTCTCTCACACACTCACTCTCTCTCTATCTTCCACTCACTTACCCTCTTTCTCTCCTTCTTTCTCTCTCTCCCTCTCTCTCGCTCGCTCACTCTCTCTCCCTTACACTCTGCCTTTCTCTCCCTCTATCTCCCTCTATATATCTCTCTCCCTCTATCTCCCTCTCTATATCTCTCTCTTTCTCTCTCTCTCTCCCTCTCGCTCACTCACTCTCTCTCCCTCTCTCACTCCCTCTATCTCCCTCTGTATATTTCTCTCTCTCACTCACTCACTCTCTCTCCCTCTCTCACTCCCTCTCTATACCTCTCTCTATCACTCTCACTCTCTCTTGTTCCCTCTCTCCCTCTCTCACTCACTCTCTCCCGCTGCCTCTTTCTGAATCTCTCCCGCTCTCTCAATCTCTCTCTTTCTCTATCTTTCTCATGCTCTCACTCTCTACCTCCATCTCTCTCCTTCTCTCTCTATCCCTCCCTCTCTCTTTCTCTCACTCACTCTCTCTCTCTCACTCACTCTCTCGCTCTCTCCCTCTCTCTCCCTCACTCCCTCTCTCTCTCTCCCTCACTGCCTCTCTCTCACTCTTTTGCTCGCTCTCTCTCCCTCACACATTGTCTCTCTCTCTATCTCCGCTCTATGTACTTCTCTCTCTATGTCTATCCATCTCTCTCTCACTCACTCACATTCTCTCTCCCTCTCTCAGTCCGTCTCTCTCTCTATCTCGCTCTCTGTCTCCCTCTCCCTCTCTCTCACTCGCTCTCTCATTCTGCCTCGCTCTCTCTCACCCTCTCACTATGGTTCTGTCACTCTCTCACGCTCTCTCTCTACCTCCGACTCTCTCTCTCTTCCTCTCTTTCTCTATCCCTCCCTCTTTCTTTCTCTAACTCACTCACTCTCTCTCTCTCCCACTCACTTACTCTTTCTCTCTTTTCTCACTCTCCCTCCCTCTCTCTCTTGCTCACTCTCTGTCCCTTACATTCCGCCTCTCTCTCCCTCTATCTCCCTCACTATATCTCTCTCTATCTCTCTCCCACTCACTCATTCTCTCTCACTCTTTCTCCCTCTCTCTCTCACTCTCTCTCTCTCCCTCTCGCTCGCTCTCTCTCTACCTCTCTGTCTCTCTCTTTTTCTCTCTCCCTCTCTCCCTCTCTGCCTCTCGCTCGCTATTCTCCCTCCCCCTCTCTCTCTTCCTCTCCCCTTCTCTCCCTCCCGCCCGCTCTCTTTTTCTCTCGTTCTGTCTCCCTCTCTATGCCAGTCTCTCTCTCTCTTTCTGTTACGTTCTCGCTCTCAATCCCTTTCACTCTCTCCCTCTCTCTCCCCCTCTCTCTATCTCTCTTCTTTTCTCTCTCTCTCCCTCTCATCGTCTCTCTTTAACTCCCTCTCTCTCTCACTCTTGCTTTCTTCCCCACTCTCTCACTCTCTCTCCCTCGCTCTCTCTCTCTCTTTCTCTCGCTCCTATTCTCTTGCTCTCTTGCTCTCTCTTATTTTCTCTCTCTCACCCGCACATCCTATCTCCCTCCCTCTCTCACTCTCTCGCGCTCTTTCTCACTCTTTATCTCTCTCTCTCTCCTTCTCTCTCACACTCGCTCTCTCTCTCAACCACTCTCTCCCTCTCTCTCTCCCTCTCTCACAACATTTCTCCCTTTCTTACTCACTCTCTCCCTCTCTCTCTTGCTCTCTCTCTCCCTCTCACTCTCTCATGTTGTCTATCTCTCCCTCTGTCAGTCACTCTCACTATCTTTTTTTCTCCCTCTGCGTCTCTCTCAATCTCTCCCTCTCTCTCTCAATCTCTCTACCTCTCTCTCTCTAACTCTCTCTCTCACTCTCTCTCTAACTCTCTCACGCTCTCTCTCTCTACCTCCCTCTCTCTCCCTCTCTTTCTCCATCCCTCCCTCTCCCTCTCTCACCAACTCACTCACTCTCTCTCTCTCCCACTCACTCACTCTCTCTCTCCTCTCACTCTCCCTCCCTCTCTCTCTCACTCACTCTCTCCGTCACACTCTGCCTCTCTCCCCCTATCTCCCTTTCTATATCACTCTCTATCCCTCTCCCTCTCTCTCTCACTCATTATCCCACACTCTCTCTCCCTCTCTCGCACTCTCTCTCTCACTCGTTCTTACTCTCACTCTCGCTCTCTCTCACTCTCTCTATGGTTCTCTCCCTATCTCTCTCACTGCCTCTCTCTCACTCTCTCTCTCACTCACTCTCACTATCTTTCTCACTCACTCTCTCTCTCTCTCTCTCTCTATCTCTATCTCTCTCTCCCTCTCGCTCGCTCTCTCTCTCACGTACTCTCTCTCCATCTCTCTCTTTCTCTCTCTCCCTCTCTCCCTCTCCATCTCTCTCTCGCTATTTCTCCCTCTCTCTCTCTCTTCCTCTCTCCTTCTCTCCCTCTCGCTCGCTCTCTCTCTCTCATTCTCTCTCCCTCTCTCTCTATGTCACACACACACACACTCTCTCTCTCACCCTCTTACGTTCTCGCTCTCTATCCCTCTCACTCTCTATCCCTCTCACTCTCTCCCCCTCTCTCTTTGTCTCTCTCCTTCTCTCTCAACCTCCCTCTCTCTCAACCTCCCTCTCTCTCTTACTATCTCTCTCACTCTCTCTCCCCCTCCACCCTCTCTCACCCTTTCTCTCGCTTCCTCTCTCTTTCTCTCTCGCACTATCTCATTTGCTCTCTCTCTCTCTCTCTCACCCTCCGATCCTCTCTCCCTCCCTCTCTCACTCTGTCGAGCAATTTCTCACTCTTGATCACTCTCTCTCTTTCTATCTCACACTTGCTTTGTCTCTATCTCTCTATCTCTCACTCCCTTTCTCACCATCTCTCTCTCAATCTTTCTCCCTCTCTCACTCACTCTCTCTCTCCCTCCCTCTCTCGCTCTCTCTGTCTCTCACTCTCTCTGTCCCTCTAACTCTCTCTTGCCCTTTCTCTCTACCACTCTCACTCACTCTCTCTATCTCTCTCTCTCCCTCTGCCTCTCTCAATATCTCTTCCTCTCTCTCAATCACTCTACCTCTCTTTCTCTAACTCTTTCTCGCTCTCTCTCACTCTCTCACTCTCTCTCTCTACCTCCCCCTCTCTCTCTTCCTCTCTTTCTCTATCCCTACCTACCTCTTTCTCTAACTCACTCACCCTCTCTCTCCCACTCACTCACTCTCTCTCTCCCCTCATTCTCCCTCCCTCTTTGTCTCTCGCTCACTCTCTGTCCTTCACACTCCGCCTCTCTCTCCCTCTATCTCCCTCTCTATATCTCTCTATATCCCTCTCCCTGTCTCTCTCACTCCTTAACCCTCCCTCCCTCTCTCACCCGCTATTTCACTCTCACTTTCTCACTTGCTCTCTTTCCCTCTCTCTCACTCTCACTTTCTCTCACACTCTCTCTATGGTTCTCTCCCTCTCTCTATATCACACACGCACACTCCCACTCTTTCTCTATCTCGCTCTCCCACTCCCTCTATCCCTCTTTCTCCCTTTGTCACTCACTCACTCTCTCTTACTCACTCTCTCTCTCTCTCTTTCTCTCTCTCCTTCTCTCCCTATCTCTCTCTCACTCGCTCTCTCACACTCTCTCTCACGCTCGTTTTGTCTTCCTCTCTCTCTTGCTCTCACTCTCTCACCCTTTCTCTATTGTTCTCCCTTTCTCTAACTCACACGCTCCCCCCTCCCTCTCTCTTTCTCTCACTCACTCACTCTCTCTCTCCCACTCACTCACTCTCTCTCCCTCTCGCTCTCCCTCCCTCTCTCTCTCGCTCACTCTCTTTCCCTTACACTCTGCCTTTCTCTCCTGCTATCTCCCTCTCTATATCTCTCTCCCTTTATCTCCCTCTCTATCTCTCTCCCTCTCTCTCTCACACACACTCTCTCTCACTCTTTCTCCCTCTCTCTCACTCTCTCTCACTCTCTTTCTCACACTCTCTCTCTCCATCTCTCTCCCTCTCGCTCGCTCTCTCTACCTCTCTGTCTCTCTCTTTTTCGCTCCTTCTCTCCCTCTCCGTCTCTCACTCGCTATTCTCCCTCTTTCTCCCTCTTCCTCTCTCCTTCTCTCCCTCCCGCCCGCTCTCTTTCTCTCTCGTTCTCTCCCCCTCTCTCTATGTCAGTCTCTCTCTCTCTCTCTATTTCTGTTATGTTCTCGCTCTCAATCCCTTTCACTATTTCCCTCTCTCTCCCCCCTTCTCCCCCTCTCTCTATGTCAGTCTCTCTCTCTCTCTTTCTGTTACGTTCTCGCTCTCCCTCCCTCTCTCTCTCGCTAACTCTCTCCCTTACACTCCGCCTTTCACTCCCTCTCTCACTCAACCTCTCCCCCTCTCTCACTCCCTCCATCTGCGTCTCTCTCAATCTCTCCCTCTCACTCTCAATCTCTCTACCTCTCTTTCTCTAACTCTCTCTCACTCTCTCTTTAACTCTCTCACGCTCTCTCTCTCTACCTGCCTCTCTCTCTCTATCTCTATCACACACTCTCTCACTCCCTCTCTATCTCTATCACACTCTCTCTCACTCCCTCTCTCACTCTCTCGCTCGCTCACTCTCTCTCACTCTCTCCCTCTCACTTTCACATGCTCTCTCTCTCTCTCCCTCTCTCACTCACGCTCTCTAGCTCTCTCTACCTCTGCTTCTCTCTCAATCTCTTCCTCTCTCTCAATCTCTCAACCTCTCTTTCTCTAACTCTCTCTCTCGCTCTCTCTAACTCTCTCACGCTCTCTCTCTACCTCCCACATTCTCTCTCTTCCTCTCTTTCTCAATCCCTCCCTCTCCCTTTCTCTAACTCACTCACTCTCTCTCTCCCACTCACTTACTCTTTCTCTCTTCTCTCACTCTCCCTCCCTCTCTCTCTTGCTCACTCTCTGTCCCTCACATTCCACCTCTCTCTCCCTCTATCTCCCTCTCTATATCTCTCTCTATGCCTCTCCCTCTCTCTCTCACTCATTAACCATCTTTCCCTCTCTCACTCCCTCTCCCACTATCTCTATCTCTCTCTCTACCTCTCTCCCACACTCTCTCTCTATGCCTCTCCCTCTCTCCCACACTCTCTCTCTCACTCGCTCTCTCCCTCCCACTCACTTTCTCGCTCTCTCTCGCTCTCTCTCTCTCTCTCTCACTCTCGCTCTCTGTCACTCTCTCTCTATGGTTCTCTCCCTCTCTCTATCTCACACTTTCACTATCTCTCTCTCTTTCTCTTTCTCTATCTCTATCTCCCTCTCTCTCTATCCCTCCCTCTCTCTCTGTCTCTCTCTCACTCTCTCCCACTGTTTCTCTCTCTCCCTCTCACCCTATCTTTCTCTGACTCGCTCTCTCACTCTCTCTCTATCGCTCGCTTTCTCTCCCTCTCTCTCTTGCTTTCACTCTCTCACCCTCTCTCTATGGTTCTCCCGCTCTCTATGTCAAACACTCTCCCCTCGCTCTCTCTTTCTCTCACACACTCACTCTCTCTCTATCTTCCACTCACTCACTCTAGCTCTCACTCTCCTTCTCACTCTCTCTCCCTCTCTCTCGCTCGCTCACTCTCTCTCCCTTACACTCCGCCTCTATCTCCCTCTTTCCCCCCTTATATATCTCTCTCCCTCTATCTCCCTCTCTATATCTCTCTCTTTCTCTCTCTCTCTCTCTCCCTCTCGCTCACTCACTCTCTCTCCCTCTCTCACTCCCTCTCTATATTTCTCTCTCTCACTCACTCTCTCTCCCTCTCTCACTCCTTCTCTATACCTCTATCTATCTCTCTCACTCTCTCTCTCCCTCTCTCACTCACTCTCTCTCCCTCTGCCTCTCTCAGAATCTCTCCCGCTCCCTCAATCTCTCTCTTTCTCTATGTCTCTCATGCGCTCACTCTCTACCTCCATCTCTCTCTCCTTCTCTCTCTCTATCCCTCCCTCTCTCTTTCTCTCACTCACTCACTCTCTCTCTCACTCCCTCTCTCTCCCTCTCTCTCTCCCTCACTCCCTCTCTCTCTCCCTTACTCCCTCTCTCTCTCTTTCGCTCGCTCTCTCTCCCTCACACATTGTCTCTCTCTCTCTCTATCTCCGCTCTATATCCTTCTCTCTATGTCTATCCCTCTCTCTCTTACTCACTCACATTCTCTCTCCCTCTCTCAGTCACTCTCTCTCTATCTCCCTCTCTATCTCCCTCTCCCTCTGTCTCACTCGCTTTCTCACTTACTCTCACCCTCTCACTATGGTTCCGTCGCTCTCTCTATCTCACTCTTTCTCTCTCTCTACCCCCGCTCTCTCTCTTATCCTCTGTCTATCTCTCTCTCTCATTCACTCTCTCAATCTCTTTCTCCCTCTCCCTCTATCCCTCTCTCTCTCAATCTGTCACTCACTCACTCACTCTTTTGCACTCACTCCCTAGCTCCCGAACTCTGCCTCTCTCTCTTTCTCTTGTTCTCGATCCTCTCACTCTCTTGCTCTTTCTCTCTCCTTGTCACTCTCTCTATCTCTCTCTTTCAATCTCTCCCTCTCTCTATCTCTCTCTCCCTATGCCTCTCTTTCAATCTCTCCCTCTCTTTCTTACTCTCTCTCTCTTTCTCTAACTTTCTCACGCTCACTCTCTACCTCCCTCCCTCTCTCTCTTCCTTTCTCTCTATCCCTCCCTCTCTTTTTCTCTCATTCACTCACTCTCTCGTTCTCTCCCTCTCTCCCTCTCTCCCTCTCGCTCTCTCTTCCTCTCTCTCCCTATGCCTCTCTCTCAATCTCTCCCACTCTTTCTTACTCTCTCTCTCTCTTTCTCTAACTCTCTCACGCTCACTCTCTACCTCCCTCCCTCTCTCTCTTCCTTTCTCTCTCAATCCCTCCCTCTCTTTTTCTCTCCCCCACCCCCTCTCTCGCTCGCTCTCTCCCTCACTCCCTCTCTCGCTCGCTCTCTCCCTCACACTCTGCATCACTCTCTTTATCTCCTTCACTATATATATCTCTCTCTCTATTTCTCTATCTCTCTCTCCCTCTCTCTGTGTCCATCTCTCTCTTTGTCACGAACTCACTCCCTCTCTCTCGCTCTCTCTTTCTCTTTCTCTCTCTCCCTCTCTCCCGCTCTTTCACTCTCTCTCCCTCTCTCCCGCTCTTTCACTCTCTCTCCCTCTCTCCCTATCTCTCTCTCACTCGCTCTCTCACTCTCTCACTCTCTCTCTCAAACTTGCTTACTCTCTCCCTCCCTCTCTCTCTTGCTCTCGCTCTCTCACCCTCTCTCTATGGTTCTCCCTTTCTCTATCTGACACACTCCTCCCTCGCTCTCTCTCTCTTGAACTCTCATTCTCTCACTCCCTCTCCTTTCTCTCGCACACTCACCCTATCTCTCTCTCACTATCACTCACTCTCTCTCTCTCTCCCTCTCCCTCTCTCTCCCCCTCTCTCTCTCGCTCACTCTCTCTCATTTAAAATAAGCCTTTCACTCCCTCCATCTCCCTCTCTATATCTCTCTCCCTCTATCTCCGTCTCTATATCTCTCTATCTCTCCCCCTCTCTCCCTCTCACTCACACACTCTCTCTCCCTGTCTCACTCCCCCTATCTCCCTCTCTATATCTCTCTATCTCTCTCCCTTTCTCTCTCACTCACTAACTCTCTTTATCTCTCTCCCTCTCTCTCCCTCTCTCTCTCGCTTGCTCACTCTCTCTCCCTTACACTCCGCCTTTCTCTCCCTCTATCTCCATCTCTATATCACTCTCCCTCTATCTCCCTCTCTCTATCCCTCCCTCTCTCTCTCTCTCACTCACTCTCTCTCTCTCCCTCACTCACTCTCTCGCGCTCTCTCTCCCTCTTGCTCTCTCTCCCTCTCTCTCCTTCACTCCCTCTCTCTCTCTCCCTCCCTCGCTCTCTCACCCTCACACTCTGCCTCTCTCTCTCTCTATATCTCCGTCTATATATCCTTCTCCCTCTACGTCTATCCCTCTCTCTTACTCACACACACACTCTCTCCCTCTCTCAGTCACTCTCTCTCCTTTTCTCTCTCTCTCTATCTCCCTCTCCGTCTGCTCCTCTCTCTCTCTCACTCGCTCTCTCACACTCTCTCTCTCTCGCTTTCAATCCCTCTCTTTCTCTCTTGCTCTCGCTCTTTCACACTCTCTCTCTCTCGCTTTCAATCCCTCTCTTTCTCTCTTGCTCTCGCTCTCTCTCACCCTCTCTCCATGGTTATGTCCCTCTCTCTATCTCACTTTTCTCTCTCTCTCACTTACTCTCTCTCCCTCTCTCTCCCCCGCTCTCTTTCTAATCCTTTGTCTATCTCTCTCTCTCATTCACTCTCTCTATCTCTCTCTCCCTCTCTCTCTCTCTGTCCCTTTCTCTCTCACTCTGTCACTCACTCACTCACTCACTCTCCCTCTCTCACTCCCTCTATCTCCCTCTTTATATCTCTCTATCTCTCTCCTTCTCTCTCTCACTCACTCACTCTCACTCCCTCTCTACATCTCTCTCTATCTCTCTCACTCTCTCTAGCTCCCTCTCTCCCTCTCTCACTCACTCTCTACATCTCTCTATCTCTCTCACTCTCTCTAGCTCCCTCTATCCCTCTCTCACTCACACTCTCTCTCTCGTTCTGCCTCTCTCTCAATCTCTCCCTCTCTCAATCTCTCTCCCTCTTTCTCTAACTCTCTCACGCTCTCTATCTCGGTACCTCCATCTCTCTCTCCTTCTCTCTCTCTATCCATCCGTCTCTCTTTCTTTCACTCACTATCTCTCTCTCTCACATACTCTCTCGCTCTTTTTCTCTCTCCCTCTTGCTCTCTCTCCCTCTCTCTCTCACTCCCTCCCTCTCTCTCACTCGCTCTCTCTCCTCACATTCTGCCTCTTTCTCTATCTTCGTCTCTATATCCTTCTCTTTCTATGTCTATCCCCCTCTCTCTCTTACTCACTCACACTCTCTCTCCCTCCCTCAGTCCCTCTCTCTCTCTATCTCCCTCTCCATCTCCCCCTCTCTCTCTCACTTGCTTTCTCACACTCTCTCTCTCTCTTTCGCTCGCTCTCAATCCCTCTCTTTCTCTCTTGTTCTCTCTCTCTCACCCTCTCTCTATGGCTCTGTCCCGCTCTCTATCTCACTCGCTCTCTCTTTCTCACCCCCGCTCTCTCTCTCATCCTCTGTCTATCTCCTTCTCTCTCATTCACTCTCTCTATCTCTCTCTCTCTTTCTTGTTCTCGCTCCCTCTCACTCTCTCTTGCTCTCTCTCCCTCTCTTAGTCACTCTCTCTCCCTCTGCCTCTTTCTCAATCTCTCCGTCTCTTTCTTAATCTCTCTCTCTCTTTC
Organism: Datisca glomerata; assembly: GCA_003255025.1. Lineage (NCBI taxonomy): Eukaryota > Viridiplantae > Streptophyta > Magnoliopsida > Cucurbitales > Datiscaceae > Datisca > Datisca glomerata. Next base: position 40,608 of record QANY01012495.1, on the reverse strand, counting down.
TCTAACTCTCTCACGCTCTCTCTCTCTCTACCTCCTTCTCTCTCTCTCTTCCTCTCTCTATCCCTCCCTCTCTTTTTTTCTTACTCACGCACACTCTCTCTCTCACTCACTCTCTCATTCTCTCACTCTCCCTCTCGCTCTCTCTTCCTCTCTCTCTCTCCCTCACTCCCTCTCTCTCTCTTCCTCGCTCTCTCTCCCTCACACTTTGCATCTCTCTATCTCCCTCTCTATCTCTCTCTCTCTATGTCTCTCCCTGTCTCTCTCACTCACTCACTCTCTCACCCTCTCTCAATCCCTCCCTCTCGCTCAATCTCCCTCTATCTCTTTCTCTATCTGTCACTCTCTAGCCCTCTCACTCTCTCTGTTTTGTTCGCTCTCTCTCCCCCCTATCTCTCTCACATTCTCGCTCTCTCTGCCCCTCACTCACTCTCTCGCTCTCTCTCTCTCTCTCGATGGTTCTCTCCCTTTCTGTATCTCACACTCGCTATATCTCCCTCTCTTTCTCTCTTCCCCTCTCTCTCCCTATATCTCTCTCTCTCTCTCATACACTCTTTCTATCTTTCGCTCTCTCTCACTCTTTCTATCTCTGTCTCCCTCTCTCTCACTCTGTCACTTAATCACACACTCTCTCCCACTCTCTCTCTCTCTCTCTTTCTCTCTATCTCTCTCTCTCTCTTTATGGTTCTTTCTCGATCTCACACTCCCCCCACTCTCTTTTTCTCTCACCCTCTCTCTCTCCCCCCATCTGTCTATCTCACTCGCTCTCTCTCTCACTCTCACTCTCTCTCTTTCTCCCTCTCTTCCTCTCACTATCTCACTCGCCCTCTCTCTATCTCACACTCTCTCCCCCTCTCTTTCACTCTCTCGCTCTAGCTGTCTCTCCCACCCTCTTTGTCTCTCTCTATCTCTCTTCCTCTCACTCTGTCCCTCCCTCTCTCTCCTTCTCTCTCTCGCTCTCTCTCCATCTCACTCTCTCTATCTCTCTCTCTCTCTCTCTATATATATATATATCTCACTCACTCTCTCTCTCTCACTCTCTCTTACTCTCTCCCCCTTCACTCTCCCTCTCTCTCCCTCTCTCCCTCTATCTCTTTCTCTCTCTCCCCTTCTCTCCCTCCCGCTGATATCTCTCTCTATCACACTCTTTGTTTCACTGTCTCTCTCCCTCGCTCACTCTCTTTCTCTCAGTCCCTCTCTCACTTTCTCTTTCTCTCTCCCACACTCTCTCTCTCACTTACACACTCTCACTTACACACACACACACACACACACTCTCTCTCTCACTCTATTTCTCTCTCTCCGTCGCTCTATCTCTCTCTCACACTCTCTCTCCCTTTCTCTCTCCCTCTCTCTCCCTCTTTCTTTCTATGTCTTCCTATATCCCTCTCGCTCGCTATCTCTCCCTCTCTCTCACCCCCTCTCGCACTCTCCCCCTCTCTCTGTCTCTCTCCATCTCTCACCTTCTCTCTCTCTCTCTCTCTCTCTTTCTCTATCTCTCACTCTCGGTCCCTAACCCTCTAGCTCTCTCTATCTCCCTCTCTACATATCTCTCTCTATCTATCTCTCTCCCTCTCCCTCTCTCTGGCTCGCTCTCTCTCCCTCTCTCTCCCTCCCACTCTCTCTCACTATCTCCCCCTCTCACTCTTTCTCGTTCTACCTCCCTTCCTCTCACCCATCTCCCCCTCTCTCTTTCTCACTCTCTCTCTTTCCCTCCCTCCCTCTCACCTATCTCCCCATTCTCTCTTACTCACTCTTTCTCGGTTTATCTCTCTCTATCACACACACTCTCTCGCGCGCTCTCTCTATCTCTCGTTCTCTCTCTCTCACTATCTCTTTTTATCTCACACTCTCCCCCCGCTCTCTCTCACTTTCTCTCTTTTTCTCTCTCTCGCTCCCTATATCTATCTCTCTCGCTCTCTCTCACTCACACTCTCTGTCTCCCTCTCTCTCCCTGTCTCTCTCTCTTTCACTCACTCTCTATGTCTCTCTCTCACTATCTTTCTCACTCTCTCTTTCACTCTATCTCTCTGTCTCTCTCCCTCTATCTATCACTCCCGCTCTCTCTCACTCACACTCTCTTTGTCTCTCTCTCTCCGTGTCTCTCTCTCTCTCTTTCACTCACTCTCTCTGTCTCTCTCTCACTTTTCTCCCTCTCCCTCTCACTCTCTCACTCTCTCACTCTCTTTCTCACTCTCTTTTTCTCTCTATCTCTCTATCTATCTCTCTCTCCCTCTCGCTCGCTCAATCTCTCTGTGTCTTTAACATTCTCTCTCCGTTTCTCACTCTCCCTCTTTCCCGCTCTCTCTCCCTGTCTCGCTATGTCAGTCTCTCTCTCTCATACGCTGGCGCTCTCTATCCCTCTCACTCTCGCCCTCTCTCTCTCCCTCTCTCTGTCTCTCTCTTTTTCTCTCTCTCCATCTCTCCCTCACTCTCGCTTTCTCCCCCTCTCTCACTCTCTCTCCCTCCCTACCTCTCTCTCTATCTTTCTCTCGCTCCCTCTCTCTAGCTCTCTCACTCCCATCCTCTCTCCGTCCGTCTCTCAATCTCTCTGTCTCTCACTCTCTCTTCATCTCTCTCTCTCATTCTCTCAAACACTCGCTCTCTCTATCTCTCCCCCTCTCCCTCTCTAAATCATTCTCCCTCTCTCACTCACTCTCTCTCTCTCCCTCCTTCTCTCGCTCTCTCTCTCTCTCTCACTCACTCTTGCTCTCTCTCTCCCTCTCTCACTCTCTTTATCTCTCTTTCTCCCTTAGCCTCTCTCAATCTCTCCCCCTCTCTCTCAATCTCTCCCTCTCTCTCTCTCAATCTCTCTCTATCTCTAACTCTCTCATGCTCTTTCTATCTAACTCTCTCACGCTCTCTCTCTAGCTCCCTCTCACTCTCTCTCCCTTTCTATATCTCTCTCTCCCCTCTCTCTCTCTCACTTACTAACCCTCTCTCACTCCCTCTCTTTCTATCGCTATCTCTCTCTCACCCTCTCTCACTCGCTCTTTCACTCTCTCCCTCTCTCTCTCTTACTCTCGCTCTCTCTCACTCTCCCACTATGGTTCTCTCTCTCCCTCTCTATCTCTCTCTCACTCTCTCTTGCTCTATCTCTCTCTCCATCTCTCCCTCTCTTTCTGTCTCTGTCACTCTTTCTCCCCCTTTCTCTCTCTCTCACTCACTCTCTCCCTCTCTCACTCACTCTCTCTCACGCTCTCTCTCTCTCTCTTTCACTCACTCTCTTTATCTCTCTCTCACTGTTTCTCCCCCTCTCTCTCACTCTCTCTCACTCTCTTTCTCACACTCTCTCTCAATATCTCTATCTCTCTCTCCCTCTCGCTCGCTCCCCCCCTCTCTCTCTCTCACGCACTCTCTCTCCATCTCTTTTTTTTTCTCTATCACTCTCTCTCGCTCGAATTCACTCCCCCTCTCTCTCTCGCTCTCACTCTCCCTGTCTCTCTCTCACTCTCTCTCTCTCTATGGTTCTCTCCCACTCCATCTCTCCTCTCACTCTCCCTCCCTTGCTCTCTCTATCGCTTAATCTCTCCCCTCACACTCTGCCACTGTCTTTCTATCTCCATCTATATACCTCTCTCTATCCCTCTCCCTCTCTCTCTCACTCATTAACCCTCTCTCCCTCTCTCACTCAATCTCGCTCTCTCTCACTCTCTCTTTCCCTCTCACTCTCTCTTGCTCGCTCTCGCTCTCTCTCTCTTTCTCTCCCTATCTTACTCTCTTTCTCTCTCTCTCTCTCCCTCTACCCCTCTCTCAATCTCTCCCTCTTCCTCTCAATCTCTCTACCTCTCTTTCTCTCACTCTCTCACGCGCTCTCTTTACCTCCCTCTCTCTCCCTCTCTTTCTCTATTCCTTCCTCACTCTTCTCTAACTCACTCACTCTCTCTCTATCTCCCACTCACTCACTCTCTCTGTCTCCCACTCACTCACTCTCTCTCTCTGCTCTCACTCTCCCTCCCCCTCTGTCTCCCTCACACTCTACCTCATTCTCCCTCTATCTCCCTCTCTATATCCCTCTCTATCCCTTTCCCTCTCTCTCACTCACTCATTAACCCCCCTCCCTATCTCACTCCCTCTCTCTATCTCTATCTCACACTCTCTCTCCCTCTCTCCCACTCTCTCTCTCGCTCGCTCTCTCACTCTCACTCCCTCGCTCGCTCTCTCTCGCTTTCTCTCTCTCTCTCTCGCTCTCTCTCACTCTCTATATGGTTCTCTCCCTCTCTCTATCTCACACTCTCTCTATCTCTCTCTCACTCCGTCTCTCTCTCCCTCTCTCTGTCTCTCTCCCTCTCTCTTTGTCACTCACTCACTCTCTCAAGCACTCTCTCTCTCTTTCTCTCTCTCCTTCTCTCTTACATTCGTTCTTTGTCTATCTATGTCTATCTCTCAATCTCTTGCTCTCCCCCTCTCTCCCTCTCTCTCAATCTTTCTCCCTCTCTCATCACTCACTCTCCCTCCCTCACTCGGTCTCTCTCTCACTCTCTCTCTCCCCCCTCTCGATCTCTCTTGCTCTCTCTCCCTCCCAATCTCACTCACTCTCTCAATCTCTCTCTCTCCCTCTATCTCTCTCTCCATCTATCCCTCTCTCTCTCAATCTCTCTACCTCTCTTTCTCTAACTCTCTCTCACACTCTCTCTCTAACTCTCTCACGCTCTCTCTCTACCTCCCTCTCTTTCTCTATCCCTCCGTCACTCTTTCTCTAACCCACACTCTCTCTCCCACTCACTCACTCTCTCTCTCTCCTCTTACTCTCCCTCCCTCTCTCTCTCTCTCACTCACTCTCTTCCTCACACTCTGCTCTCTCTCCCTCTATCTCCCTTTATATATCTATCTCTATCCTGCTCCCTCTCTCTCACTCATTAACCCTCTCTCCTCGCTCACTCCCTCTCTCTATCTCTATCTCCTTCTCTCTCTCTCCCACTCACTTACCCTCTCCCTCTCACTCGCTCTCTCACTCTCACTCTCTCGCTCTCTCTCTCCCTCTCACTCTCGCTCTCTCTCACTCTCTCTCGATGGTTCTCTCCCTCTCTCTATCTCACACACACACACACACACACACACACACTCTCTCTCTCTCCCTCTCTCTAACCCTCTCTCTCTTTGTCAGTCACTGACTCTCTCTCACCCACTCTCTCTCCCTCTCTTTCTCTCTCTCCTTCTCTCTCACACTCGCTCTCTCACAATCTCTCTTGCTCTCTCTCTCCCTCTTTCTCTCAATCTTTCTCCCTCTCTCACTCACTCACTCTCTCCCCCTCCCTCTCTCGCTCTCTCTCCCTCTCACTCTCTCTTGCTCTCTCTCTTCCTCTCTCACTCGCTCTCTCAATCTCTCTCTCTCTCACTCACTCTCTTTCACTCTCTCCTTCTCTCTTACACTCGCTCTCTCTATCTCTCTCTATCTTTCTATCTCTCTCTCCCTCACTCTCTCTCCCTCACTCTCTCTCCCTTTCTCTCTCTCAATCTTTCTTCGTCTAACACTTACTCTCCCTCCCTCCCTCTCTCGCTCTCTCTCACACTCTCTCTCTCACACTCACTCTCTCTTGCTCTCTCTCCCTCTCACACTCACTCTCTCGATCTCTCTCTACCTCTCTCTCACACTCTCTCTCTCGCTCACCCTCTCACCCTCCCTCCCTCTCTCGCTCTCTGTCTCTCTCACTCTCTTTCTCTCTCTCACTCTCTCTTGCTCTCTCTCCCCCTCTCTCTCACTCTCTCGACCTAGCTCTCTCCCTCCCTCTCTATCTCTCTCTTTATCTCCCTCTGTCTCCCTCTCTCTCCATCTCAATCTCCCTCTCTCTCCCTCTTTGTCCATCTCGCTCTCTCTCGCTCCCCCTCTCTCTCCCCCTTCTCACTCTCTCTCTTGCTCTCGCCCTCTCTCACTCTCTCTCTACAGTACTCTATCTCACTCACGCACACACACACACACTCTCCCTTTCTTTCTCTCTCTCCTTCACTCTCACACTCGCTCTCTCTATCTCTCTCTATCTCTCTATCTCTCTCTTTCTCCCTCTCTCTCTCAATCTTTCTCCCTCTCTCACTTACTCTCTGTCTCCCTCCCTCTCTAACTCTCTCTATCTCACTCTCTCTCTCCCTTTCACTCTCTCTTGCTCTCTCACACCCTCTCTCACTCACACTCTCAATCTCTCTCTCTGCCTCTCTCTCTCTCACTCGCTCTCTCACACTCTATCTCACTCACTCTCTCTCCCTCCCTCCCACTCTCGCTCTCTCTCACTCTCTCTCCTTCTAGCTCTCTCTTGCTCTCTCTCCCCCTCTCTCTCACTCTCTCGATCGAGCTCTCTCCCTCTCTATCTCTCTATATCTCCCTCTCTCCCCCCTCTCCCCCTCGCTCTCCATCTCTATCTCCCTCTATCTCCCTCTCTGTCCATCTCACTCTCTCTCGCTCCCCTGCTCTCTCTCCCTCTCTCACTCTCTTTCTTGCTCTCGCCCTCTCTCACTCTCTCTCTACAGTTCTCTATCTCTCTCTCTCTCAGACACACACACTCTCTACCTCTCTCTCTCTCACTCTCTTACCCTCTTTCTCGCTCGCTCTCTCTCCCTCCGTCCCTCTCTACCTCTCTCTCCATCTCACAATCCCTCTATCTCTCTCTCCCTCTCTCTATCCGTCTCTCTCTTTGTCACTCACTCACTCTCTCTCACCCACACTCTCTCTCTTTCTCTCTCTCTCCTTCTCTCTCACACTCGCTCCCTCTCTCTATCTCTCTCTATCTCTCTATCTCACTCTCCCTCTCTCTCTCCCTCTCTCTCTCACAACCTTTCTCCCTCTTTCACTCACTCTCTCTCTCCCTTTCTCACTCTCTCTCTCACTCACTCTCTCTCCCCCCTCTCACTCTATCTTGCTCTCTCTCTCCCCCTGTCAATCTCTCTCTCTCCCTATGCCTCTCTCGCAATCTCTCATCTCTCTCAATCTCTCTACCTTTCTCTCTACCTCTCTCTCGCTCTCTCTATCTCTCTCTACCTCCCTCTCTCTCTCCCTCTCTTTCTCTCTCCCTCCCTTTCTCTTTCTCTAACTCACTCACTCTCTCTTTCCCACTCACTCATTCTCTCTCTGTCCTCTCACTCTCCCTCCCTCTCTATCACTCTCGCTCACTCTCTTTCCCTCACACTCCGCCTCTTTCTCCATCACACTCCCTCCCTATATCTCTCTCTATCCCTCTCCCTCTCTTTCTCTCACTCATTAACCCTTTCTACCTCTCTCACTCCCCCACTCTCTATCTCTCTCTCCCTCTCTCCCGCTCCCTCTCTCTCACTCACTCTTTCACTCTCACTATCTCGTTCGCTCTCTCTCCCTCTCTCTCTCTCTCACTCTCTCTCACTCTCTCTATGGTTCTCTCCCTCTCTATCTCACACACACTCTTTCTCTCTCTTTCTCTATCTCTCTCTCTCTCTCTCTCTCTTTGTCACTCACTCACTCACTAACTCTATCTCTCTCTCTATCTCCCTATCTCCCTCCCTCTCTCTCCCTTAATTTTTCTCCTTCTCTCTCTCACTGTCTCAACCTCTCACTGTCTCTCAATCTCTCTCCCTCCCTCTCTCACCCACACACTCTCAATCTCTCTCCCTCCCACTCTCACCCTCTCTATCTCTCTCTCACACACACTCTCTCTCCCTCTCACTCTCTCTTGATCTCTCTCTCCTTCTCTCACTCACTCTCTCAATCTCTCTCTATCCCTCTGCCTCTCTCTCAATCTCTCCTTCTCTCTCTCAATCTCGCTACCTCTCTCTCCACCTCTCTCTCACTCTCTCTAACTCTCTCACGCACTCTCTCTACCTCCTTCTCTCTCTCTCCCTCTCTTTCTCTATCCCACCCTTTATCTTTCTCTAACTCCCTCTCTCTCTCCCACTCACTCATTCTCTCTCTATCCTCTCTGTCTCTCTCACTCACTTTCTCTCCCTCACAGTCCTCCTCACTCTCCCTCACACTCCCTCTCTATATCTCTCTCTATCCCTCTCCCTCTCTTTCTCTCACTCATTAACCCTCTCTCCCTCTCTCACTCCCCCGTCCTCTCTATCTCTCTCTCCCTCTCTCCCGCTCTCTCTCTCACTCGCTCTTTCACTCTCACTATCTCGCTTGCTCTCTCTCCCTCTCTCTCACTCTCTCTCACTCTCTCTCTATGGTTCTCTCCCTCTCTATCTCACACACACACACACACACTCTCTCTTTCTCTATCTCTCTCTCCCTCTCTCTCTCTTTGCCACTCACTCACTCTCTCTCCTCTCTCTCTCTTTCTCCCTCTCTTTCCCTCCCTCCCTCTTTCTCCCTCTCTTTCCCTTAATCTTTCTCCTTCTCTCACTCACTGTCTCTCCCTTACACTGTCTCTTGGTCCCTCTCTCCCTTTCTCTCTCAATCTCTCTCCCTCTCTCACTTACCCTCTCTCTCCCTCCCTCTCTCACCCTCTCTCTCTCTCCCTCTCACTCTCTCTTGATCTCTCTCTACTTCTCTCACTTACTTTCTCAATCTCTCTCTGCCTCTCTCTCTCTCACTTTCTCTCACTATCTTTCTCTCCCTCACTCTCTCACCCTCCCACCCTCTCTCACAATCTCTCTCTCACTCGCTCTCTCCCTCTAACTCTTTCTTTCTCTCTTTCCCCCTCTCTCTCACCCTATCGATCTAGCTCTCTCCCTCAGTCTCTATCTCTCTCTATCTCCCTTTCTCTCCCTCTCTCTCTCCCGCTCTCTCCATCTCTATCTACTTTTCTGTCCATCTCACTCTCTCTCTCGCTCGCCCTCTCTCTCTCCACCATCTTGCTCTATCTCTTGCTCTCGTCCTCTCTCACTCTCTCTCTCTACGGTTCTCTATCTCTCTCTTTCTCTCACACACAATCTCTCTCTCCCTCTCTTTCTCTCTCCATCTCTCTCACACTCGCTCTCTCTCTCTCTCTATCTCTCTATCTCTCTCTCCCTCTCTCTCACCCTCTTGATCTAGCTCTCTCCCTCCCTCTCTATCCCTCTCTCTCTCTCTCTATCTCCCCTCTCTCTCTCCACCATCTCGCTCTATCTCTTTCTCTCGCCCTCTCTCACTCTCTCTCGACGGTTCTCTATCTCTCTCTTTCTCTCACACACAGTCTCTCTCCCTCTCTTTCTCTCTCCCCTTCTCTCTCACACTCGCTCTCTCTCTATCTCTCTCTCTCTTTCTCTCTCTCTTTCTCTCTCTCCTCGCTCTCTCTATCTCTCTATCTCTCTCTCCCTCTCTCTCCCTCCCTCTCTCGCTCTCTCACTCTTGCACTCACTCTCTCTCTCCCTCCCTCTCTCGTTCTCCCACTCTAACTCTTTCTCCCTCTCACTCTCTCTTGCTCTCTCTCTCTCTCTCTCGCTCTCTCACTCACCCTCTCAATCTCTCTCTCTCTCTCACTCTCTCACACTCTCTCTCTTTCTCTTTCTCCTTCTTTCTTACACTCGCTCTCTTTCTATCTCTCTTTATCTCTTTATCTCTCTCTCCCTCTCTCTCTCTCCCTCTTTCTCTCAATCTTTCTCCCTCTCTCACTTACACTCTGTCTCCCTCCCTCTCTCACACACTCTCTCTCACTCTCTCTCTCCCACTCACTCTCTCTTGCTCTCTCACTCCCTCTCTCACTATCTCTCTCTCTCTCGCTCGCTCTCCATCCCTCCATCTTTCTGCCTCTCTCTCTCTCTCACTCGCTCTCTCACTCTCTCTCTCTCGCTCGCTCTCCATCCCTCCCTCTCTCACTCTCTCTCTCTCTCTCCCTCTCACTCTCACTTGATCTCTCTCCCCCTCTCTCTCACTCTCTCGATCTAGCCCTCTCTCCCTCTCTATCTGTCTCTTTCTCTCTCACTCACTCCCTCTCTCTCCCTCTCTCCCCCTCTTTCTCCATCTCTATCTCCCCTTCTCTCCCTCTCTGTCCATCTCACTCTCTCTCATTCCCCCTCTCTCCCCCTCTCACTCTTTCTCTTGCTCTCACCCTCTCTCTCTTTCTCTCTACGGTTCCCTATCTCTCTCTATCACTCACTCACTCTTTCTCTCACTCACTCCCTCTCTCTCTTTCTCTCTCTCCTTCTCTATATCTCTCTCTATCTTTCTATCTCTCTCTCTCCCTCTCTCTCTCCCTCTCTCTGTCAATCTTTCTCCCTCTCTCACTCACTTCCTCTCTCCCTCCCTCTCTCGCTCTCTCTCTCTCTCTCACACTCTCGCTCTCTCCCTCTCATTCTCTCTTGATCTCTCTCTCCTTCTCTCACTCACTCTCTCAATCTCTCTCTCTCTCTCTCACTCTCTCTCTCTCACTATCTTTCTCTCCCTCGCTCTCTCACCTTCACTCCCTCTCTCACTCTCTCTCTCTCTCACTCACTCTCTCCCTCTAACTCTCTCTTGCTCTCTTTCCCCCTCTCTCTCACCCTCTCGATCTAGCTATCTCCCTCCCTCTCTATCCCTATCTATCTTTCTCTCTCTATCTCCCTCTCTCTCCCTCTCTCTCTCCTGCTCTCCCCATCTCTATCTTCCTCTCTGTCCATCTCCCTCTCTCTCGCTCCCCCTCTCTTTCTCCACCATCTCGCTCTATCTCTTGCTCTCACCCTCTCTCACTATCTCTCTACAGTTCTCTATCTCTCTCTTTCTCTCACACAGTCTCTCTCCCTCTCTCTCTCTCCTTCAATCTCACACTCTCTCTCTATCTATTTCTATCTCTCTATCTCTCTCTCCCTCTCTCTCTCCCTCTCTCTCCCCCTCTCGATATAGCTCTCTCCCTCGCTCTCTATCCCTCTCTCTCTCTCTCTCTCTCCCTCTCTCTCTCTCCCGCTCTCTCCATCTCTATCTCCCTCTCTGTCAATCTCACTCTCTCTCACTCCCCCCTCTCTCTCCACCATCTCGTTCTATCTCTTACTCTCGCCCTCTCTCACTCTCTCTCTACGGTTCTCTATCTCTCTCTTTCTCACACACACAGTCTCTCTCTCCCTCTCTTTCTCTCTCTCCTTCTCTCTCACACTCGCTCTCTCTATCTCTCTCTATCTCTCTATCTCTCTCCCCCTCTCTCTCTCTCTCAATCTTTCTCCCTCTCGCACTCACTCACTCTCTCCCTCCCTCTCTCGCTCTCTCACTCTCACTCTCTCTCCCTCTCACTCTCTCTTGCTCTCTCTCTCTCGCTCTCTCACTCGCCCTCTCAATCTCTCTCTCTCTCACTCTCTCTCCTTCTTTCCTACACTCGCTCTCTTTCTACCTCTCTTTATCTCTCTATATTTCTCTCCCTCTCTCTCTCAATCTTTCTCCCTCTCTCACTTACTCTCTATCTCCCTCTCTGTCTCCCTCCCTCTCTCACACACTCTCTCTCACTCTCTCTCTCACTCTCACTCTCTCTTGCTCTCTCACTCCCTCTCTCACTCACTCTCTCAATCTCTCTCTGCCTCTCTCTCTCTCACTCGCTCTCTCACTCTCTTTCACTCGCTCGCTCCATCCCTCCCTCTCTCGCTCTCTCTCTCTCTCACACTCTCTCTCTCCCTCTCACTCTCTCTTGCTCTCTCTCCCCCACTCTCTTACTCTCTCGATCTAGCCCTCTCTCTCCCTCTCTATCTGTCTCTATCTCTCTCATTCACTCCCTCTCTCTCCCTCTCTCTCCCCCTCTTTCTCCATCTCTATCTCCTCTTCTCTCCCTCTTTGTCCATCTCACTCTCTGTCACTCCCCCTCTCTCTCCACCTCTCACTCTCTCTCTTGCTCTCACCCTCTCTCTCTCTCTACGGTTCCCTATCTCTCTCTGTCACTCACTCACTCTTTCTCTCACTCACTCCCACTCTCTCTTTCTCTCTCCTTCTCTCTCGCACTCGCTCCCTCTCTATATCTCTCTATCTCTCTCTCCCTCTCTCTATCAATATTCCTCCCTCTCTCTGTCAATCTTTCTCCCTCTCTCACTCACTCCCTCTCTTCCTCCCTCTCTCGCTCTCTCTCTCCCTCTCACACTCTCTCTCTCCCTCTCACTCTCTCTTGCTCTCTCCCATTCCCTCTCTTACTCACTCTATCAATCTCTCTCTATCCCTCTGCCTCTCTCTCAATCTCTCCCTCTCTCTCAATCTCTCTACCTCTCTCTGACACTCTCTCTCGCTCTCTGTCACTCTATCTCTCTCACGCTCTCTCTACCTCCCTCTCTCTCTCCCTCTCTTTCTCTATCCCTCTAACTCTATTTCTCTAACTCACTCACTCACTCTCTCTCTCCCACTCACTCAGTCTCTCTCTCTCCCCTCACTCCTCCCCCTCTCTATCTCTCTCGCTCAATCTCTCTCCCTCACACTCCGCCTCTCTCTCCCTCTATCTCTCTCTATATATCTCTCTCTCCCTCTCCCTCTCTCTCACTCATTAACCCTCTCTCCCTCTCTCACTCCCTCTCTCTCTCACTCACTCATTAACCCTCTCTCCCTCCCTCACTCCCTCTCTCTCTCTGTCTCTCTCTCTCCCTCCCTCTCTCTCTCTCACTTGCTTTCCCACTCTCACTCTCTCCCTCGCTTTCTCACTCTCACTCTCTCCCTTGCTTTCCCACTCTCCCTCTCTCTCACTCTCTCTATGGTTCTCTCCCTTTCTCTATCCCACACACACACACTCTCTCTCTTTCTCCATCTCTCTCTCCCTCTCTGTCTATCCCTCTCTCTCTCTTTGTCACTCACTCACTCACTCTCACTCTCTCTCTCTATCTCTCTCCCTCCCTCCCTCTCTCTCTCCTCTCTCTCCTTCTCTCTCCCTCAATCTTTCTCCTTCTCTCCCTCCATCACTAACTCTCTCTCTCCCTCCTTCTCTCACTCACTCTCTCTCTCCCTCTCACCGTCTCTTGGTCTCTCTCTCTCTCTCTCACTCTCCCACTCACTCTCTCTCTCACTCTCTCTCACTCTCTTTCTATGGTTATCTCCCTCTCTATCTCACACACACACTCTTTCTCTTTCTCTATCTCTCTCTCCCTCTCTCTCTCTTTGTCACTCACTCTCTCTCACACACACACTCTCTCTATCTCTCTCCCTCCCTCCCTCTCCCTCCCTCAATCTTTCTCCCTCTCTCACTCACTGTCTCTCCTTCTCACTGTCTCTTGGTCTCTCTCTCCCTCTCTCTCTCCCTCTCTCTCTCCCTCTCTTTCTCCCCCTCTCTCTCCCTCTCTCTCTAAATCTCTCTCCCTCTCTCACTTACCCTCTCTCTCCCTCCCTCTCTCACCCTCTCTCTCTCCCTCTCACTCTCGTGATCTCTCTCCCCTTCTCACACTCACTCTATCAATCTCTCTCTGCCTCTCTCTCTCCCTCTCTCACTCTCTCTCGGTCACTCTCTCTCACTATCTTTCTCTCCCTCGCTCTCTCACCCTCCCTCCCTCTTTCACTCTCTCTCTCTTTCACTCACTCTCTCCCTCTAACTCTCTCTTGCCCTCTCTCCCCCTCTCTCTCACCCTCTCGATCTAGCTCTCTCCCTCCCTCTCTATCCCTCTCTATCTCTCTCTCTATCTCCCTCTCTCTACAACTCTCTCCATCTCTATCTCCCTCTCTGTCCATCTCACTCTCTCTCACTCCCCCTCTCTCTCTCCACCATCTCGCTCTATCTACCTCTCTGTCCATCTCACTCTCTCTCGCTCCCCCTCTCTCTCTCCACCATCTAGCTCTATCTCTTACTCTCGTCCTCTCTCACTCTCTCTACAGTTCTCTATCTCTGTCTTTCTCACACACACAGTCTCTCTCCCTCTTTTTCTCTCTCTCCTTCTCCCTCAAACTCACTCTCTCTATCTCTCTCTATCTCTCTATCTCTCTCTCCCTCTCTCTCACCCTCTCGATCTAGCTCTCTCCCTCCCTCTCCATCCCTCTCTATCTCTATCTCTCCCTCTCTCTCTCCCGCTCTCTCCATCTCTATCTCCCTCTCCGTCCATCTCACTCTCTCTCACTCCCCCTCTGTCTCTCTACCATCTCGCTCTATCTCTTGCTCTCGCCCCCTCTCACTCTCTCTCTATGGTTCTCTATCTCTCTCTTTCTCTCCCACACAGTCTCTCTCCCTCTCTTTCTCTCTCTCCTTCTCTCTCACACTCGCTCTCTCTATCTCTCTCTATCTCTCTATCTCTCTCTCCCTCTCTCTCTCCCTCTCTCTCAAATTTTCTCCCTCTCGCACTCCCTCTCTCTCCCTCTCACTCTCTCTTGCTCTCTCTCTCTCTCTCTCGCTCTCTCACTCACCCTCTGAATCTCTCTCTCTCTCACTCTCTCACACTCTCTCTCTTTCTCTCTCGCCTTCTTTCTTACACTCGCTCTCTTTCTATCTCTCTTTATCTCTCTATCTCTCTCCTTCTCTCTCTCTCCCTCTCTCTCTCAATCTTTCTCCCTCTCTCACTTACTCTGTGTCTCCCTCTCTGTCTCCCTCCCTCTCTCACACTCCCTCTCTCACACTCTCTCTCCCTCCCTCTCTCACACACAGTCTCTCTCCCTCTCTTTCTCTCTCCTTCTCTCTCACACTTGCTCTCTCTCTCTATCTCTCTCTCTCCCACTCTCTCTCTCTCAATCTTTCTCCCTCTCGCACCCACTCTCTCTCCCTCCCTCCCTCTCTCGATCAAACTCTCACTCTCTCTCACTCCCTCTCACTCTCTCTTGCTCTCTCTCCCTCTCTCACTCAACCTCTCAATCTCTCTCTCACTCTCCCACTCTCTCTCTTTCACTCTCTCCTTCTTTCTTACACTCGCTCTCTCTACCTCTCTTTATCTCTCTGTCTCTCTCTCCCTCTCTCTCTCCCTCTCTCTCTCAATCTTTCTCCCTCTCTCAATTACTCTCTCTCCCTCCCTCTCTCACACTCTCTCTCTATCAGTCTCTCTCTCTCCCTCTCACTCTCTCTTGCTCTCTCAATCTCTCTCTGCCTCCCTCTCTCTCACTCGCTCTCTCACTCTCTTTCTCGCACTTTCTCACCATCCCTCCCTCTCTCTCTCTCTCTCTCTCACTCTCTCTCTCTCTCCCTCTCACTCTCTCTTGCTCTCTCTCCCCCTCTCTCACTCTCTCGATCTAGCCCTCTCTCTCCCTCTCTAGCTGTCTCTATCTCTCTCACTCACTCCCTCTCTCTCCCCCTCTCTTTCCATCTGTATCTCCCATTCTCTCCCTCTCTGTCCATCTCAATCTCTCTCACTCCCCCCTCTCTCCCCCTCTCTCCCCCTCTCACTCTCTCTGTCCCTCACTCACTCTTTCTCTCACTCACACACTCTCTCTCCCTCTCTCTCTCTCTCTCCTTCTCTCTCACACTCGCTCTCTCTATCTCTCTCTATCTCTCTATCTCTCTATCTCCCTCTCTCTTCCTCTCTCTTAATCTTTCTCCCTCTCGCACTCACTCTCACTCCCTCCCTCTCTCACTCTCTCACTCTCACTCTCTCTCTCCCTCTCACTCTCTCTTACTCTCTCTCTCTCGCTCTCTCACTAACCCTCTCAGTCTCTCTCTCTCTCACTCACCCTCTCAGTCCCTCCCTCTCTCGCTCTCTCCCTCTCACTCTCTCTTGATATCTCTCTCCTTCTCTAACTCACTCTCTCTATCTCTCTCTGCCTCTCACTCTCTCTCTGTCACTCTCTCTCACTATCTTTCTCTCCCTCGCTCTCTCACCCTCCCTTCCTCTTTCACTCTCTCTCTCTTTCACTCACTTTCTCCCTCTAACTCTCTCTTGCTCTCTCTCCGCCTCTCTCTCACCCTCTCAATCTAGCTCTCTCCCTCCCTCTCTATCCCTCTCTATCTCTCTCTCTCTATCTCCCTCTCTCTCCCGCTCTCTCCATCTCTATCTCCCTCTCTATCCATCTCACTCTCTTGCTCCCCCTCTCTCTCTCCACCATCTCGCTCTATCTCTTGCTCTCGCCTTCTCTCACTCTCTCTCTACGGTTCTCTATCTCTCTCTTTCTCTCACACACAGTCTCTCTCCCTCTCTTTCTCTTTCTCCTTCTCTCTCACACTCGTTCTCTCTCTATCTCTCTCTATCTCTCTATTTCTCTCTCTCCCTCTCTCTCCCTCTCTCTCAATCTTTCTCCCTCTCGCACTCTCTCTCTCGCCCTCCCTCTCTCGCTCTCTCACTCTCACTCTCTCTCTCTCTCTAACTCTCTCTTGCTCTCTCTCTCCCTCTCTCACTCAACCTCTCAATCTCTCTCTCTCACTCTCTCACACTCTCTCTCTTTTTCTCTCTCCTTCTTTCTTACACTCGCTCTCTCTATCTCTCTTTATCTCTCTATCTCCCTCTCTCACTTACTCTATGTCTCCCTCCCTCTCTCACACTCTCTCACTCTCTCTCTCCCTCTCACTCTCTCTTGCTCCCTCACTCCCTTTCTCACTCACTCTCTCAATCTCTCTCTGCCTCTTTCTCTCTCACTCGCTCTCTCACCCTCTCTCTCTCTCTCACTCTCTCACCATCCCTCCCTCCCTCCCTCGCTCTCGCTCTCGCTCTCTCTCTCCCTCTCACTCTCTCTCCCCCTCCCTCTCACTCTCTCGATCTAGCCCTCTCTCCCCCTCTCTATCTGCCTCTATCTATCTCAATCATTCCCTCTCTCCCCCTCTTTCTCCATCTCTATCTCCCCTTCTCTCCCTCTCTGTCCATCTCATTCTCTCTCACTCCCCCTATCCCTCTCCCCCTCTCACTCTCTCTCTTACTCTCACCCTCTGTCTCTCTCTACGGTTCCCTATCTCACTCTGTCACTCACTCACTCTTTCTCTCACTCACACACACACACACTCACTCACTCTTTCTCTCACTCACACACACACACACACACACTCTCTCTCTTTCTCTCTCTCCTCCTCACACACTCGCTCCCTCTCTCTATCGCTATCTCTCTCTCTTTATATCTCTCTCCCTCCCTCTCTCTCTCCTTCTCTCACCCTCAATCTTTCTCCTTCTCTCCCTCCCTCACTAACTCTCTCTCCCTCCTTCTCTCACTCACTCTCTCACTCTCACTATCTCTTGGTCTCTCTCTCTCACTCTCCCACTCACTCTTTCTATCTGTCTCTCTCGGCCACTCTGCCTTTCCCAACCTCTATCTCTCTCCCTACCTCTCTCTCTCTTTCCCTACCTCTCTCTCTCTCCCTACCTCTCTCTCACTCTCCCTACCTCTCTCTCGCACTCTCTCTCACTCTCTCTCACACTCTCTCTCACACTCTCTCACTCTCTGTCTCTCTATCTCTCTCACGCTCTCTCTACCTCCCTCTCCCTCTCTCCCTCTCTTTCCCTATCCCTCCCTCTCTCTTTCTCTAACTCACTCACTCACTCTCCCACTCACTCAGTCTCTCTCTCTCTCCCCTCACTCCTCCCCCTCTCTATCTCTCTCGCTCAATCTCTCTCCCTCACACATCGCCTCTATCTCCCTCTATCTCTCTCTATTTATCTCTCTCCCTCTCCCTCTATCTCTCTCACTCATTAACCCTCTATCCCTCTCTCACTCCCTTTCTCTCTCTCTCTCTATCTCTCTCTCTCTTCCTCCCTCCCACTCTCTCTCTCTAACTCGCTCTCTCACTCTCACTTTCTCCCTCGCTCTCTCTCCTTCTCTCTCACTCTCTCTATGGTTCTCTCCCTCCCTCTATCCCACACACACACACTCTCTCTCTTTCTCTATCTCTCTCCCTCTCTCTCTATCCCTCTCTCTCTTTGTCACTCACTCACTCTCTCTCACTCTCTCTCTATCTCTCTATCTCTCCCTCCCTCCCTCTCTCTCCTTCTCTCTCCCTCAATCTTTCTCCTTCTCTCCCCCCTCACTAACTCCCTCTCACTGTCTCTTGGTCTCTCTCTCTCTCACTCCCCCACTCACTCTTTCTATCTGTCTCTCTCGGCCACTCTGCGTGTCCCAACCTCTCTCTCTCCCTACCTCTCTCTCTCTCCCTACCTCTATCTCTCTCCCTACCTCTCTCTCTCTCACTCTCCCTACCTCTCTCTCTCTTTCCCCCTACCTCTCTCTCTATCTCCCTCTCTTTCTCTATCACTCCCTCTCTCTTTCTCTCACTCACTCACACTCTCTCTCACTCATTCTCTCGGTCTCTCTCTCTCTCCCCCTCTCTTACTCGGTTTCTCTCACTCACTCTCTCACTCTCTCTCTCCCTCTCTCTCTCACTCTCTTTGTCTCTCCCTCTCTCTCCCTCTACCTCTCTCTCAATTTGTCCCTCTCTCTCTCAATCTCTCAATCTCTTTCTCTAACTCTCTCTGTCGCTCTCTCTCTCTCTCCCTCTCTCCGTCTCTCCCACTCTTTCTCACTCCCACCCACTCTCACTCTCACTGTCTATCTCTATCTCTCTCTCCCCACCTCTCTCTCTCTCTCTCTCTCTCTCTCTCTCTCTTTCACTTACTCTCTCTATCTCTCTCTCACTCTTTCTCTCTCTCTCACTCTCTCCCTCTCTCTCACTCTCCTTCTCTCTCTCTATCTCACTCTCGCTCTCTTTCTCGCTCTCTCTCTCTCTCTCTTTCAATCTTTCTTTCTATGGTTCTATCTTTCTCTTTATTTGACACCTCTCACTTTCTCTCTTTCTCACTCTCTCACTCTCTCATTCTCGCTCTCTCTAACTCTCTCTCACTGTCCCACTATGTCACTCTCTCTCCCTCTCCCTCTCTCCCTCTCTCTCTCTTTCTCACACTCCCTCTCTCACTTTCTCTGTCTCTCTCCACCACTTTCTCTCTCACACTTACATTGTCTCACTCACACTCTCGCTCTCTCCCTCTTGCTCTCTCTCCCTCTCTCTCCCCTTACCTCTTTCCCTCTCTCCCTCTGTCTCCCTCATTCTCTCTCCCCCTCATTCTCTCTCTCCCTCTCTCATTCTCTCTCGCTCTACTCAAACCCTGTCGCCCTCTCTCCTACTCTCTATCACTCTCTCTCCCCTCTCTCTCTGTCTATCCCTCCTTTTCTCTCTGTCTCTCACTCACTCCCTCTCTCTCTCTCATTCTCTGACTCTCTTGCTCATTCTCTCTCTCTCTTTCTCCCTCTCTCCGTCGTTCTCTCTCTCTCACTTTATCTCTTTATCCCTCTCTCTCCATCCCTCCCATTCTTTCTAACTCTCTCCCTCTTTCTCCCTCTCTCTATCTATATCTCTCTGTCGCTCTCTCACGTCCTTCTCTCACTTTCTCTCTCTCTATCTGTCTCTCTCACTCTTCCTCCCTCTCTCTCCCTCTCTCCGTCCCTCCCACTCTTTCTCACTCCCTCCCTCCCTCTCTCCTCTCACTCTCTATCTCTATCTCTCTCTCCCCACCTCTCTCTCTCTCTTTCTCTGCCTCTCTCTTTCACTTACTCTCTCTATCTCTCTCTCACTCTGTCTCTCTCTCTCTCACTCTCTGTCTCACTCTCTCCCTCTCTCTCACTCTCCTTCTCTCTCTCTATCTCACTCTCACTCTCTTTCTTGCTCTCTCTCTTTTAATCTCTCTCTCTCTATGGCTCTATCTCTCTCTTTATTTGACACCTCTCTCTTTCTCTCTTTCTCATTCTCTCTCTGTCCCTCTATGTCTCTCTCCCTCCCAATATGTCTCTCCCTCTCCCTCTTTCCATCTCTCTCTCTCTTTCTCACACTCCCTCTCTAACTTTCTCTGTTTCTCTCCACCACTTTCTCTCTCACACTTACATTGTCTCACTCACACTCTAGCTCTCTCGCTCTTGCTCTCTCTTCCTCTCTCTCCCCTTACCTCTCTCCCTCTCTCCCTCTCTCTCCCTCATTCTCTCTCCCCCTCCCTCTCTATCTCCCTTGCTCAATCACTCTCTCACTCTCTCTCCCACCCTCTCTCTTACTCACTCTCCCTCTCTCCCTCTCTCTCTCGCTCGCTATTTCTCCCCCTCTCTCGCTTGCTATTTCTCCCTCTCTCTCTCGCTTTCTCTCCCACTGTCCCTCTCACTCGCTCTCTCTCCCTCTCGCTCGCTCGCTCTCCCTCTCTCTCGCTCTCTCTCCCTCCCTCTCTCTCTCTCCCCTTTCACTCTCTCTTACAGTCGCCCTCTCTCTCTATGGTTCTCTCTCTCTCTTGCTCTCTCTCTCTCACTCAGTCAATCTCTCTCTCTCTCTACATATATCTCTCTCTCTATCTCTCTTTTTCCTTTTCTCTCTCTGTCCCTGCTTTTCTCTGTCCCACCCTCTCGCCCTCTCACTCACTCTATCTCTCTATCTCTCTCCCTCTCATTCTCTCTCTCTCTTCTCTCTCCCTCTCTCTCCCTCTGTCTATCTCTAGCTCTCTCCCCTTCTCTCTCTGTCCCTCCCTCTCTCCTTCTCTTTCTCGCTCTCTTTCTCTGTCCCTCTCTTTGCCGCTCTCTCACTCTCTCTCTCCCTCTCTTTATTTGTCCCACTATTTCTCACTCTCTCACTCTCTCACACTCTCTCTCTTGCTTCCGCCCTCTCTCATACTCTCTCTATCGTTATCTTTCTCTCTCACTCTCACTCACTACGTCACTCTCTCTCTATATCTCTCTATCTCTCTGTGTCTCTCTCCCTCACTCTCTCTCTCTTTCTCTTTGCTCTCTCTCTCTCTTTTTCTTTATCCCTCTCTCCCTCTGTCTATCTCTCTCCCGCTTTCTCTCTCCCCCCTCTCTGTCTCCCCCTTTTGACTCTCCCCCTCCCTCCCTCCCTCTATCTATCTCTCTCTCGCACTTTCTCCCTCTATCTCTCACTCCCTCTTTCTTTCTCTGTCTCACTCTCTCTCCCTTTCTCCCTCTCTTCCTCTCCATATCTCGCTTGCTCTCACTTTCCCTCTCTCTCTCTCTCTCTCTCTCCCCTTCTCCCTCTCTCACTCTTGCTCTCTCTCACTCTCTCTCAATGGTTGTCTCTCTCTTTATCTCACACTCCCTCCCCCTCTCTCTCTGACTCTCTCGCTCCAACTTTCTCTCTCCCTCCCCCTCTCTCTATGTCTCTGTCCCTCGCTCTCTCTCTCTATCTATCTCCCTCTCTCTCACTCACTCTCTCTCTCACTTACACACACTCTCTCTCTCACTTACACACACACTCTCTCTCTCTCTCGCTCTGACACTCTCACTCTCTCTCCCTATCTCTCACGCCCTCTCTCTCACTTACACCCTCTCTCTTTCTCTCTCACTCTCTCACTGTCACTCTCTCTCACTATCTTTCTCTCCCTCGCTCTCTCACCCTCCCTCCCTCTTTCACTCTCTCTCTCTTTCACTCACTTTCTCCCTCTAACTCTCTCTTTCACTCACTTTCTCCCTCTAACTCTCTCTTGCTCTCTCTCCGCCTCTCTCTCACCCTCTCGCACTCTCTCTCGCTCTCTCTCACACTCTCTCTCACTCTCTGTCTCTCTATCTCTCTCACGCTCTCTCTCTACCTCCCTCTCCCTCTCTCCCTCTCTTTCTCTATGCCTCCCTCTCCCTTTCTCTAACTCACTCACTCTCTCTCTCTGTCTCCCTCTCCCTCTCTCACACACTCTCTCTCACTCTCTCTCTCCCTCTCACTTTTTCTTGCTCCCTCACTCCATTTCTCACTCACTCTCTCAATCTCTCTCTCTGCCTCTCTCTCTCACTCGCTCTCTCACTCTCTCTCTCTTTATCCCACACACACACACTCTCTCACACACTCTCTCTCGCTCTCTCACCATCCCTCCCACCCTCGCTCTCTCTCTCGCTCTCACTCTCTCTCTCCCTCTCACTCTCTCTCCCCCTCCCTCTCACTCTCTCGATCTAGCCCTCTCTCCCCCTCTCTATCTGTCTCTATCTCCCTCAATCACTCCCTCTCTCCCCCTCTTTCTCCATCTCTATCTCCCTTTCTCTCCCTCTCTGTCCATCTCACTCTCTCTCACTCCCCCTATCCCTCTCCCCCTCTCACTCTCTCTCTTACTCTCACCCTCTCTCTCTCTCTACGGTTCCCTATCTCACTCTGTCACTCACTCACTCATTCTCTCACTCACACACACACACACACTCTCTCTCTTTCTCTCTCTCCTTCTCTCACACACTCGCTCCCTCTCTATATCTCTCTCCATCCCTCTATCTCTCTCTCCCTCTCTCCCCGTCTCTATCGCTATCTCTCTCTCTTTATATCTCTCTCTCTCCCTCTCCATCTCTCTCTCCATCATTAACCCTCTCTCCCTCTCTCACTCTCTTTCTCTCTCTCTCTATCTCTCTCTCCCTCCCTCCCGCTCTCTCTCTCACTCGCTCTCTCACTCTCACTCTCTCCCTCGCTCTCTCTCCTTCTCTCTGACTCTCTCTCTATGGTTCTCTCCCTCTCTTTATCCCACACACACACTCTCTCTCTTTCTCTATCTCTCTCCCTCTCTCTATCCTCTCTCTCTCTCTTTGTCACTCACTCACTCACTCTCTCTCATTCTCTCTCTTTATCTCACTATCTCTCTCCCTCCCTCTCTCCTTCTCTCTCTCACTCTCTCTCACTCTCTCTCTCTATCTCACTATCTCTCTCCCTCCCTCCCTCTCTCTCTCCTTCTCTCTCCCTCAATCTTTCTCCTTCTCTCCCTCCCTCACTAACTCTCTCTCCCTCCTTCTCTCACTCACTCTCTCCCTCTCACTATCTCTTGGTCTCTCTCTCTCTCACTCTCCCACTCACTCTATTTATCTGTCTCTCTCGGCCACTCTGCCTTTCCCAACCTCTCTCTCTCTCTCTCTCCCTACCTCTCTCTCTTTCTCTACCTCTCTCTCTTTCTCTACCTCTCTCTCTCTCCCTACCTCTCTCTCTCACTCTCCCTACCTCTCTCTCGCTCTCTCTCGCACTCTCTCTCGCTCTCTCTCACACTCTCTCTCACTCTCTGTCTCTCTATCTCTCTCAAACTCTCTCTACCTCCCTCTCCCTCTCTCCCTCTCTTTCTCTATCCCTCCCTCTCTCTTTCTCTAACTCACTCACTCTCTCTCTCTCCCACTCACTCAGTCTCTCTCTCTCCCCTCACTCCTCCCCCTCTCTATCTCTCTCGCTCAATCTCTCTCCCTTACACTCCGCCTCTTTCTCCCTCTATCTCTCTCTATTTATATCTCTCTCTCCCTCTCCCTCTCTCTCTCACTCATTAACCCTCTCTCCCTCTCTCACTCCCTTTCTCTCTCTCCATCTCTCTCTCTCTTCCTCCCTCCCAATCTCTCTCTCTCACTCGCTCTCTCACTCTCACTTTCTCCCTCGCTCTCTCTCCTTCTCTCTCACTCTCTCTATGGTTCTCTCCCTCTCTCTTTCTCTATCTCTCTCTCCCTCTCTCTATCCCTCTCTCTCTCTCTTTGTCACTCACTCACTCACTCTTTCTCACTCTCTCTCTATCTCTCTATCTCTCTCCTTCCCTCCCTCTCTCTCCTTCTCTCTCCCTCAATCTTTCTCCTTCTCTCCCTCCCTCACTAACTCTCTCTCCCTCTTTCTCTCACTCACTCTCTCCCTCTCACTGTCTCTTGGTCTCTCTCTCTCTCTCACTCCCCCACTCACTCTTTCTATCTGTCTCTCTCGGCCACTTTGCCTTTCCCAACCTCTCTCTCTCTCCCTACCTCTCTCTCTCTCCATACCTCTCTCTCTCTCTCCCTACCTCTCTCTCTCTCACTCTCCCTACCTCTCTCTCTCTCACTCTCCCTACCTCTCTCTCTCTCTCCCCCTACCTCTCTCTATCTCCCTCTCTTTCTCTATCACTCCCTCTCTCTTTCTCTCACTCACTCACACTCTCTCTCACTCAATCTCTCGATCTCTCTCTCCCCCTCTCTTACTCACTTTCTCTCACTCGCTCTCTCACTCTCTCTCTCCCTCTCACTCTCTCTCTTCCTCTCACTTGCTCTCCCGCTCTCCCTCTCTCTCTCACTCTCTCTTCGTCTCTCTCTCGCTCCCCCTCTCTCACTCCATCTCTCTATCTCCCTCTCTCTCCCTCTACCTCTCTCTCAATTTGTCCCTCTCTCTCTCAATCTCTCAATCTCTTTCTCTAACTCTCTCACACCCTCTCTCTCTAACTCTCTCACGCTATCTCTTTCTCTAACTCTCTCTGTCGCTCTCTCTCTCTCCCTTTCTCCGTCCCTCCCACTCTTTCTCACTCCTACCCACTCTCACTCTCACTGTCTATCTCTATCTCTCTCTCCCCACCTCTCTCTCTCTCTCTCTCTCTCTCTTTCACTTACTCTCTCTATCTCTCTCACTCTTTCTCTCTCTCTCACCCTCTCCCTCTCTCTCAATCTCCTTCTCTCTCTCTATCTCACTCTCGCTCTCTTTCTCGCTCTCTCTCTCTCTCTTTCAATCTCTCTTTCTATGGTTCTATCTCTCTCTTTATTTGACACCTCTCACTTTCTCTCTTTCTCACTCTCTCACTCTCTCATTCTCGCTCTCTCTAACTCTCTCTCACTGTCTCACTATGTCACTCTCTCTCCCTCTCCCTTTCTCCCTCTCTCTCTCTTTCTCACACTCCCTCTCTCACTTTCTCTGTCTCTCTCCACCACTTTCTCTCTCACACTTACATTGTCTCACTCACACTCTCGCTCTCTCCCTCTTGCTCTCTCTCCCTCTCTCTCCCCTTACCTCTTTCCCTCTCTCCCTCTGTCTCCCTCATTCTCTCTCCCCCTCATTCTCTCTCCCTCTCTCTCCCTTTACCTCTCTCCCTCTCTCCCTCTCTCCCCTTACCTCTCTCCCTCTCTCCCTCTCTCATTCTCTCCCGCTCTCACTCAAACCCTGTCGCCCTCTCTCCCACTCTCTATCACTCTCTCTCCCCTCTCTCTGTCTATCCCTCCTTTTCTCTCTCTCTCTCACTCACTCCCTCTCTCTCTTTCTATCTCTATCTCTCTCCCTCTCATTCTCTGACTCTCTTGCTCACTCTCTCTCTTTCTCCCTCTCTCCGTCATTCTCTCTCTCTCTCTCTCACTCTATCTCTTTTTCCCTCTCTCTCCATCCCTCCCATTCTTTCTAACTCTCTCCCTCTTTCTCCCTCTCTCTATCTATTTCTCTCTGTCGCTCTCTCCCCTCCTCCTCTCACTTTCTCTCTCTCTATCTGTCTCTCTCACTCTTCCTCCCTCTCTCTCTCCCTTTCTCCGTCCCTCCCACTCTTTCTCACTCCCTCCCTCTCTCACTCTCACTCCCTTTCTCTATCTCTCTCTCCCCACCTCTCTCTCTCTCTTTCTCTGCCTCTCTCTTTCACTTACTCTCTCTATCTCTCTCTCACTCTGTCTCTCTCTCACTCTCTGTCTCACTCTCTCCCTCTCTCTCACTCTCCTTCTCTCTCTCTATCTCACTCTCACTCTCTTTCTCTCTCTCTCTCTCTTTCAATCTCTCTCTCTATGGCTCTATCTCTCTCTTTATTTGACACCTCTCTCTTTCTCTCTTTCTGACTCTCTCTCTGTCCCTCTATGTCTCTCTCCCTCCCTATATGTCTTTCCCTCTCCCTCTCTCCCCCTCTCTCTCTCTTTCTCACACTCCCTCTTTCACTTTCTCTGTTTCTCTCCACCACTTTTTCTCTCACACTTACATTGTCTCACTCACACTCTCGCTCTTGCTCTCTCTCCCTCTCTCTCCCCTTACCACTCTCCCTCTCTCCCTCTCTCTCCCTCATTCTCTCTCCCCCTCCCTCTCTATCTCCCTTGCTCAATCTCTCTCTCACTCTCTCTCTCCCACCCTCTCTCTTACTCACTCTCCCTCTCTCCCTCTCTCTCTCGCTCGCTATTTCTCCCCCTCTCTCGCTTGCTATTTCTCCCTCTCTCTCTCGCTTTCTCTCCCTCTGTCCCTCTCACTCGCTCTCTCTCCCTCTCACTCGCTGGCTCTCCCTCTCTCTCGCTCTCTCTCCCTCCCTCTCTCTCTCCCCTTTCACTCTCTCTCTTACAGTCGCCCTCTCTCTCTATGGTTCTCTCTCTCTCTTGATCTCTCTCTCTCACTCACTCAATCTCTCTCTCTATATATATCTCTCTCTATCTCTATCTCTCTTTTTCCTTTTCTCTCTCTGTCCCTGCTTTTCTCTGTCCCTCCCTCTCTCCCTCTCACTCACTTTATCTCTCTATCTCTCTCCCTCTCATTCTCTGTCTCTCTTCTCTCTCTCCCTCTCTCTCCCTCTGTCTATCTCTATCTCTCTCCCCTTCTCTCTCTCTCTATCCCTCCCTCTCTCCCTCTCTTTCTCTCTCTCTCTTTCTCTGTCCCTCTCTTTGCCGCTCTCTCACTCTCTCTCTCCCTCTCTTTGTTTGTCCCACTATTTCTCACTCTCTCACTCTCTCTCTTGCTTCCGCCCTCTCTCATACTCTCTCTATCGTTATCTTTTTCTCTCTCTCTCTCTCACTCACTACGTCACTCTCTATCTATATCTCTCTATCTCTCTGTGTCTCTCTCCCTCACTCTCTCTCTTTCTCTTTGCTCTCTCTCTCTTTCTCTTTCCCCCTCTCTCCCTCTGTCTATCTCTCTCCCGCTTTCTCTCTCCCCCCTCTCTGTCTCCCCCTTTTGACTCTCCCCCTCCCTCCCTCCCTCTGTCTATCTCTCTCTCGCTCTTTCTCTCTCTATCTCTCACTCCCTCTCTCTTTCTCTGTCTCACTCTCTCTCCCTTTCTCCCTCTCTTCCTCTCCATATCTCGCTTGCTCTCACTTTCCCTCTCTCTCTCTCTCTCTCCTTCTCCCTCTCTCACTCTTGCTCTCTCTCACTCTCTCTCTATGGTTCTCTCTCTCTTTATCTCACACTCCCTCCCCCTCTCTCTGACTCTCTCGCTCAAACTCTCTCTCTCCCTCCCCTTCTCTCTATGTCTCTGTCCCTCGCTCTCTCTCTATCTATCTCTCTCTCTGACACTCTCATACTCTCTCCCTCTCTCTCACTCACTCTCTTTCTCACTTACACACTCTCTCTCTCACTTACACTCTCTCTCTCACTTACACTCTCTCTCTCACTCTGACACTCTCACTCTCTCTCCCTATCTCTCACTCCCTCTCTCTCACTTACAACCTCTCTCTTTCTCTCTCACTCTTTCTCTTTGTCCCTCTCTGTCTCTCTCCCTCCCTATGTGTCTCCCACTCTCCCTCTCTCCCTCTCTCTCTTTCTCACACTCCCTCTCTCACTTTCTCTGTCTCTCTCCACCACTTTCTTTCTTACACTTACATTGTCTCACTCACACTCTCGCTCTCTCGCTCATGATCTCTCTCCCTCTCTCTCCCTCTCTCTCCCTTATTCTCTCTCCCCCCCTCTCTCTATCTCCCTTGCTCAATCCCTCTCTCTGTCTCTCTCTCCCTTTTTCTCCATCCCGCCCATTCTTTCTAACTCTCTCCCTCTTTCTCCCTCTCTGTCTATCTCTATAGATCTCTGTCGCTCTCTCCCCTCTTCCTCTCACTTTCTCTCTCTCTGTCTCTCTCTCTCTCTCTGTCTCTGTCATTTACTCTCTCCCTCCCTCTCTATCTCACTCTCGCTCTCTTTCTTGCTCTATCTCTCTTTCAATCTCTCTCTGTGGTTGTATCTCTCTCTTTATTTCACACATCTCCCTCTCTCCCTCCCTCTATCTCTCTTTCTCTCCCTCTCTCCCTTTATCCCTCTCACTTGCTCTCTCTCCGAATCTCTCACTCTCTCTCCCTCTCTCTTTGTCTGTCTCTCTCTAAGCCTCTCACTCTCTCTCCCTCTCTCTTTGTCTGTCTCTCTCTAAGCCTCTCTCTCTCTCTCACTTACACACACTCTCTCTCTTACTCTCGCTCATTCTCTCTCTCATTGTCCCTCTATGTCTCTCTCCCTCCCTCCCTCCCTCTTTGTCTCTCTCTCTCTTTGACACTCCCACTCTCTCTCCCCCTCTCTCATTGTCCCTCTATGTCTCTCTCCCTCTCTCCCTCCCTCTTTCTCTCTCCCCCTCTCTGTCTCCCCCTTTTGACTCTCCCCCTCTCTCCCTCCCTCTGTCTATCTCTCTCTCTCTCTCGCTCTCTCTCTATCTCTCACTCCCTCTCTCTTTCTTTCTCACACTCTCTCCCTTTCTCCCTTTCTCCCTCTCTCTCTATCTCTCTCACACACTCTCTTTCTCCCTCTCTCTCTCTCTTTTTCTCCCTCTCTCACTCTTGCTCTCTCTCACTCTCTCTATGGTTCTCTCTCTCTTTATCTTACACTCCCTCCCCCTCTCTCTCTGACTCTCTCGCTCCAACTCTCTCTCCCCCTCTATCATTGACACTCTCAATTTCTCTCTGACACTCTCACTCTCTCTCTCTGACTCTCTCACTCACTCTCTCTCTTACTTACACACACACACACACACTCTCTCTCTTTGTCCCTCTATGTCTCTCTCCCTCGCTCTCTCTCTCTATCTATCTCTCTCTCTGACACTCTGACACTCTCTCCCTCTCTCTCACTCACTCTCTCACTTACACACACTCTCTCTCACTTACACACTCACTCTCTCTCTCTCTCTCACTATGATACTCTCACTCTCTCTCCCTCTCTCTCACTCACTCTCTCTCACTTACACCCTCTCTCTTTCTCTCACACTCTTTCTCTTTGTCCCTCTCTATCTCTCTCTCTCTCTGACAGTCTCTATCCCTCTCACCCTCTCTCTATCTCTCTCTCTCTCTCTCACTCTCTCTCTTTCTCTCTTTCTATCACTATCCCTCTCCCTCTCATTCTCTCTCTTTCTTGCTCTCTCTCTCTCTCTCTCTGTCTCTTTCATTTACTCTCTCCCTCCCTCTCTATCTCACTCTCGCTCTCTTTCTTGCTCTATCTCTCTTTCAATCTTTCTCTGTGGTTGTACCTCTCTCTTTATTTCACACATCTCTCTCTCTCCCTCCCTCTATCTCTCTTTCTCTCCCTCTCTCCCTTTATCCCTCTCACTTACTCTCTCTCTGAATCTCTCACTCTCTCTCCCTCTCTCTTTGTCTGTCTCTCTCTCTCTCTAAGCCTCTCACTCTCTATCCCTCTCTCTCACTCCCTCTCTCTCTCTCACCTACACACACTCTCTCTCTTACTCTCGCTCATTCTCTCTCTCATTGTCCCTCTATGTCTCTCTCCCTCCCTCCCTCTTTGTCTCTCTCTCTTTGACACTCCCACACTCTCTCCCCCTCTCTCATTGTCCCTCTATGTCTCTCTCCCTCTCTCCCTCCCTCTTTCTCTCTCCCCCTCTCTTTCTCCCCCTTTTGACTCTCCCCCTCTCTCCCTCCCTCTGTCTATCTCTCTCTCTCTCGCTCTCTCTCTATCTCTCACTCCCTCTCTCTTTCTCTCTCACACTCTCTCCCTTTCTCCCTTTCTCTCTCTCTCTATCTCTCTCACACACTCTCTTTCTCCCTCTCTCTCTTTTTCTCCCTCTCTCACTCTTGCTCTCTCTCACTCTCTCTATGGTTCTCTCTCTCTTTATCTTACACTCCCTCCCCCTCTCTCCCTGACTCTCTCGCTCCAACTCTCTCTCTCCCTCTATCTTTGACACTCTCAAATTCTCTCTCACACTCTCACTCTCTCTCTGACTCTCTCACTCACTCTCTCACTTACACACACACACACTCTCTCTCTTTGTCNGTTCTCTCTCTCTTTATCTTACACTCCCTCCCCCTCTCTCTCTGACTCTCTCGCTCCAACTCTCTCTCCCCCTCTATCATTGACACTCTCAATTTCTCTCTGACACTCTCACTCTCTCTCTGACTCTCTCACTCACTCTCTCTCTCACTTACACACACACACACTCTCTCTCTCTTTGTCCCTCTATGTCTCTCTCCCTCGCTCTCTCTCTCTATCTATCTCTCTCTCTGACACTCTGACACTCTCTCCCTCTCTCTCACTCACTCTCTCACTTACACACACTCTCTCTAACTTACAAACTCACTCTCTCTCTCTCTCTCACTTTGACACTCTCACTCTCTCTCCCTCTCTCTCACTCACTCTCTCTCACTTACACCCTCTCTCTTTCTCTCACACTCTTTCTCTTTGTCCCTCTCTATCTCTCTCTCTCTGACAGTGTCACTCTCTCTCCCTCTCTCCCCCTCTCTCTCTCTTACTTACACACGCAGACACTCTCTCTCTCAGTCTCTCTCACTCTTTCTCTTTCCCGTCTCTCACCCTTTCTGTATCTCTCTCCCCCCCTCTCTGTCTCTCACCTTTTCTCTCTCTATCTCTCTCTGTCTTCATTCCTCACCCACTCTCTCTCTATCTCCCTCTCTATATCTCTCTTTGTCTCTCTCTCTCTCGCTCTCTCTGACTCTCACTTTATCCCCCTATATGTTTCTCACCCTTTCTCTATCTCTCCCCCTCTCTCTGTCACTCACCTTTTCTCTCTATCTCTCTCTGTCTTGGTCCTTCACCTGCTCTCTCTCTATCTCCCTCTTTATATCTCTCTTTATCTCTCTTTCTCCCTCTCTTGATCTTTCTCTCCCTCCCTCTCTCCCTTTCTTGCTCTCTCCCTCTCTCACTCTCTCGCCCACACTCTATCCCTCTCGCCCTCTCTCCCTCTCTCTATCTCTCTCTCTCTCTCCCTCTCTCTCTCTCTCTCTCACTCTCTCTCTTTCTCTCTTTCTATCACTATCCCTCTCCCTCTCATTCTCTCTCTTTCTTGCTCTCTCTCTCTCTATATCTCTGTCTCTCTCTCTTTCTCCCTCACTTTGTCGTTCCCTCTCTCTGTCTCTCTCTCCCTTTCTCTCCATCCCGCCCATTCTTTCTAACTCTCACACTCCTTCTCACTCTCTTTCTCACTCTCTCCCTCCCTCTCTATCTCACTCTGGCTCTCTTTCTTGCTCTATCTCTCTTTCAATCTCTCTCTCTATGGTTGTATCCCTCTCTTTATTTCACACCTCTCCCTCTCTCCCTCCCTCTATCTCTCTCTCTCTCCCTCTCTCCTTTTTTCCCTCTCACTTGCTCTCTCTCCGGTTCTCTCACTCTCTCTCCCTCTCTCTTTGTCTGTCTGTCTGTCTGTCTCTCTGAGCCACTCACTCTCTCTCCCTCTCTCTCACTCCTTCTCTCTCTCACTCACTTACACACACTCTCTCTCTTACTCTCACTCACTCTCTCTCTCATTGTACCTCTATGTCTCTCTCCCTCTCTCCCTCACTCTCTGTCTCTCTCTCTCTCTTTGACACTCTCACTCTCTCACCCCCTCTCTCTCTCACTTACACACACACACACACACTCTCTCCCTGTCTGTCTCTCTCTCTCTCTGACACTCTCACTCTCTCTCCCTCTCTCCACTCCCTCTCTCTCTCACTTACACACACACTCTCTCTCTCTCTCTCTCTCTCACTCTCTCTCTTTGTCCCTCTCTCTCTCTCTCTAACACTCTCACTCTCTGTCCCTCTCTCTCCCTCTCTCTCCCTCTCTCTCTCTCTCCCACTTACACACACACTTTCTCTCAGTCTCTCTCACTCTCTCCCTATGTCTCTCACCCTTTTTGTATCTCTCTCCCCCTCTCTTTGTCCTCACCCACTCTCTCTCTCTATCTCCCTCTCTATATCTCTCTTTGTCTCTCTCTCTCTCTCTCTTTCTCTTTCATTTACTCTCTGTGTGTCTCTCTCACTCTCTCTCTCTCTCTCTCTCTCTCTTTCTCTTTCATTTACTCTCTGTGTGTCTCTTTCACTCTTTCTCTCTCTCACTCACTCTCTCTCTATCTCTTTCTATCTCTATCTCTCTCCCTCTCATTCTCTCTCTCTCTCTTCTCTTTTTCTCTCTCCCTCTCTCCCTCAGACCATCTCTCTCTCTGTCTCTCCCTCTCTCCCTCTCTCTCTCTCTCTTTCTCCCTCTCTTTGCCACTCTCTCACTCACTCTCTCTCTCCCGCTCTCTTTGTCTGTCCCACACTCCCTCTCACTCTTGCTCCAGCTCTCTCTCTCTCTTTCCCTCTCTCTCTCCCTCTATCTCTCTCTCACTCTCCCTCTCCCTCTCTGTCTGTCTGTCTGTTTCTCTCTTTGACACTCTCACTCTCTCTCTGACACTCTCACTCTCTCTCTCCCTTTCTCTCTCTCACTTACACACACACTCTCTCTCCCTTACTCTCTCTGTTTGTCCCTCTATGTTTCTCTCCCTCGCTCTCTCTCTCTGTCTATCTCTTTCTCTGACACTCTCTCCCTCTCTCTCACTCACTCACTCTCTCTCACTTACACACACACACTCTCTCTCACTCACACACACTTTCTCTCTCTCACTCTCTCTCTGTCCCTCAATCTCTCTCACCCTTTCTTTCTCTCATCCCCTCTCTCTGTCTCTCACCTTTTCTCTCTATCTATCTCTCTCTCGCTTGGTTCCTCACCCGTTCTCTCTCTCTATCTTCCTCTCTATATCTCCCTTTATCTCTCTCTCCCTCTCTCGATCTTTCACTCTCCCTCTCTCCCTTTCTTGATCTCTCCATCTCTCACTATCTCTCGCCCTCACTCCATCCCTCTCGCCCTCTCTCGCTCTCTCTATCTCTCTTTCACTCTCTCTATCTCTCTTTCACTCTCTCTATCTCTCTTTCTATCTCTATCCCTCTCCCTCTCATTCTCTCTCTCTTGCTCTCACTCTCTCTCTCTCTGTCTCTTACTCCCTTTCTCTCCATCCCTCCCATTCTTTCTAACTCTCTACAGATCTCTCTCGCTCTCTCCCCTCCTCCTCTCACTTTCTTTCTCTCTCTGTCTCTCTTTGTCTCTCTCTGTCTCTTTCATTTACTCTTTTTGCCTCTCTCTCTCACTCTTTCCCCATCACTCTCTCACACTCTCTCGTACTCTCCTTCTCACTCTCTCCCTCTCTCTCTATCTCACTCTCGCTCTCTTTCTTGCTCTATCTCTCTTTCAATATCTCTCTCTATGGTTGTATCTCTCTCTTTATTTCACACATGTCCCTCTCTCTGTCCCTCTATCTCTCTCTCCCACTCTCTCCCTCTATCCCTCTCAGTTGCTCTCTATCCAGTTCTCTAACTCTCTCTCCCCCCTCTATCTGTCTCTCTCTCTCTCTCTGACACTCTCACTCTCTCTCCCTCTCTCTCACTCCCTATCTCTCTCTCTCTCTCACTTAGACACACATACATACAGTCTCTCTCTCACGCTCGCTATCATTGTCCCTCTATGTCTCTCTCCCTCTCTCTCACTCTCTGTCTCTCTCTCTCTCTCTCTGACACTCTCACTCTCTCTCCCTCTCTCTCCCTCTCTCCCTCTCTCTCTCTCACACTTGCACACACACACTCTCTCTGTCTCTCTCTCTCACTCCCTCTCTCTCTCCCTCTCTCTCACTCCCTCTCTCTCTCTCACTTACACACACTCTCTCTCTTGCTCACGCTCTCTCTCTCTCATTGTCCCTCTGTCTCTCTCCCTCACTCTCTGTGTGTCTCTCTCTCTCTCTTTGACACTCTCACTCTCTCCCCCTCTCTCTCTCACTTACACACACACACACACTCTCTCTGTCTGTCTCTCTCTCTCTGACACTCTCACACTGTCTCCCTCTCTCTCACTCGCTCTCTCTCTCACTTACACACAAACTCTCTCTTTCTCTCTCACTCTCTCTATTTGTCCCTCTCTCTCACTCTAACACTCGCACTCTCTCTCCCTCTCTCTCCCTCTCTCTCTCTCCCACTTACACACAGACTTTCTCTCAGTCTCTCTCACTCTCTCTCTCTATGTCTCTCACCCTTTTTGTATCTCTCTCCCCCCCTCTCTCTCTCTCCCTACCTCTCTCTCTCTCTCCCTACCTCTCTCTCTCTCACTATCACTCCCTCTCTCTTTCTCTCACTCACTCACACTCTCTCTCACTCAATCTCTCGATCTCTCTCTCCCCCTCTCTTACTCACTTTCTCTCACTCGCTCTCTCACTCTCTCTCCCTCTCACTCTCTCTCTTCCTCTCACTTGCTCTCCCGCTCTCCCTCTCTCTCTCACTCTCTCTTCGTCTCTCTCTCGCTCCCCCTCTCTCACTCCATCTCTCTATCTCCCTCTCTCTCCCTCTACCTCTCTCTCAATTTGTCCCTCTCTCTCTCAATCTCTCAATCTCTTTCTCTAACTCTCTCACACCCTCTCTCTCTAACTCTCTCACGCTATCTCTTTCTCTAACTCTCTCTGTCGCTCTCTCTCTCTCTCTCCCTCTCTCCGTCCCTCCCACTCTTTCTCACTCCTACCCACTCTCACACTCACTGTCTATCTCTATCTCTCTCTCCCCACCTCTCTCTCTCTCTCTCTCTCTTTCACTTACTCTCTCTATCTCTCTCTCACTCTTTCTCTCTCTCAAACTCTCCCTATCTCTCACTCTCCTTCTCTCTCTCTATCTCACTCTCGCTCTCTTTCTCGCTCTCTCTCTCTCTCTTTCAATCTCTCTTTCTATGGTTCTATCTCTCTCTTTATTTGACACCTCTCAGTTTCTCTCTTTCTCACTCTCTCACTCTCTCATTCTCGCTCTCTCTAACTCTCTCTCACTGTCCCACTATGTCACTCTCTCTCCCTCTCCCTTTCTCCCTCTCTCTCTTTCTCACACTCCCTCTCTCACTTTCTCTGTCTCTCTCCACCACTTTCTCTCTCACACTTACATTGTCTCACTCACACTCTCGCTCTTGCTCTCTCTCCCTCTCTCTCCCCTTACCTCTCTCCCTCTCTCCCTCTCTCTCCCTCATTCTCTCTCCCCCTCCCTCTCTATCTCCCTTGCTCAATCTCTCTCTCACTCTCTCTCTCCCACCCTCTCTCTTACTCACTCTCCCTCTCTCCCTCTCTCTCTCGCTCGCTATTTCTCCCCCTCTCTCGCTTGCTATTTCTCCCTCTCTCTCTCGCTTTCTCTCCCTCTGTCCCTCTCACTCACTCTCTCTCCCTCTCACTCGCTGGCTCTCCCTCTCTCTCGCTCTCTCTCCCTCCCTCTCTCCCTCCCCTTTCACTCTCTCTCTTATAGTCGCCCTCTCTCTCTATGGTTCTCTCTCTCTTGATCTCTCTCTCTCTCACTCACTCAATCTCTCTCTATATATATCTCTCTCTATCTCTCTCTATCTCTATCTCTCTTTTTCCTTTTCTCTCTCTGTCCCTACTTTTCTCTGTCCCTCCCTCTCTCCCTCTCACTCACTCTATCTCTCTATCTCTCTCCCTCTCATTCTCTGTCTCTCTTCTCTCTCTCCCTCTGTCTATCTCTATCTCTCTCCCCTTCTCTCTCTCTCTATCCCTCCCTCTCTCCCTCTCTTTCTCTCTCTCTCTTTCTTTGTCCCTCTCTTTGCCGCTCTCTCACTCTCTCTCCCTCTCTTTGTTTGTCCCACTATTTCTCACTCTCTCACACTCTCTCTCTTGCTTCCGCCCTCTCTCATACTCTCTCTATCGTTATCTTTCTCTCTCTCTCTCTCTCTCACTCACTACGTCACTCTCTATCTATATCTCTCTATCTCTCTGTGTCTCTCTCCCTCACTCTCTCTCTTTCTCTTTGCTCTCTCTCTCTTTCTCTTTCCCCCTCTCTCCCTCTGTCTATCTCTCTCCCGCTTTCTCTCTCCCCCCTCTCTGTCTCCCCCTTTTGACTCTCCCCCTCCCTCCCTCCCTCTGTCTATCTCTCTCTCGCTCTTTCTCTCTCTATCTCTCACTCCCTCTCTCTTTCTCTATCTCACTCTCTCTCCCTTTCTCCCTCTCTTCCTCTCCATATCTCGCTTGCTCTCACTCTCCCTCTCTCTCTCTCTCTCTCCTTCTCCCTCTCTCACTCTTGCTCTCTCTCACTCTCTCTCTATGGTTCTCTCTCTCTTTATCTCACACTCCCTCCCCCTCTCTCTCTGACTCTCTCGCTCAAACTCTCTCTCTCCCTCCCCTTCTCTCTATGTCTCTGTCCCTCGCTCTCTCTCTATCTATCTCTCTCTCTATCTATCTCTCTCTCTCTCTCTCTCTCTCCCTCTGTCTCCCTCATTCTCTCTCCCCCTCATTCTCTCTCTCCCTCTCTCTCCCTTTACCTCTCTCCCTGTCTCCCTCTCTCCCCTTACCTCTCTCCCTCTCTCCCTCTCTCATTCTCTCCCGCTCTCACTCAAACCCTGTCGCCCTCTCTCCCACTTTCTATCACTCTCTCTCCCCTCTCTCTGTCTATTCCTCCTTTTCTCTCTCTCTCTCACTCACTCCCTCTCTCTCTTTCTATCTCTATCTCTCTCCCTCTCATTCTCTGACTCTCTTGCTCACTCTCTCTCTTTCTCCCTCTCTCCGTCATTCTCTCTCTCTCTCTCTCACTCTATCTCTTTTTCCCTCTCTCTCCATCCCTCCCATTCTTTCTAACTCTCTCCCTCTTTCTCCCTCTCTCTATCTATTTCTCTCTGTCGCTCTCTCCCCTCCTCCTCTCACTTTCTCTCTCTCTATCTGTCTCTCTCACTCTTCCTCCCTCTCTCTCTCCCTTTCTCCGTCCCTCCCACTCTTTCTCACTCCCTCCCTCTCTCACTCTCACTCCCTTTCTCTATCTCTCTCTCCCCACCTCTCTCTCTCTCTTTCTCTGCCTCTCTCTTTCACTTACTCTCTCTATCTCTCTCTCACTCTGTCTCTCTCTCACTCTCTGTCTCACTCTCTCCCTCTCTCTCACTCTCCTTCTCTCTCTCTATCTCACTCTCACTCTCTTTCTCGCTCTCTCTCTTTCAATCTCTCTCTCTATGGCTCTATCTCTCTCTTTATTTGACACCTCTCTCTTTCTCTCTTTCTCACTCTCTCTCTGTCCCTCTATGTCTCTCTCCCTCCCTATATGTCTTTCCCTCTCCCTCTCTCCCTCTCTCTCTCTTTCTCACACTCCCTCTCTTACTTTCTCTGTTTCTCTCCACCACTTTTTCTCTCACACTTACATTGTCTCACTCACACTCTCGCTCTCTCGCTCTTGCTCTCTCTCCCTCTCTCTCCCCTTACCTCTCTCCCTCTCTCCCTCTCTCTCCCTCATTCTCTCTCCCCCTCCCTCTCTATCTCCCTTGCTCAATCTCTCTCTCACTCTCTCTCTCCCACCCTCTCTCTTACTCACTTTCCATCTCTCCCTCTCTCTCTCGCTCGCTATTTCTCCCCCTCTCTCGCTTGCTATTTCTCCCTCTCTCTCTCGCTTTCTCTCCCTCTGTCCCTCTCACTCGCTCTCTCTCCCTCTCGCTCGCTGGCTCTCCCTCTCTCTCGCTCTCTCTCCCTCCCTCTCTCTCTCCCCTTTCACTCTCTCTCTTACAGTCGCCCTCTCTCTATGGTTCTCTCTCTCTCTCTCGATCTCTCTCTCTCTCACTCAGTCAATCTCTCTCTCTATATATATCTCTCTCTATCTCTCTCTATCTCTATCTCTCTTTTTCCTTTTCTCTCTCTATCCCTGCTTTTCTCTGTCCCTCCCTCTCTCCCTCTCACTCACTCTATCTCTCTATCTCTCTCCCTCTCATTCTCTGTCTCTCTTCTCTCTCTCCCTCTCTCTCCCTCTGTCTATCTCTATCTCTCTCCCATTCTCTCTCTCTATCCCTCCCTCTCTCCCTCTCTTTCTCTCTCTCTCTTTCTCTGTCCCTCTCTTTGCCGCTCTCTCACTCTCTCTCTCCCTCTCTTTGTTTGTCCCACTATTTCTCACACTCTCACTCTCTCACACTCTCTCTCTTGCTTCCGCCCTCTCTCATACTCTCTCTATCATTATCTTTCTCTCTTTCTCTCTCTCTCTCTCTCACTCACTACGTCACTCTCTCTATATCTCTCTATCTCTCTGTGTCTCTCTCCCTCACTCTCTCTCTTTCTCTTTGCTCTCTCTCTCTTTCTCTTTCCCCCTCTCTCCCTCTGTCTATCTCTCTCCCGCTTTCTCTCTCCCCCCTCTCTGTCTCCCCCTTTTGACTCTCCCCCTCCCTCCCTCCCTCTGTCTATCTCTCTCTCGCTCTGTCTCTCTCTATCTCTCACTCCCTCTCTCTTTCTCTGTCTCACTCTCTCTCCCTTTTTCCCTCTCTTCCTCTCCATATCTCGCTTGCTCTCACTTTCCCTCTCTCTCTCTCTCTCCTTCTCCCTCTCTCACTCTTGCTCTCTCTCACTCTCTCTCTCTATGGTTCTCTCTCTCTTTATCTCACACTCCCTCCCCCTCTCTCGCTGACTCTCTCGCTCAAACTCTCTCTCTCCATCCCCTTCTCTCTATGTCTCTGTCCCTCACTCTCTCTCTCTATCTATCTCTCTCTCTGACACTCTCACACTCTCTCCCTCTCTCTCACTCACTCTCTTTCTCACTTACACACTCTCTCTCTCACTTACACTCTCTCTCTCGCTCTGACACTCTCACTCTCTCTCCCTATCTCTCACTCCCTCTCTCTCACTTACAACCTCTCTCTTTCTCTCTCACTCTTTCTCTTTGTCCCTCTCTGTCTCTCTCCCTCCCTATCTGTCTCCCACTCTCCCTCTCTCCCTCTCTCTCATATTCACACTCCCTCTCTCACTTTCTCTGTCTCTCTCCACCACTTTCTTTCTCACACTTACATTGTCTCACTCACACTCTCGCTCTCTCGCTCATGATCTCTCTCCCTCTCTCTCCCTCTCTCCCTCTCTCCCTTATTCTCTCTCCCCCCTCTCTCTATCTCCCTTGCTCAATCTTTCTCTCTCACTCTCTCTCCCACCCTCTTTCTTACTCACTGTCCCTCTCTCCCTCTCTCTCTCGCTCGCTATTTCTCCCCCTCTCTCGCTCACTATTTATCCCTCTCTCTCTCTCTTGCTCTCTCTCCCTCAATCCCTCTCGCTCGCTCTCTCTCCCACTCACTCGCTCTCTCCCCCTCTCTCTCGCTCTCTCTCCCTCCCTCTCTCTCTCTCCCCTTTCACTCTCTCTCTTATAGTCTCCCTTTCTCTCTATGGTTCTCTCTCTCTCTTGCTCTCTCTCACTCAGTCAATCTCTCTCTCTCTATATCTCTCTCTATCTTTCTCTCCCCTCTCTCTCTGTCCCTGCCTCTCTCTGTCCCTCCCTCTCTCCCTCTCACTCACTCTCTCTATCTCACTCCCTCTTATTCTCTCTCTCTTCTCTCTCCTTCTCTCCCTCTGTCTATCTCTATCTCTCTCTCCCCCTCTCTTTCTGTCCCTCCCTCTCTCCCTCTCTTTCTCTCTCCCTTTCTTTGCCGCTCTCTCACTCTCTTGCTCCCTCTCTTTGTTTGTCCCACTATTTCTCACTCTCTCACTCTCTCACACACTCTCTCTCTTGCTTTCGCCTCTCTCACTCTCTCTATCGTTCTCTCTCTCTATTTCTCTCTCTCTCTCACTCACTCTGTCATTCTCTCTATGTGTCTCTCTCCTTCACTATCTCTCTTTCTCTTTGCTCTCTCCCTCTTTCTCTTTCCCCCTCTCTCCCTCTGTCTATCTGTCTCCCTCTTTCTCTCTCCCCCCTCTCTGTCTCCCCCTTTTGACTCTCCCCCTCTCTCCCTCGCTCTGTCTATCTCTCTCTCTCGCGCTCTCTCTCTATCTCTCACTCCCTCTCTCTTTCTCTCTCTCACTCTCTCTCCCTTTCTCCCTCTCTTCCTCTCTCTATCTCGCTTGCCCTCACTTTCCCTCTCTCTTTCTCCCCCTCTCTCTCTTTTTCTCCCTTTCTCACTCTTGCTCTCTCTCACTCTCTCTATGGTTCACTCTCTTTATCTTACACTCCCTCCCCCTCTCTCTTTGACTCTCTCGCTCCAACTCTCTCTCTCCCTCTATCTTTGACACTCTCACTCTCTCTCTGACTCTCTCACTCACTCTCTCTCTCACTTACACACACACACACACACTCTCTCTCTTTGTCCCTCTATGTCTCTCTCCCTCGCTCTCTCTCTATCTATCTATCTCTGACACTCTCACACTCTCTCCCTCTCTCTCACTCACTCTCTTACTTACACACACTCTCTCTCACTTACACACACACACACACTCTCTCTCACTTACACACACACACACACTCTCTCTCTCTCTCGCTCTGACACTCTCACTCTCTCTCCCTCTCTCTCACTCCCTCTCTCTCACTTACACCCTCTCTCTTTCTCTCACACTCTTTCTCTTTGTCCCTATCTATCTCTCTATCTGACAGTCTCACTCTCTCTCCCTATTTCCCCCTCTCTCACTCACTTACACACACACACACTTTCTCTCTCAGTCTCTCTCACTCTCTCTCGCTCTGTCTCGTCTCTCACCATTTCTGTATCTCTCTCCCCCTCTTTCTGTCTCTCACCTTTACTCTCTCTATCTCTCTCTGTCTTCATTCCTCACCCACTCTCTCTCTATCTCCCTCTCTATATCTCTCTTTGTGTCTCTCTCGCTCTCTCTCACTCTCACTCTGTCCCCCTCTATGTCTCTCACCCTTTCTCTATCTCTCCGCCTCTCTCTGTAACTCACCTTTTCTCTCTATCTCTCTCTCTCTTGGTCCTTCACCCACTCTCTCTATCTCCCTCTCTATATCTCTCTTTATCTCTCTTTCTCCCTCTCTTGGTCTTTCTCTCCCTCCCTCTCTCCCTTTCTTGCTCTATCCCTCTCTCACTCTCTCGCCCACACTCTATCCCTCTCGCCCTCTCTCCCTCTCTTTATCTCTCTCTCTCTCACTCTCTCTCGCTATCTCTCTATCTATCACTATCCCTCTCCCTCTCATTCTCTCTCTTTCTTGCTCTCTCTCATTCTCTGTCTCTCTCTCTTTCTCCCTCACATTGTCGCTCCCTCTCTCTGTCTCTCTCTCCCTTTCTCTCCATCCCGCCCATTCTTTCTAACTCTCTCCCTCTATCTCCCTCTCTGTCTATCTCTATAGATCTCTTTCGCTCTCTCCCCTCCTCCTCTCACTTTCTCTCTCTCTGTCTCTCTCTCTCTCTCTCTGTCTCTTTCATTTACTCTCTCCCTCCCTCTCTATCTCACTCTCGCTCTCTTTTATCTCTCTTTCAATCTCTCTCTGTGGTTGTATCTCTCTCTTTATTTCACACCTCTCCCTCTCTCCCTCCCACTATCTCTCTCTCTCTCCCTCTCTCCCTTTATCCCTCTCACTTGCTCTCTCTCCGGTTC
>QANY01012492.1:68918-141788 GCA_003255025.1 Datisca glomerata | reverse complement strand
AACGCATAGTCTCTCCTCCAAAAATAACTTCTCCATTTCGGTTAATATTAACTAAAGGGTTACATAAATTGATACAATATAATGATAGTATTTTTAAAATTTAATATTTCATCCCCTATATAATATTAACTAAAGGGTTACATAAATTTAATATTTTCCACAGGTCATTTTTACCTATAGAGCCATTCTTGTCAAAAGCCAAAAAAATAAAAGCATAATTAATGTTTACCAAAATAGCAACTTGCTACTGTATGAGAGAAAAATTGATAATCACTCGTATAGTTGTACTCATTAGATGATTGTATTGTATAAGGGAGATCAAGCAAATGAATAATGAACCCGTTACGGAGTTCATTGCAAGGTGGTCAAACCATATAGTATTTATGGTCCAAAATTGAACAATATCACACACTAGCGGAGCATATTCTTCCTGTGGTGCCAAAGGCATCGATCTTCTTCTTCTTTTTTTAAAGATTTTTCTATTAAAAAAATAGGTAACTCAGGGAACTTGCTGTAACAATTTGTTGCTAGCTAACACTCAGAGCTTGGTGACAGAATCAATAGTGCGTATTGTGGGAAAGGTTCTTCCTAGTTCTTACAAGTCAAGAAGTCATGGAACCACAAGCAAATAGTATGCTACCCGATAAAAGACTTAGTGGATCTAATAGCTAATTACAAAGGAGGAAAGGGATATTGTACATGTTAATGAACAATGGAAGACGCAGGATAGGGAAGAATGCGAACATAGCTTACTGGGATCCCTTTTTACCACCAAGAGTTTTAACAGGTTGGCACTAAAAGAGACATTATCTGCAGCGTGGAAGTTAAAGCGTCCAGCTCGATTCTTGGAGATAAGGGATAACATCTTTCAGATAGTGTTCGACAACAAGGTGATATGGAATTTGTTCAAGAATGTGGACCGTGGCTTGTCGACGGGAACCTTATGCTTCTCACTCCGTGGCACAAATGAATTAAATTCATCGCTTCAAATTAAGTTCTGCGTCCAAATACATGGCCTCCCTTTAGACTGTGGGGGAGAAGCATCTGTGAGGCAAATATGCAGTAACTTGCGACAGATTACGCTAGTTGACAGAGGCAGAAGCTAAGGGGGGTAGAACAAAGAAGGTATATGAGGCTGCGAGTAGATGTAGACGTCACCTAACCCCTCAAAGAGGGGTCGGATTATATCGAACGAGGGCCATCCTCTATGGATCTCGCACCGTTATGAGAGACTGCCTAAGTATTGCATGTATTGTGACTGCATTGGACATGAAGATGATTTCTGTCAAAAACTTCGAATGGACCAATCACTGAACAAAGAATTGATTTTTAGATTTGGAGAAAAGATTAATTCGGCCCCTTCAGTGAATAAGCTGCTGAGGAAGCTGAAATTGCTAAAGACTCGGCTTTTTCAGACGGAAACACAGCGTAAGCTCGAGGGCTCATATAGATGAATTGACAAAGGAATTACAGGAGCTTCATGGTGCTAAAAATCTAAACATGACCAAAATCCGCAAGATAGAGAAGGAGGTGGAATCCGCGGTTTTAGAGGAGGAGTGGTATTGGAGGGAAAAATCAAGAATGGATTGGTTAAATTTGGGGGATCTGAATACCAAATTTTTTCATGCCAAATTCAAACAAAGAAGTCGTGAGCTAAGGATTCATGGGTTGGATGATGGGGAAGGACAATGGCTGGTAAAAAAAGAGGAGCTGAGGAGACATAAAGGAGCATTTTATCACTGTTTTTTCCTCTCAATTTCCTCAAAATGTAGAAGAAGCAGTGAATTTTCTTAACAATTTCGTAAGCAGTGAATAGTTAGAGGTGATTTCGGGACCGGTTTTAGAGCAGGAAATCTTGGAGGCACTTCACCAAATGCACCCGTCTAAGGCCCCGGGTCAAGATGGCATAACAGCGGTGTTTTACCAGCAAAATTGGATGCAAGGGAGGCGGGATTTCCTCGACCTGTTTGAGAGTTTCTATCACACAGGCAGGCTGCCTCGAGGATTGAACGAGACCCATATCATTTTAATCCCGAAGCTAGACCATCCCACCTCAATCAAGGACTTCTGGCTCATCTCG
Source organism: Datisca glomerata (assembly GCA_003255025.1). Taxonomy (NCBI): domain Eukaryota; kingdom Viridiplantae; phylum Streptophyta; class Magnoliopsida; order Cucurbitales; family Datiscaceae; genus Datisca; species Datisca glomerata. The sequence goes on along the minus strand of QANY01012492.1, from coordinate 139,708 downwards.
TTGTGCAATGTTGCATATAAACTAGTCTCCAAAGTTATAAGTAACAGAATTAAGACAGTCCTTCCTACGTTAATAAGTGCATACCAGGGAGCGTTTATACAAGGCTGACAAATCAGCGATAATATCTTAATCACACATGAGGCTCTCCACTCCTTAAAGCATTAGAAGAGAGGTCGAATGGGCGAAGCCATTATCAAATTAGATATGGCCAAAGCCTACGATAGGATGGAATGGGTGTGCGTGGCTGGATTAAGGAACGCATACAGTTTGTTTCTTATGTGATATTGATTAACAGGGAGTTATCTGAGAGCTTCCACCCTCAAAGAGGATTAAGGCAAGGAGATTCATTATCTCCCTACCTTTTCATACTTTGTGCTGAGGTGTTATCGGGAACTTTTTCAAAGGCGGAAACAGAGGGATTGATTCACGGATTCTCTCCAAGGAGGATGCAACCATCTATTTCCCATCTTTTCTTTGCAGATGATGCTATCTTATTTCGTAGAGCCGTAGTGGAGGAATTCACGTGCATTAAGAATATCCTGCATATGTACGAGAGGGCCTCAGGACAACAGGTTAATTTTAAGAAGAGTTCTCTCTGTTTTTCCCCTAACACCCCTTTTGATTTACAAACCTGTTTAGCCGGTATTCTGAATATTTCAAACTGTGAGGGATTTGGGAAGTATCTTGGTATTTCTGTGGCTGTGGAGGGTTCAAAACGTATTGTGTTCGATGCTATTGGGAAAAAAATGGACCTCAAAATTAACAGATGGTCGGAAAGATTTTTAACCAATGTGGGTAAGGAAGTTCTACTTAAAGCAGTGGCTATGGCGTTACCGGCTTATACTATGAGATGCTTTAAGTTATCAGCTGCTCTCATCCAAGAATTGGAGAGGATTATGGCCTGGTCTTGGTGGGGTTCGTCAGCGACGCGTAGGAAAATGCATTGGATTTATTGGGAGGAGCTTAAGAAATCTAAATTGGAGGGAGGATTAAATTTCAAGCACCTCTCAAATATGAACAAAGCTTTCCTAGCCAAGAATGGGTTGAGAGTTATCAATAATCCAATGAGTGTGCTAGCCCGGGTACTTAAATACAAGTACCACCACAATACTGATTTTCTGGAGGAAAAAGCTCATGCTAACGCCTCTTGGGGATGGAGAAGTCTTATGTGGGGGAAGAAACTTTTGGATATTGGTGTGATGTGGAGAATCGGTGATGGAAGAACTATTAGGATTTGGGAAGATCCATGACTTCCAAGAGGAAATGAGTTTAAAGTGCAGTCACAAAAGAATGGATAAACCTGTGTTGTTTCGAAGCTATTCTGGGCGAACAATAGAGAGTGGGATAGACAAAAAATTTCTGATTGTTTAATAGGGAGGAAGCTTCAATTATTGTAAACATTCCATTCCCCTCTCGACCTGTACAGGATTCGGCTTGGTGGGCTTATCAAAGTAATGGAGTGTACACGGTGGGCTCGAGATACAAGTTGGCGAGTTTTACTTCGAATATGGGCAGAATTCGTTAATCGGCAATTGAGGAGGTGAGCAATTCAAGAAGAGACAAATTTGTTTGGAAATCAGTTTGGGGTCTTGACGTTGCTCCTAAAATAAAATTCTTTATATGGAAATGCCTTAAAGGTTGCATTCCCATGAAAGACGTCCTCATCAAACGGAAGTATAGAGTCGAAAACCTAGCCTGCCCTATGTGCGATGAAGGGACTGAATCCATCACACACCTACATGTTCGTTGTCCGCTTGCAAAGGCGTTCTGGTACACCTCCGATCTCCACCTTAAATCGAAATATTTGAGAGGTAACTCGTTCTTCTCAATTTGGAACTTTCTCATTTTTAATTTTTACCATTATGTTGAGCGGAAACAATTCTTTGGAGTTTGGCATATGGTTTTTGGTGGATTTGGATTGTTCAGAACGAACATGTATTCAAGGATACGGATTCATCCCTTGAGAACTCCATGAGAAGATGGAAATGCTCTTTAAATGAGTTTAATTCGGCCAAACAGATTAAGGAAGGGTGTTCTTCCTTCCTCAATAACTCAAGGGCTCCATACGAAAATAAGGGAGAGCTTTACCGATTCACGGATTTTAGGAGCAGAGCTCGTTGGTACCCACTGGAGCAAAATTCCATTAAGATCAATGTCAATGTTTCTCTCCATCCTAATGTTCAGAAAATCGTTGGTGGCTGGTTATGTAGAGGGAGTTTGGGTGAATACATTAGGGGAGGATGGGTGTCCCTAAACTCATTGTCTACTTGCTTGGAATCAATTTCTCCGGCCCTGATTGAAGTTATCAAAGCTATGAAAGCTTTGTTCCTTCTTTGCATCGAAATTGAGGTGTCCAGTTTTGATTTCTGGTATATTTGTAAGTCTGGTGCAGCTGAATTCGAGTACATTAGAGACTTACTTAAAGAATTGTATGATTGTATTTCTGTAGTTTTTAATCTGGTGGATGAGCATTGTAACTTAGCTGCTAAGGTGATTGCTAGTAGGGTTGTCCCGTTTTGTTTTAGCTATGATTTTGAGTCCTCCTTCCTGGTTGAAGGAAGGATTGATTTTGTATTCTGTATTTGATTTAAATCAATGAAGTATCCTTTGACCTGTTAAAAAAATATACAAAGAATAACAACGACGATGGGAAAATTTAGAGGCGTACATGTGACAAGATGAGTTTTGAAATTAACATGACCCCATCTCGAAAAGAACAAGATTTTTGTGTCCCGTCTCATCCAACAAGAAAGGAAAAAATCACGAGGGACTGACAGTTTACGGTTCAGGACGGAATAGGACAGAACTGTCCTAGACGGAATAGGACAGCGAGATGAATCTCATTTTAAATCGGTTTTTTAAGTTGTGTAAACCCTAAACTTTAATATTTGTTCATTTTTGGGCTGAGCTCTTTAATATTTTGAGCGTTAAAAGTGAAACGATTTAAATTTAAAAGGGTTTAAGGTTAAAACTTAAAAGATTGAAGGTTATAACCTGAAATGGTTAAATTGTTTGACTATTTCTAATATTTTTTGGAGGGAACGGAACAAGTCGTTTTTAAGTTGTCCCATGTCATGTCCATCCTGCACTAGACGAGAAAAAATTTTCCTGACCCATCTGCCATGAATTAAAAATCCATCTGAAATGTTTTGAAAACAAATACTATACTCAAATTTTGAAAAAAAAACATACCTATATACAAGTTTTATCCCCCTAAATAATATATTTTGCTTTTGTCTCCAAATAAAATTTCTCAACTCTGTCTCTATGTATGATGATTTAAGAATGAGATCATCTCAATACCCATAGTAGACGGGTGCTAATATTATTATAGCAGTTCCCACAATGATAACATATGCTAAAAGACAGACTACAAAGCCACAGATTTTATTCATTTCAACGAAATCATGTGATAAACCACAAAATACTTTACCATAGAACTCCTAATCCAATAAAGGATTGGGAAAATATGACAGTTTATCTGATTTGTTCAGTCAGATCTAAATAGATTAGATTTATTCTGAAAAAATAAAAAATAAAAATAAAAATATTTACTATAAAATTAATTAGAGCAGATCTAATCTGTTCAGATCTAGATGAACGGTCAGATAATCTGTTTCCATCAAACAATGACCGACAAAAAATAAAAGTTATACAGCTGTAGAGTAGCTAGTAAAGCTCTTTCTTAAATAGATGAAGCCTATATATTCACGTAATTAACTACAAGATGATTCAGACATATGATTTTATGAGAGCATGAACTTTAACGTATGAAAAATGTATACTGTATAGTCTGTATTCACCTGACTTTATGGACTGAATGTTCATATAGTCCTAAGTTTCTTTGTTGTGATACTTAAGTGATGGTTTTAGTTCAAATAAATGAAATGAAAATACTATTAAAAAATGCAAAAAAAAAAGTGAATGAGGGAGGGGAGATAATTTATAGTGAGAATAGAATAATGAAAAATGTGAATTGAAAATAAAATAGAATATGAGAGATTACATTGAACCAACAACACCTTGGTTTGCATCTGTTTTTCTGTCTTTGAGTCACTGGAAAAAAATTTAGGTGTGATTAGTGGTTAAAGAAGTACAATAATTATCATAACATATTTATTATCTTTGATTACATAAAGTTACCAAAATAATTTATTTTCTATCAAAATTTCTTTTACATTATAAATTAAGATTGTTTTATTTTTGAAATTTAAATTATTAAAATAGATTGTAAATTAAGATCGCATGTAAACTAATATAACATCCTATTTTAAAAGGTAATTGTCATACAAGAAAAAACGTAGTATAATTTGAAATTGCAAAACATATGGGAGCATTAGCCACCTTATCAAAGGTAAACTCGCCTCTAATCTAAGAAATTTTTTTATGGTATTACTAGAGCAACGAATATTCAATATTTTTTTATATCATTTTAATGACGTGTATATCTTTTATAAATTTTAAAAATATATTTATTCTCTTTTCTTAAAATCTAAATAAAATATAATATTTTTAAAATATATAATTAATAATATAGAAGAATATTAAATATTTAATATTTCCAGTATAACGATTTTTTTCTTAAATTAGTTAGGACCTTGTGTGTGTACAGAGTACTACAAGTAAAAAATTATCCTCCACATATAGATATTCGATTTCAAACCATGTGATTCCAAAAAATGTGGGCCCCAAAATTCTTGGAGCCCAATGCTCCTCCCTCTATAAATATGACGAAGGAACCCTTTAGAACTCAGTCTCCATTATTTCACAAACAACAATCCAACTCCCAGAGACTCTCAATGTGTCCCTCTGGCAGAACCCTAGCGGCAGAGACCGCCGTCAGCACAGATCTCTGGCCAGCTTTTGATGCCCTTGACGCCGACCACGATGGAAGGATCAGCCTAGACGATCTCCGCAATTTCTACTCTGGAATTTCGAGCACCGGGGCCGATGAAGACGCAATCAACACGATGATTTCGGTCGCGGATTTGAATAAGGACGGGTTCGTGGAGTACGATGAATTCGAACGCGTTTTGTCCAGTAAGAAAAGATCAGGTGGAGTTATGGAGGATGTGTTTAAGATCATGGATAAAGATGGAGATGGAAAATTGAGCGTTGATGATTTGAAAAGTTGTATGGAATGGGCTGGATTTTCTGTAAGTGATGAAGAAGTTAAAGCGATGATTAGATTGGGCGGTGCTGATGAAACAGAGGGTGTTAGTTATGACGATTTGCTTAAAATCCTTACCATCACTAATAATGTTTTCTAATTCTCCGTTAGAACTGCTTTGAACTGCTCTAATATACTTTTGAGTATTGAATTTGGTACTCCAATTTTTATTTGTTCAATTTTAACCTCTATATCTAGAGATATTGTATGGTCCATGTGATCAGTACTCTTTTCTGTCATCAATTATCATGTATCAAAAAGTATTATATTTTAAAGAGAGAATAATAAATTCTAAAAAATTTATAAGATATGTAAACATATAATTAGATAATATAAAAGAGTATTGAATATTTGATATTTTAAAAATATCTAAAAAAATTTCTTGAACTTAAAAGTTTGTGTGATTTGACTTTTCTACCCAAATCATCTTTTTGCACTTTTTATGTTTACTCTCCTTCTGACATGATACGAGATAGTTGTTGAACTGCAGAGATATATTTTAGACGTCTAAATATATTTGTAGAATCTTTAACGTATTTGTAAAATCTATTTGACATATTTCTTGGACTCAAAATTATTACATGTAGAATTTTTGTAGTTTTACATGGAAGAATGACTCTAATATTTTCATATGTATAATGACTATTTTTTAAGTTGTAGAGATTAATTTTTTTTGATATAATAATGATTTTTTTGAATTTAGTACTTTATACACAATATAGTACTGGTCGAATAATTATATTTAGATATAAAAATTTTCAAGCGTCATTTTTGTCTTTTTATAACAACATCATTCTTATATAAATTCTAATAAATAAATGTTCAAATAAAAAAAGATATTTCGTAATACCATCACACCATCAAAATATAACAGTTAAGTCTCACATAACTTTAACATGTCCCTTGTATGTTTAAGAAAATAAGAAGAAGAAAAGGCGCAAACATATTACACAATAATAATATTGAGAGAGCATATATCAATATCAAAATAAAATTTATTATTTTATAGTCATTGCACTAACTTTTTCTTTTAATTGAGATTATAATGTAACTATCATTATTTGATGAGTTAAATTGTATATATCAATTATGTGATATAATTGAATATACAATATTGTTGGCTTGTGGTTTTCAACTTATGAGATTTAATCTGAACCGTTCATATCTAATCCTCTATGATGAGAATAGATGATTATATATTCTAATTGAAGAGAAGCCGCCCTCCCTGAGCCTATGATATATATTTGTTATATTCTGTAGTACCCCATCGAATTATTCATAGCCGTCAGGGTGGGTAACGCACTATAGGGTTTTATCATATAGAGAAGTTAAGGATCTCAAACAATGAATTCAATATTATGTACGCACCATATTTTAAATAAATGATTCCTATGAAATTTGCTAATTGATTTATTCCTAACATTTTTATGACAAGGTAAAGTATGAAATGGAACCATATAAATATCCAAAAACAGTAGTATATGCACACCAAATATTTTACTTAAATCATAATGAAAAGCATATATGTAGAATTATTAACAGATTTTCAGCGGACATAAAAAACATTGAGACAGTTAGTACTAGCAGCGTGAGTCTCGGATTGGGCCCAGCCCAATTGGTGTATTCTCTGGCCTGCTCCATCTCAAATTTTTAAGGATGATTTAGGGAAATGACCATTTTTGGAAAATAAATAAAAGAATGGAAAAAAAATTGCAGAATGGTCGGCTTTTTTCGTAACTATAATAATTTCTTCTGTTTTTTATAAAACTAGAAATTTTATATATATGTGCACTATGATGTACTATGGGTATATATACTATAATATATTTTAATATAATATCAATATATTTTATTATATTTTAAAATACTCTGAGTATATATTTATATAATATATTATATTTTAATGTACCATCATTATATCGTAATATATATATAGTATTTTTATATATCACTTAGTATCATACATCTTCTCACACTCAAACACGTTATCTCGTTCTTTTTCTTTATCTCTCGTTGAATTCTCCCGTTCTCCGTTTTAGATTTTCAATATTTCTACAAAAATTTTAGATTTCTTAGTGGGTTTTCCTTTGGTGTTGATATTTCATCCACTTGATTTGCTTTTGCAACCTGAAACCAATGGATTTATCATATGCCAACTTGTCAAGAAATTTTCAATGGAATTCAAGTGTTACTTCTGCTACTATTTCTTAATAAGTTTCAGCTATTTTCTTGCTAACAGCTAACCAAACATAAATTTCAGCTATCTGCTTACTAACCAATCAGAAATTTCGGTCATCTTCTTGCAAACAAGCATAAATTTCAGCCATTTTCTTGCTAACCAAGCAGAAATTTCAGCTATTTTCTTGCTAACAAACAGAAAATTGAAAGTACTGATATTCACATACCTCGTGTTGATGGAGAGTATAAGGTGTAAAAGTGAAAGGAGGGCCATGGCTATACAATCCAGCATGTACTTTGTATAGAGGGAAAATGAGAGAGAAATGGGATGAAAAAATCGGTCATTTCTGAAATTAAAATTTTTTTAGCCATTTCCTTAAAAAATAATACTCTCATTGGAAATTATAGTGGGGAAAAAGCATAGAGAGTCTGCTAGAATGTATAGTAATTAGATGAATAGCATCTTTTAAAATTAGAAGTAAAAAAGGACCATTGACAAAACTCACCGTTTCATGGAATTAGTGTTTTTCGAAACTAGTCCTGAGAGCAATTTTTCCACTATAAGAAATTTGCTCATCAACGGTGAATTAAAGTCGTCGCTAATGAGTGAACAGTCGTCGCTTAAAAGAGCGCCGCTAAGGAGTGTCAGTAAAAGTTTTTAACGGTGCATTTTGAAGTCATTGCTAATTAGTTTTAACGGCGACGTATATTACCGCCAAAGGTTTTTAGCGGCATTGTTTTGTGGTTGCTAAATGTTTTCAACGGCACTGTTGTGTCGCCGCTGAATCTTTTAGCCACTAACATAATATTGTCGCTGTATCTTTAAGCGATGAACATAATATTGCCGCTAAAAATTTAAGTTTCTAAAGTAGTTTCAATTTTTACCAAAATTCCTAAATTCTTTTTTACATACTAAGTAGTTTTTCATTTATTTATTATTATGAAGTCAATAAATTTTTTGATCGGAATATCAATTAAACTCAAAGACGCTTTAATTATTAAAGGGTTAACAATAAAATAATGTTAATGAAAAAGAGAAATATTATAATCAGGGGTAACGAGTGGGTCGGTTAGGCCCGTGAAACCGGCTGAACCGGTACGTTAAAACATGATCCGACCCGGACCATAGTTCAACAGTACCAGGCCGATTAAGGCCCGCGGACCGAGCCCTGGGCCCTCAAGGGTCTTGCTGTTTGGTCATACGACCTGACCCAGATCGGTCGGGTATATGGCCTGGCACGGACCAGCCCGCCCAAGCACGTGGGCCTGAACCGGCCCGGCCCGTTGAAATCCCCATTTTTCAAAAAATGCTTAAATACATGTGTTGAAGTTTAAACTTTTGACCTCTCATTTAATATACATAGTACTTATCACTAAACCAAGATAACTCTTATTGAAATATTGTGTATATGATATTTTTATTGTCTTTCAACACATTTTATCAAATTCTATATGTAATACATATTTTTGATAAATATATTTAATTAAATAAAAAATAATATTTTAAATGAATATTTTATTCAATCAAAGAAAAAAATAAACCAAGGGTCCAATACCATGCCATAAGACCACAAGAAAGAGACTCCTTCTCATTCTCTAATAGAAGCCCGCGTCCACGCCGGGGACGGGTAAAGCCCAGCTAAGCTACAGGGAGCACTGACCAATGGGGGGATGAGGGCGACTCAACCCCTGTGTTGGACCACACCACAGGCTGAAGTCCTTCCACGGCAGGAGAAATTAATAACGAGATATACTTGTCAGCCCAATCAATAAGACTGAGGATACAACTTTTAGGTGGTGTGCGATCAACCTAATTAATTAGTTGAAAGTGTATATACCATACAAGAAAGCTCCCCTACAAAGTCTCGGATATATTAAACATAAACATAATACTGTAAAGAAATGAAAATAAGAGAAAGAGAGACGCTGATATGAAAAGAAATTCAACCTTCATAGTATTATGAGGATCAATAACTTTGTATTTATGTTCAATGAAGTACATTGGTGATAGTTGTTAAGCTAAACTATTAACTGCTAGCTTCTAACAATGATAGAAACTTACATGACGATTACATGTTTAACTCAACAACGTGATCTTTAATAACTAGATTTCAAACTCACTCCAATTTGTTGTCCTTAGTGCACTTCACCTGCTAACTTGGTTGCTCAATCACTAACTGAGTAAGCGGACTTGGCATGTGGTTTATCATCCCCCCTCAAGATAAAGGGGGAGATAGACACCTTGAGCTTTCTTTTAAGATAGAGGAAACGTGGAGTAGACACTATTTGGTCAATAAGTCAGTTAGTTGCTCAACTGATGGAACATACATGATATCTAAGGCTCTGTGTTGAACTTTGTTTCTAATCAAATGCACATTTAGCTCGATGTGCTTTGTCCTAGCATGTAGAATAGGGTTTGAAGCTAAAGAAATGGCACTAATGTTGTCAGTAGAGTATTGGAGCCATAGTTAGAGATGATGGTAACTCATGAGCCATTTAAAATATCTTTCTTTAATTCCATAACACAAGAAAATTTTCTATCTATAGAAGATATTTTCTATCTATATAAATAAGATAGATTATATATCAGATCATGTCAGATCACGGATTCCTGTACCAAATATTTCCATATTGATACATATGGAATTTTTATTCCGACAATGTGACCAAGAATGGATGCGAGAACGAGACTTTCATTTACTTAACTCGACCCAAGCAATGCCCAAAGACTCCCCTGCCTTTCTTGGTCGGACTAACCCAACTGGCGATTTCCGTCTTCCTGAATTGGGAGAGCAAGAACAAGTCTCTCTTTTTTTTGGGAGGGGGGGAGCGGAGTAGTCAAAGAATAAACCAAACAAAATGATTGTTCTAAAATGGTTGCTCCTTGTGATGCAGCGGAACCATGACAATTAGGATCTCAAGACGCAACAACACCTATGATGCAAGGAATAATAGACTCACATCATGATATCTTTTTCTTCCTCATTCTTATTTTGGTTTTCGTATCACGGATCTTGGTTATCAAGCACCCTTCACTATTTCAGATAGTATTTATGGTTCCACATTTTTCTTAGCAACTGGCTTTCATGGTTTTCATGTGATTATAGGTACTCTTTTCTTGATCATATGTGGTAATAGACAATATCTTGGTTGGATGACCAAGGAGTATAGGCTACTCAATGAGAAGGAGACCTGCATAACCTTGTAATTGCCAAGGCTTGTTCTGAAAGAGATATATGTGGAGTGGTTCTAGTCCCTTTTGGGAAGGACTGACGCCGGCTTCGGTCAGCAGAGTGACCCTCCACTCAGCCATGTAAAACACGACTTCGTATACCCCAAATTCTGCTATTAGTGTGACTTATGGGGGCTCCTCGTGGAAAGCTTTGCGGTTAATAATCGAATAAGTAATCCAATCTCACTCACGCTCTTTAGTTCATCTCGATAGAACAAGGAAAAAGCCTATGTGGTGAGTTCGACTCCCACATGAGCCCACATTAATTACTAATCAGCTACTTTTCATTCAAGGAAGGGCATGATTTAATATAATATGATGCGGTCCTGATTGAATGGATCAACTATTTCATTTCATAGTCAATTTATCGACGATGTGGCATCTATTTTAAAAGTGCGAGAGATTGCCGGGACACATTTTGTCTTCTTTGAAAGATGGGTAGCATCTATCTCCCCGGGTCATACTTAAGTATCACATCCTAGACCCCCACCCCAACTCTATCTTCCTTATCAATGAAACGAAAATAGTGCATAGAGACTCTTCAATGTAGTGGGGATAAGACGGCGTGAAATACTACGATCACGTACAGAAGTGCTGCCCTTCGGCTCGGCAATATGGAACCTCTCAACAGCTCTCGTTCCTTTATGAGGTCCTATTGGGATTGGTAGGCCCAAGCCTTTCCCCTCTTCTTGACCGAGCAGTAGTTCCCCACGGCTGACAAATAGGAGTTTAGGCCGTAAAAGAAAGGCACTGACCCCCATTCTCTCCCCCACTGGGATTTTTCTTTCCTTAACTACGTGGGCACTGCGTCAGCCGTCGGAATCAAATGAAGGTCGCAGGATGATTCGATTCATTAAGGGGCATAGATCATGGTCTCTTTGTTTGGTCAATGACCAAAGGCGGGGGGAACCACTATGGGTGAGAATCTTCCAGTCTGTTAGAACGTCCTTTACCTCAGACCCCATTTTTAGAATCCATGGAAAAATCCCTTTTCTCTGAGCTCGACCAAATGTTGGTAAGAGAGTTTGTGTTCTGGGCCCAGAAAGATAGGAATCTCTTGCTGGCTTGTGGGTCAAAAACACCATTTTCACACTTTGACTCTTGTTAGAAGGGAGGCTAACCATATTCATAGACTCAAATCAGTTAGGGTAGTGATGTGAGAATCATGATAAGATATCTGACATTATCTTTGATCATGTGAAACTGTTTACATGAATAATTTATTGAAGCACATAAACCCTTTCTCTCCCAAGAGGACAATGCTTTCCTCCTATCTAAGGTGACTAAGGAGGAAAGAAGAACGGTCCTTAACCAGATCAAACCCCTCAAAGCGCTTGGTCCTGAGGGTCTCCAAGGTATCTTCTTCAAATCCTTCTGGGACATTGAGTGTTACTGAGGCGATTGAAGCTTTAACATAATGTAGTGCTATTGTACACTTGTTGATAACTTTTTATTTTTATTTTTTTGGCCTAATTTATAAGAATGCAACTCTAAAATTTAATAAATAAAATAATAATTTTATGATATTTAGAGTCTCCATTATTATTATTATTATTATTATTATTATTATTATTATTATTATTATTATTATTATTATTATTATTATTATTATTATTATTTATAGTTATTTTAATTATTATGACAAGTTTTCTATTGAGATTCTAAAATACTTAAAGATTATAACATAACCACTATTTAGCCTAGTGTTATTCATATACATTTTCTCTTTTACAACCAAGATTCAAGTCTCACCATCTACAATAAATAAATGAATCTTTTATTCAATAAAAAATATACCAGGAGTCCAAGAAAATATAAAAAAATATTAGTTTAATATTCCTCATATTTTTTATTTTATTAATGAACATGAATTATAAGTTAATTATTAATTATTTATTATACTTTTAGATTTTACGTAAATATGAACATCACATGTAAATTTATTGTGAGATAACTTACATGTAATTTTTCATATTGTTGCAAGTGATTGATAGATATGTAAGTGTAAAATTAGTTTGGATGTGCTTAATTTTATGAATTTAACAAATAAAATTAACAAAATAATTATTTTACTTATTATGACAAGTTTTTTCATTGAGATTCTAAAATAATAAAATAAAATAATTAAAAGAAAGTAACATTATTTTCATATATTTTAGTGGTAATCTCTACATTTTATTCACCCCCACCAAGGTTCAACTTTCCCCATTAGCATTTTCTTAGAATTACAACTGGGCCGAGCATTGGCGGGTCAGGTCGGGCCGATAGTGTTGCCACCTTTGATTATAATATATAAATATAAGTTTTGAAAGATTCAAAAAATTACCGCCAGACTATTATAAAAAAAAGTTTACAAATATGTCACACACTAGATGTTGTAGGAGTCGATGTGGTAGAAAGATATCTCATTATTTCTTCCAAATACAACAACCATTACGGGCTTGTTTGAAAGTCATGATAATATTATACTAAATCTACCAGATTATACTGTATTGTACTTTACTGAATTAAATAATACTATCTAGTGTTTGGAGTTGTATTGGTTAAAAAATTGTAACACTTATACAATGTTTGGCACATCATAGTACTGGATTGTAAAACTGTTTGTTATAATTTGATCCGCAAAATCCTATTTGAAACTCATTAACAAGTTATTTTACATTTTCACCCCTAATGGAGACCAACAACCACATGAAACTCTGTTCCTACCGGTGAAGCTTCGTTCTTGCCGGTGAAGTTTCGTTCCCACCGATGAAGCTTCATCCCCACCGATGAAGCTTCGTTCCTGTAAGAGCAGTCTCTCCCTCTTTCGTCTCTCTATTTTTCTCCCCATCTATCTTTCTATTTCAATTTTTCATATATACATAGGGTTCAGTTTGGTTCAGTATTATTGATTAAAAATAATTTTTTAAATAATTTTTAAATGATATTATTGAAAAAATATATAAAATTAAAGTTTTGTTTCGGTTTGGTTTAATTTATAAGAAATTATATATAAAAATTAAAAAGAATATGAATTTAATATTTCAATTCGGTTTGGTTTGAAAACCACCAAATTTCCAAACTGAACCAAAACTTCAGTTCTCTCATTTTCCCGAACCGCGAACCGAACATGTATAAAGAATCGACCAAATCGGTCATTTTCGATTCAGTTTGGTCGGTTCGAGATAATTTTGAACACCCTTAGTCTCCATGAGTCTTCAACTTTATTTTTCTTAGTCCCGTGTAGTCCCCCCCTAAAAGGAGGGGACTAAATTATTCTATGTGGGTGGGATTAAGGAGTCCCACCATATTAGCTAGTACGAGCTCCATATTTTTGCCAAACTCCAGACAATACTAAAATAGTATTGTCCAGCTTTTAGTACTGTACAGTACGGGCTACTAAATAAGCACTAAATAATCTATTTGGTCTTGTTGGGTGTTCAATTGTTGTTGTTGGCATTCTAAAAGACTTTTCTGCTCGGACCGTTGCTAGCAATTCTGCTTCGATATAAAAACGTGATTTAGAATTTCTTGGAGGTGGTGGTGCTCCATGCCTAAGGCCCCTAGCATATCTAGGTTTTTTTTCAAGCACATCCTCACATCTCCATTTCTGTACGTGTTGGGACCCCCTCTACAATAGACTCATCACGTAGTTGACTCATGCGTTCCTAAGAAAAATTATATTAGTAAACTGGACTAACTGAATTATAAAACTTCTTCAAGATCAAAACACACTATTCTAGACTAAAACCAACTATTCAAAGATATATGTTTGATCAAGCATAAAACATTCACAATCAAAGTTTTACTAAGAATTACTAAGATAAACATCATGCACAGAAGCAACAAGTCTTTATAAAATATCATGACCGAAAAGGAATTGTAACATAATTGGTGAAAGAACATCCACAATCAAAGTAGCTTACTAAGAATATGTAAATTATATTATACTCACATAGTCTCCTCATTCATCTAACCATTACTAGTTGAGTAGTGTGTAACAGAAATAATTCTATTTGACTCAGTGGCTCCCTAGATTCAGTTCTCTATCAAAACAATAATAAGTATAAATACGTTGATTGTTTATGAAAAAAATTATAACAATAACATAAATTTATATAGATTATTGACCTTCTAATTCTGGTGCTCAACAAAGGAAATGCTCCCTCCACAATGATTGTAGGGAAGTTGTTCCCGATTATGAGAATTGGTTGCTGATTTTTTCTTTAAGAAGATCAAGTTCTAACATAATCTGGTACCTCACTCCAGCCATCATATTCTAGTAGTACATATTGACGTGCTATTTTTCCAATCTCGTTTCTAAATTTTCTAGAGTACTCACCAACAGGACATTTATTTGCGGTAATATACAGATTGGTCTTCTTTCACCCACGTTCACTAAACGTTCCAACTCAAGTCCTCGAGTGTGACCACGGACATTCCTGGAAGCAGTTGTGGCTGCTGAGCCACCTGGAATAAAACAAGACCTAAGCAATCATCTAATATGAAATGAATAAGGAATATTCCTCTTGACATGTTCATCTTCTCTGAAAATTTTCAAAAATCAACTCAGCCTATTCCAAAACTCTCATCAAATATTTATGTTTACCCTATTTTTGTACAAATCTAGATCCCCAAGAGTCACTACTCACTTCTCTCATATATCATACAAATTGTTATCTTGTCCTATAAACACAAGTCTAGATCTTCAATGAGAGTATGGTCTGAGAATTTATTCTAAAAAGTTGCCAAAGGCCATTAGCACAAAAAAGATTCAAACTACTAGAGGCGAGTCCCATCGACGGTGAAGGTTTGAAATTTTCATAATTATATATTAGAACTACATAGTAAAGAAATTTCTATTTTCGGTTAACATAAGAACAACATGCAAATGAAATTTATGTCTTAGTTTCAGAAGTTTAACAATAAGAGCATATCAATTTAAAGATCTATTTTTTTTTGTTAAACCTTGTAAGATTGAACAAAGCACTAATTGTTAATGTGTTTATGAAATTTTGCGGGAGATTTTATTGATTATTATGTACTGATGAAACTGATTGAGAAGTTCTTCTGAATGAAGATTAAGATTAATTGAAGGACAAGTGTAGATTTTGAAGAAAATGGGTTTGTTGAAAAATTATGTGTTTGGGCTATTAAGATATATCAACTTAGCAGCTCCACCATTGTTGAACTCGTTGAAACAGAGCATCCCGTTAGTCCCTACAACTTTAAAAAATAATTCAAATCAAGGAAGCTTTAAAGGAAGAAGATGAGAAGGTTGAAAACGTCGTAGTTCCAATTGAGCTTCTCTCCACCTAAAAACGACACCGTTCAATTTATTGCCTCAGCTCATTCTGTTGAAGTTTTTGTTTCTTTCTATGCCAAGTGTATACACATTATAGGTTCTGTTAGATTTTTCTATTGTCATTCCTGTCTATATATATACTCTTGTATAATTATTACAGTGGGTGAATGAATAAAATAGAAAAACTTAATTACCTTCGTCTTCTTCATCTTCTTATTTCTCCATTTTATTGTTCTTCAACTCTGAAATGGTATCAAAGCTATATTAAAAGGGAAAATGACAAAAGAAACTGAGGAAAATAGCTTAGAAAAGAATATGATATCCAGAAAAATAATTCTGGTGAATCGAATTTCTTGACCAATTTATTTAAACCCACAAATCCATGCAGAATAGAGCATGGGGACAGTCCTCAAACAACTCTCGTCCCAAATCTGTTAACCAAGGATAATTTTGAAATATGGTCAAGAACAATGAAGAGAGCTTTAAGAGCCAAAAACAAACTCGTATTTATCACAGGAAAACTAAAAAAAGCCTGAACACTAATCCACTGACCCTATCATTTTTGGATAGGAAGACATTCTTATAGAAGCTTAGGAACGTTGTGACGATCTAGTTATTTCATAGATTCTAAACTCAATTTAACTAGAAATCAGAAACATTGTATCATACATTGGGAGTGCAAAGAAATTATGGGACGAATTACAAGAAATTTTTTAGGAACAAAGAGGCCAGCGAGTCTATGCCATTAAGAAATAAATTTTCAGAACTCAAACAAGGTAAAGATCCAGTCATGCTTTATTATAGTAGACTTAAAGGCTTATGGAATTAACTAGTTGATTTTGAACCTATACCTGAATGCGCTTGTGGACAATTACAAATTCTTGTTGAAAGATATCATAGAGACCGAGTTATTAAATTCCTAATGGGCCTTCAAGACTCATATTCGGCTACAAGAGATCAAATCTTATTGCAAAATCTCATGCCTAAAGTTAACCAAGCTTATGGACATATTTTAAAACAATAAAAGATACATGCCATTGCCTCCACAGAAATAACAACACATGAACCAGCAATTATGGCTGCCACAAAATTTTAGAATGACTTGCCAAACAACTCTCTCTATCTTAACAAATTAGGGGATATGTTAAGAAGAAGAAAACCTTTTGTTCACATTGCAAAATCACATGACATACATTAGAGAATTCTTTTAAAGCTAGAAATTTTAAAGCTCTTGTATGTGAGTATTGCAAAGTAGCTGGACATGTAAAAGAAAATGCTATAAGTTGCATGGATATCTAGGAAATCACAAGCTACACGGGTCTGCATCTAAGACTGGTTTCTCTAACCAAGTCTCTTTGTCCAACAAGGATGATAAACAGAAGGAGCAATTTACATTCTCAAATGAAGAATATCAAAATATCTTGGCTCTTCTAAAAGGAAATCCAAATTCTCCACAAGGTAACATGATTCAGAAAACATCATAACATAATTCAGGTTATTCTATCGTGAAAACTCATTTTGTCAATTGTGTTGTCATAAATAAGATTCCATGGATATTAGACACATGATCTACAGATCACATTGTTTGTCAATCATCATATTTCACTCACAAGTATATGAACTGTTTCTAACTTTTCTGTGTGATTACCTAATGGACAGATGGTCATCGTCACACATATAGGAACCATACAACTATCTGAGAAGCTAATCTTATATGATGTACTGCGTGTTCCTTCACTTTCTTTCAATTTACTCTATGTCCGAAAGCTTACAGAATCACTAAACTATTTTCTCATCTTCAAATCCTCTTACTGTTTCATTTAGGACCTTACGGGTTGGAGGACGATTGAGAGGGGTGAAGTACATAATAGTCTTTATCAACTGATGATAGAAAACAATCATGCTACATTAATTTCTGATTTGCAAATTTCTGTTCCACAAAATCATTCACTTAACTTGTCCAAAACTGAATTGATTGACTTATGGCATTTAAGGCTTGGCCATGCCTCTGTTTCAAGATTACAATTGATGAATATCCATTTCTCTTCTACTAAATCTCCCTTTTGTGACATATGTGCATATGCTAAACAACACAAAAATATTTTCCTAGCAATCCCACTAGATCTGAAGTACTCTTTGAACTCATACATTGTGACATTTGGGGACCAAATAGTACTGACAGTCATGAAGGATATAAGTATTTCTTATCCATTGTTGAAGATCATACTAGAAATACTTGGATATACATGCTTAAAAACAAATCTGAAGTTAAGCAAAATATTCAAGCTTTTTATTCCTATGTCCAGACTCAATTTGGGGTACCTATAAAAACTTTAAGGAGTGATAATGAGAATGAATTTCTTTTGAAGGATTTTTGCTCTGAAAAATGGATTTTACACCAACGCACTTGTGTTGCCACACCTCAATAAAATAGCATTGTTGAAAGAAAGCATCAACACATTCTTAACATTGCTAGAGCTCTAAAGATTTACGTATAAAAAACAACCTGCTTTACTGAGTATGTTGAACAGAGTAAATAGTATAATTAGCTAATAAGCAACTAAGCATTTTGTTTACATAATGAAATAGTGTATAAGCCATTCAATGCCAGTTGTATAACCTGGTATTAACTACATGTAAGACATAAAAGCTGTTTTTTCATTTACTTTTGTGTTGACTAAATTTTATATTGATATTTTGTATAACCTGGTATTAACTACATGTAAGACATTAGAATTTAACTATATATTTAATTTAATGTAAAGTAATTACATCAAATAGTCAGATTTAAAAAACTGAGTTAGGAAATAGCATGATTTTCATGTTTATAGGTAAATAGTAGATTTCTTAATGACACATCAGTAGATTTAGGCTAGTTATTTGCAGTGGACAGATTTACCCCTCTATGGACGATTTTTTGTTATTGATTTCGCGAGACTCTTTTAATTTATTAGGAGGATTTACCGATTTTATTATTAGTTTTATATTATTTTAAATTTAAAATTGTATAAATGTGATTTTTTTATCATAAATACGCTATATATAAGGAGTTTATGCCTTTCTTTTTAGAGACCGTTTACTTGTTAATTTCACATCTATCCTTATTTTGAACCTAAACCATTCATCAACTTTCAGAGTATTGTGAAGAAAAAAACATAGAAGCATTTCACCGATTCACCGCCATTGACATCGACAAACCTCCATTGACGCACACATAAAACAGAATCATTGACGACAAAGGTAACTCCATTGACGAGGGATAACTTCATTGACGAGAGAAAAACTCCACTGATGGTAAAGGTAAAGAATCGTTTCTCTATAGATTGACTATTGGTTTACCGTGCTTTACCTATTTGGTTGTCAATGGTGATTCATCAGCGTCAATGGTGGTTCGGGAATGTGTTGAAACAAAGAAGTATTTTTTGATTTTTTATCCTTTTAGTCTTTGATTATGGTTGGTTGGCGGGTTTTTACTATAGTTAGGGTAGTTTCATAGGTTTTACCGTAGTTAGTGAACTGTAGTTTAACTTTTTACCTTTTTAATTTCTTTTTCTTTGAAATATCATTGGTGGAATTAAAAAATTGAATTAGTTGCATTTAATAAGTGGGAGGTTGATGGCACGTTTACTTAACTTTGGATTAAGGATTTGAATTTTGGATTTAGATTTTGGATTGTGTTTACTATGAATTTAAATATCTGATTAGATGATTTGAATTATGTAATCTTAGGTAAGTTTACTATAAAATATTTCAATTAAAAATGATACTCTTTTAAACAATATTTAGGGCTCGGATTCAGTCACGATCGAGGTCAGAGTCGGGGTCCGGGGTGCGGGTTTGGGTCTAGGTCTCGGTCTGGAGTCGGGGTCCGGGGTTCGGTGTTAGGGCCCGGGGTCAAGGTTCGAGTCCGGGTCCAGGGTCGGGGGTCGTGTCCGGGTCCCGGGTCCAGGTCCGGGCAAGGGTCTGAGTATGGAGCATAGTAGTCAATCCCGTTTCGGTAGGCGTTTCAATTTTTTGAGAAAACGGAACATTTTGAATATTTCAGTACTCCAGTATACTATTTCAGAAAAAAAATTTGAGGGATATAAAATATATTATAAATAATATAATAAATAACTAGCAAGATATACATAATTCTCGTTAAAAACATCTTTATATTAAGAACTCGTACCATATTCCAAGCACTCTAATTCATTTAGCGTAATTTTTCACGTGAAAAAAATAATAAAACAATATACAAATCACCTAATTAATATANAGAGAAACAAAAAGAAAACGAAGATGATATACTTGACTTCAACAGTAGCAAACAAATAAAATACAAGAAAGAGAGTTAAGGGATAAACAGAAAAGGACTAAACTACCCCTAACAATTAAGAATAATTATCTCACTTAATATCCCCCTCAAACTTATCTTAGGACTGATGATAAGTTTGTCCCTCAGAAAAGTAAACTGAGGAGAGGATAAATGTTTGGTAAAAAGATCTGCAAGTTGTAATTCAGAAGGTACATGTTTAACTAATAAGTCTTTTTTCATAACTCTCTCTCTAACAAAAGGTTATTTATGTTATGATAAATGTAATGATCGCTTATATACAAGAATATCAAGAAACAAAGAAGAAATGGAGAAGGAAGGCAGAGAGAAACAGAAACAAAACAAAGATGATTCAGTTGACTTCAACAATAACATTTAATCTAAACAAGTTGTCTATTCTGAAAAATAAATATAGAAAAATTAAATTAAAAAATTATTATTGAATAAAAATGCATGCCAAGGGAATCCTTGGTGGGGAGAATGAGAAACAAGAGCCTTAGTCACGTGAGCTGCTGAAGTATTAGTCAAAATCTCGCTTCAACTAATATTTATTATTGTTTAATAGATAAGCGTTGTTTTGACATATTTACCATTTCATCCATTCTGGGCGTAATGGAGATATTCTGGCCGGAATTGACTGAAGTTGGAGACGATATTTTACCACCCTTTTTTTCGTTCCGTTCTCATCCCGGAACCATAATATTTCGGTCATTTCAGCCGGAACGGAATGAAATTGACTACTATGATAAAGAGTTCAGGGTGTGGGGTCCAGCTCCTGGTCCCGGTACGGGGTCAGGTCGGGGTTTGGGGCCAAGTTCGGGTCAGGGTCACGGTCGGGTGTTCGGGTCGAGGGTCAGATTCCAGGTCGAGGTTTGGGTCCAGCGTCTGGAGTTGAGGTCTAGATCCGGTGTATGGGTTCGAGTCGACGTCTTGGTCGGGGTCACGAGGTCGGGGTCAGGGAAAGGGTCCGGGTTTGAGGTCTGAGTCCGGGTCCAAGTCTGGGGTCGGGTTGGGGTCCGGGTCTGGGTCGGGGACCGAGGTCCGTGTCTGAGGTCAGTTCTGGGGTCTGGGTCCGGGTCCATTTCTGGGTTCAGGTATGGGGTTGGGGTCGGGGTTGGTGTTTGGTGACGAGGTCCAGGTCTTTGGTCCGGGTCCGTGTTTGGGTCTGGGTCTGAGTTAGGACTATGGTCGGGGTCGAATCTGTGGTTGTGGTCTAAAGTCGGGGTCTAGGTTGGGGTCCGGGTGGGGGTCGGGATCTGGGTCTGAGGTCCGGGTCCAGGGGACGAGGTCCGAGGTCGATTTCGGGGTCTGGGTTCAGGGTCAGGGTCCGTGTTTCGGTCTGGGTTCGTGTTACGATTATTCTGTAGTGTAATTGTACACTATCGTCGTGAAGTAATAAATTTTTGTAAAAATAAAGTATCGTCCACATGATTGATTGATATTAATAATTGAAATTAATTAAACTTTAATTCTACTTAAGAATGACAAAAAGTTGGGATTTTTAATTAAACTAATATCTCTAATATAATTATTTTATAATGCAAGTGTACACTATTGTCGTCAAGTAATAAAATTTTATAAAAATAAAGTATCGTCAACATGATTGATTGATATTGATAACTGAAATTAACTAAACTTTAATTATACTTGAGAATGACAAAATATTGAGATTTTTAATTAAACTAAAACGATAAAGATAAAATTTGAATAGTTAAAAGCTCTAGGGTTTTCGATTTCGCCAAACCAAACATACTTTAAATTTCAATTCTCAATCAATTAACGTTTATTAAGAACATTGATACCAAATTTCTCTAATATAATTATCAATCTTTCTCAATTATCGATAATAATGAATCAAAAATACGAATCATACATCTTTGTCAATATTTAATATAATAAAACTCATTAAGCACGAGAAATTATAGTTGCAATATTAGATTCATAATTATTTTTAACTTATAAAATTCTAATGGTGTTATAAACAAATAGCAAATTCAATCATCACTTCTGAGCCTCAGAATTAAATCTAAAATCATGCAATAGTTGGTCAGACAATCACAAGTATTACGAACGGATTATTACACTTAATAATTGTAACGCCCCGATCCCCGAGGGTTAAACATACATGTAATTTTATAATTTTGAAATCTCCAATTCGAAACAAACTCTAATTTTAAGAAAATTCTCAAATTGAAATTCTTAATTAACCTATGATAGAAAGACCCTGACCCTAAATAGCGGAAGCATTAAACTTATCCATAATTGAATAAGTGTCTGAAATGCATAATTGGTTCAGACGGGGCCGTATCGGTTTTATCTGATGGACCGGTTCAGGCTGGTCTGAGTAAACTGAACTGGTTCGGTTCGTGTTGAACCGGTTCATGGCAGAACCAACCTGTAGAATGAGAAAAATGGAAGGAATGAGTAGGGGAGAACGACGAGAAAGCGAGAAAACAGAGGGGAAGGGAGAGAGAAGCAGAGGTGAGAGCGAGAGAAAAATAGGAGGAGAAATATGAAGCAAAAGATGGAGAAGCAAAGAACAAAAGAAGGAAAAAGAAGAGAGACAGAGGGAAAAAGGAAAGGAAACAGAGAGAAAAATATAGACTGGGTGAAACAGAGAGGGGGGGACGAAGAGAAGAAACAGAAACTTACCAATGTGACAGAGCTGGAAGCAGTCCGTGAAGGTGGCGAAAGACTTCCACGAAGTGCAGAGACCAGACAAAATCAAAGATGAAAACAGAGGGGAAAGGAGAGAACAAGGAGAAATAAACAAAGAGGAAACTAGAGAGGGGAAGAGAGGGATAGAGAGAGAAGAAAACAGAGACAGAGAGAGAAAATGAGAGACAATGCAAAGATGAAGAGACAACAGAAGAGAGAGAATGAGAGAAACAGAGGGCGAGAGAGAAGGAAATAGAGGGAGAGAGAAAACACAGAGAAAGAAGAGAAGAAGAAGGAGAAAAGAAGACGCTTACCAGAAGTAATGGCGACAGGAGGCTTTCGCTGGGGCTGCCAAGGGGGAGAGAAGGAGAAGGAGAATCACTGGGTTTTTCAATGGGGTTCACAACTGAGAGGCTGCGCAAGAGGGAGAGCTGGGAGAGATGAAGATTTGGAATATATATATTAGCTTAGGTCTAGCTTAGTGTGTATATGCATATAGTGTGAGTGGGTTTCAATTGAGTGGTGAGATTGCGGAAACAAGGATAAAAAATAGGGTTAGAGTAATAATAGGGTATACATAAGCATGTGGTGTGAGTGAGTTTTAAAATTATATACTAAAACACTTTTAAAAATTTAAAAGTAAAAAATCAAACTTTGAATAAATCTTATCTAATTAAAATTAGTTTTACAAATAATCTCTTTTAAATAAAATTTTAAAATTAAATTATCTTTTAAATCAATTTTATGAAAATGCTCATTTATGAAAGGTCGGGATATTACAACAATACTGAATAAACATCGATTAAATTGAAAATCAAAATTTATGAATAATTATGGTTTGGCTACGTCATAGCCCTAGATAAAAATTTAGAACATATTAGAATAAGAAGATATCCTAATAATATTCATGAACATCGAAGAATAGAGAAGAAAAAAATTGATTTGAGGATGAATTGAAGTTGAGATCCGTCTCACGGTTGGATTCGTCTTCGTTTCCTCTAAAAAAAACTTTCTCCTCTGCCTCTCACGTCCCAAAAAGTCCTCCAAGAATCTTAAAATATTATATTTAAACATTAGGGTTCATCAAGGATTAGATTGGAGCAAAAAAATCACAGAACAAATTTAAAATCGCGCCAGTGTCACGACTCTGGCCAATGTATCACGCGCAAGTGTCGGGACGCTGGGAAGTCAGCCCCGAGATGCTGGCATTCTGTACTTCCATCTTGGCGATGCTAGGATGCCAGCTTGGCGACGCTGGGAAGCCAGCATCGCGACTCTGGCCCCTCCTGCCCAGTTACGTTCTTTTTATAATTTTTCTGAATTGTTTACTTCCAAATCTTTCCAAATCAATCCAAATACAATTGAATATCAAACCTACAAGATAGAAACAATAATAAACATAAATCAAAAAAACTCAAAGATTAATTAAAATTAAAGTTAAGAATATCTAAAATATGAGTATGAAACATACTCATCAAATACCCCCAAACTTAACTTTTTGCTAGTCCTCGTGCAAAACAAAATCAAACAAGAAAAACAACAAACACTAATTCTGAAAAGCTAAAGAAAGAGTGGTGTAGTGTTTTTTACTAACTAAATTTGACTCAGAGGTTCCAAAATAGCAATAACCTAAGAAAAACTTCTTAATTATGAACATTTAAACCTTTAACACAATTATCAACTTACATCACAACTTGAAAAGTCCAGAATGTGTGGGTGTGTCACATTAAGTCATCCAATCTCTTAAACCCATATGAGTTTATGCAATCAAGTCTTGTAAAAGCGGATCTAACAATCTATAAATAGATTAGAACTCCATAACCAATTTTTCATGCCACTCTCCATTAATATAGGCAAACCACATCACTTAGGATCATTAGGACTTTTGTAGGCTTGTAATGTATGGCTAGGGTTTAGGGTAGGATAAATGATATTATTTCGGCTCAATTTTTATCCATAATCACACATGTATTCTAGGAATCAACGAGCTTAACTTAACTTATATTGAACAACCCCAAACTTGTCATTACACCTCTTGAAATATTCAACAATGCTCAATGATTTCTTTAATTTGATTTTCTTAAGCTTCTCTTATCCTTAAAAAGTTTTCAGCTAATAACTCTCAAACTAGTTGGTCTTAAGGTATTAGGTGTTGAGACACCCTGAGCTTAGTCACTCAAGTCCAAGAGACTATGAAATCAAGCTTATTCACATTTTTTTAAATATCAAAACTTCTCCCATTCATCCAAATTGTCAGAGCTCCAAGCATATTCCTAGAACATTCAAATACTATGAGTAAAAAGGGTTAAAGAGAAGAAACTTTTTATGAGGTGGGAAGGTTGTCATGGGTGCTAAAAAATTGGTTACGTAAGCTCAACAAGGATAACTAGGGAAACAATTATGCACATGTTAGCTTGAAAAGCTCAAACGTTTCAAAGATGGCCTAAATCATGTCCTAAGTGAAGTGTAGCCTAGAATTTCACCTCGAATAATAATCAAATTGGTTCTAGAGTTCTTATGAGATCATAATGATTTCTTAAGTCACATAAACCTTCTCTAAGCAAAAAGATAATCAAACACTTAAGGCTAGGTGAAATGTAAATCAATAATTGGTTCAAACACACACCGTTACACAAATTCAACATTTTTTTCCAAAGCTATTAATAATTCAAAACCAATGTCATCATAGGTGTTAGTGTTGTCAACAAAAAACCGCCAAAAAATGAAATTTTAATTAAAGCCACCACCACCAAACTAAAAACTTTCATTGTCCTCAACGAAAAAAAAATATGTAAAATGAGTAAGTAGAGAGGACTTCCCTGAATAATGATGAGCTATCATCCTCGTCAGTCTCTGCATTGTTCTTGTTGTCTCCAACTGAGAGGAAAGTGGTGCATGAGCCAAATTCGTCCATAATTTTTTTTATATAGAAACCTGAAGAAAAACAAAAATAAAATAAGCATAAGAAAATTAAAAAAACTAAAAAAATTAAATAACACAAATATAATTGGGTTACCTCCTGGTAAAGCTTTCTTTAATGTCTTTCAGCCAGACATAATGATCATCCAGGCTTCACCCGTTGTCCACTGACTTTAGAATTCCTTTTGTGTCAGAAATTGACCAGCCTAAGACCATTTGTTACTCTCTAAAAACCTTCAGCAGCTTGTCTTCTTGTTCACCATTTGATGAATCAGAGATAATGACAGACAAAGTGGATGTTTCTCCCATAAAGGTGTACCGAAGGTGGAGGTCTAGCATCGATGAATTTTCAATAAATGGTAGGTGTCTAAGTTTACCTTCTCCAAATTATGCACCATCCACCTGCAAACAACTATTCATATCATTTAGGAGTTTGATTGCTTTGAAGACATTAAAAATTATCTGATCATCTTGCACTCTCAGAATAAGTTCTCTCTCTGGTGCTTGTTTTTTTCATAGTCGTAACAGCATTTTGGGCAAGATGTATTTTCATGACATTTTTATCAGGAAATTTTGCCTATTGTCTTATGTTTGTTGGGATTTTTATTCAGGGACCGATTCCTCCGATTCCTCTGTATCTTCATGCTGCTTCAAAGTTTTTTGAGGTGTTGATTGAACAACACTTCTGACTACATGTTCTGTGTTGACATATGACATTAAGGTGTTCATCGTGTAGGCTACCTGAATCCTACTTGATTCCCGTGAAGTTCTCATTGTAGTCTACACGATGACTATACGATGTCTATAAAGTCATCATGTAGGCTACATAAAAACTACACGATGCCGCCCGTGAAGTCATCGTGTAGGATACATAAAGACTACATGATAACCGTGAAGGCCGCGACATTCGCGTGCCACAATCCGGCTATTCTAGAAATTCTAAAGTTGTACAGTCTCTATTTTTTACACACAAAACTAGACTGCGATGCGTAAAATCTGTCGTACTTGTCGGTCTCTGAATAAGCTTTAATTTGATATCTTATGGGCCACGTGGTTCCAACCATGTCATAAGTCATGCCTTAGAATTTATGGAAACGATGGATCGTCGCACGCGCAGGTCAACTTCCCTCGGTGATAACTTTTGACATGGGTGGAACCACATGGCCTGTATTATATCAAATTGAAGCTCATTCAAGGTACGACATGTTTTTCCCATCACAGTCTAGTTTCAAGTCCCAAAACGTAAATTGTATATCTTTAGAATTTCTACAAAAAATGGATCGTTTCAAGAACAAAAAGGAAAAGTGAGTGATAAGTCTAGGTTTTAGGCACCACAAGAATATTCTTGATAAGTTTGAAAAGTTCTAAGAAGGGCCAAAGAGAAAACTCTCACAAAGAAAATATATTGATTAAAGATTTCAAAACATTGTGAAACCATGCTTAAATAGAAAAGTAGAAGCATATAGAGTCCTAAAGTGTTGAGATAACCTAGACTAAATTTAAAATAAAAAGAAATACTAATTGCAACAACTAAGGAATTTCATAACTTTTCACTCTGGTGGAACCACGTGGCTTGTAAGATATTAAATAGAACTTATTCAGAGTAATACTCGTGCGACAGGGTTTACCCATCGTAGGCAAGTTTTGAGTCCAAAATTCAAAGACCGTGCAACTTTAGAATATCGTGTCACGCGCATGCCTACTTCCGTAGGGCATAACATTTGACATGGATGGATCCGCGTGCTCCGTAAGATTTCAAATCGACACTTCATCAGAGACCTACAATTGCGACAGGGTTTACCCGTCATAGCCCAGTTTCGAATTCAAAGAACACAGAGTTTCCAGCTTTGAAATTTCAAGAATAGGTGGATCATGGCACGCGCAAGTCAACTTCCATAGGGCATAACTTTTGACATTGGTGGAACCACGTGGCCCGTAAGATATCAAATTGAAGCTTACTCAAGATGCACCGGGTTTCCTCATCATAGTCTAGTTTCAAGTGCAAAATACATAGACTGTGCAGCTTTAGAATATCTACAACAAACAGATCCAGGCACGCGCATATCAACTTCTACAGGGAATAACTTTTAACATGGGTGGAACCATGTGGCTTGTAAGATATCAAATTGAAGCTTATTTAGAGACCGACAAGTATGACGGGTTTTACGCATCACAATATTGTTTCCCTAAGGCATATTTTTTCACTCTGGTGGAACCACGCGGCCCGTAAGATATCAAATCGATCTTATTCAGAGTCTTACTGGCGTGACATGGTATACCCATCTTAGCCAAGTTTTGAGTCTAAAATTCAAAGACCGTGCAGCTTTAGAATTTCTGGATGGTATTATAAGATATCAAATCCAAGCATATTCAAGGTGCAACAGAGTTTACCCATCACAGCCTAATTTCAGGTCCCAAAAACATAGACTGGCACGCGCATGTCAACTTCTGTAAGGTATAACTTTTCACTTTAGTGGAACCACGTGGCCCATTAAATATCAAATCGATCTTATTCAGAGCCTTACTGGTGCAACAGGGTTTACCCATTGTGGCCAAGTTTTGAGTCCAAAATTGAAAGATCGTGCGGCTTTACAATTTTCTGGATAGACGGATCGTGCCCCGCGCATGCCAACTTCCACAGGGAATAACATTTGACATGGGTAGAACCACGTGCCTCGTTAGATATGAAATCGATGCTTCATCTGAGCCCTTCAGGGTTTACCCACCAAAGCCCAGTTTCGAAACCAAAGAACACAGACTGTACAACATTAAAATTTCTGGAACAGGTGGATCGTGGCACACACAAGCCAACTTTCGTAGCGCATAGCTTTTGTCTCGGGTGGAACCACGAGACCCGTTAGATATCAAATCAAAGCTTATTTTGAGACCTATAGGTGCAATAGGGTTTAGCCGTCGCAGCCCAAGTTTGAGTCCAAAAAGCATGGACTATGAAGCTTAGAATTTGTGGAACCGATGGATCATCGCACGTGCAGGTCAACTTCCCTCGGTGATAACTTTTGACATGGGTGGAACCGCATGACCCGTATTATATCAAATCAAAGCTAATTCAAGGTACGACATGGTTTGCCCATCACAGTCTAGTTTCAAGTCCCAAAACATAAATTGTATATCTTTAGAATTTCTACAACAAACGGATCATTTCACGCGCAGGTCAACTCCAATAGGGCATAAATTTTGACATGGCCCATAAGATATCAAATCTAAACTTACTCAAGGTGCGACAGGGTTTACCCATCACAGCCTAGTTTTAAGTCCAAAAATCATAGACTGTGCAGCTTTATAATTTCTGTAACTCATGGATCGTGGCACGCGCAGGTCAACTTCTCTAGGGCATGACTTTTCACATGGGTGGAACCACGTGGCCAATAAGATAAAAGATTCCTATTGGCTATCCACTTCTAGTTAGGATTACCAAGGTGTATTGCTTCCTTATCATTATTTAAAAAGCCAAGTCATGCTCTAATAGACTCCTATGGACTTTCCACTTTTAGGTTAGGATTGTTAAGTTGTCTTACTTCCTTGTCATCATTTAAAATGCAAAGTCATGCTCTATGTGGATTGCCATACTGAACGCCACATTGTGCTCCATGTGGCAACGTTGTTCCACCGATGTCAAAACTTATGCCCTACAGAAGTTGAGCTGAACGTGCCACGATCCATTTTTTTTCAGAAAATTCTCAAGCTGCACGATCTTTGGTTTTTGGATTTGAAACTAGCCTGTGATGGGTTAACCCTGTTGCACCTTGAATGAGCTACGATTTATTATCATATAGGCCATGTGGTTTTGCCCATGTCAAAAGTTATGCCCTATGGAAGTTGACCTGCACAGTCCATGTTTTTTGGACCCAAACTAGGTTGCGACGGGTAAAACTTCTCACACCTATAGGTCTCAGTATAAGCTTCGATTTGATATCTAACGAGCCCCGTGGTTCGACCCGAGTCAAAAGTTATACCCTACGGAAGTTTACTTGCGCGTGCCACAATCCACCTGTTCCAGAAATTTTAAAGTTGTACAGTCTGTGTTCTTTGGATTTGAAACTGGGCTATGACGGGTAAACTCTGTCGCACCTGTAGGTCTTTGATGAAGCATCGATTTGATATCTTACAGGACATGTGATTCCGCCCATGTCCTACGGAAGTTGGCATGCGCGTGGCACGATCCGTCTATTCCAGAAATTCTAAAGTTGCACGGTATTTGAATTTTGGACTCAAAACTTGGCTACAATGGGTACATCGTGTCGTACCAGTAGATCTCTGAATAAGATCATTTTGATATCTCATGGGCCACATGGTTCCACCAAAGTGAAAAGTTATGCCTTACATAAATTGACATGCGCGTGCCACCATCCATCGGTTCCACAATTCCAAACTGCACAGTCCATGTTTATTAGACTCAAAGCTGGGCTGCAATGGGTAAACGATGTCGCACTTGTAGGTCTAAGAATAAGCTTCGATTTGACATCTAACGGGCCACGAGGATCCACCAGAGTGAAAAGTTTTGCCACACATGAGTTGACATGCGCGTGCCACGATCCGTCTATTCCAAAAATTCTAAAGTTGTACAGTCTATATTTATTACACAAGAGACTATCTTGCGATGCATAAAACCAATCGTACTTGTAGGTCCTAAATAAGCTTCAATTTGATATCTGACGGGCAATGTGGTTCCACCCACGTCAAAACTTATGCCCTACAGAAGTTTACCTATGCGTGACACGATCAGTTTGTTTTAGAAATTCTAAAGCTGCACAGTCTATGTTTTTGGGACTTGGAACTAGGCTATGATGGGTAAACCCTGTCGCATCTTTAGTAAGTTTTGATTTGATATATTACGGGCCACGTGGTTCCACCCATGTCAAAAGTTATGCCCTACAGATGTTGACCTGCGCGTGCCACGATCCATGAGTTACCGAAATTATAAAGCTGCACAGTCTATGTTTTTTGGACTTAAAACTAGGCTGTGATGGGTAAACCCTGTCTCACCTTGAGTAAGCTTAGATTTGATATTTTACGGGCCACGTGGTTCCACCCATGTCAAAATTTATGCCCTAGAGGAGTTGTGCTGCGCATGAAACAATCCGTTTGTTGTAGAAATTCTAAAGATATACAATTTATGTTTTTGGGACTTGAAACTAGACTGTGATGGGCAATCCCTGTCATACCTTGAATGAGCTTTGATTTGATATAATACGGGCCATGTGGTTCCACCCATGTCAAAAGTTATCACCAAGGGAAGTTGACCTGAGCGTGCGACGATCCATCGGTTCCACAAATTCTAAACTTCATAGTCCATGCCTTTTGGACTCAAACTTGGGCTGCGACGGGTAAACCCTGTCGTACCTATAGGTCTCAGAATAAGTTTTGATTTGATATCTAACATGCCTCGTGGTTCCGCCCGAGACAAAAGCTATGCCCTACGAAAGTTGGCTTGTGTGTGCCATGATCCACCTATTCCAGAAATTTTAAAGTTGTACAGTCTGTGTTTTTTGGTTTCAAAATTGGGCTTTGACGGGTAAACTCTGTCGCACCTGAAGGGCTCAGATGAAGCATCGATTTCATATCTAACGAGGCACGTGGTTCTGCCCATGTCAAATGTTATTCCCTGTGGAAGTTGGAATGCGCGAGGCACGATCCGTCTATCCATAAAATTGTAAAGCTGCACGATCTTCAAATTTTGGACTCAAAACTTGGCTACAATGGGTAAATCCTGTCGCACTAGTAAGGCTCTGGATAAGATCGATTTGATATCTAATGGGCCATGTGGTTCCACTAAAGTGATAAGTTATGCCTTACGGAAGTTGACATGCGCGTGCCACGATCCGTCTTTTCTATAAATTCTAATGTTGTACCATCTGTGTTTTTTTACAAATGAAACTAGACTGCGTAAAACCTGTCGTAATTCTCGGTCTCTGAATAAGTTTCAGTTTGATATCTTACGGGGTCTGTGGTCAAACCCATGTCAAATGCAATGCCCTACCGAAGTTGGCATACACGTGCCACGATCCGTTTATTCCAGAAATTCTAAAGTTGCACGGTCTTTGAATATTGGACTCAAAACTTGGCAACGATGCGAAATCCCTAACGCACGAGTAGGACTCTGAATAAGATAGATTTGATATCTTACGGGCCATGTGGTTCCACCATATTGAAAATTTGTAGGTCTCTTAATAAGCTTCAATTTGATATCTTACGGGCCACGTGGTTCCACCCATGTCAAATGTTATGCCCTACAGAATCTGACATGCGCGTGCCACGATCCATTTATTGTTGAAATTCTAAAGCTGTCCAGGCTATGTTTTTTAGACATGGAACTAGGCTGTGACGGGTAAACCCTGTCTCACCTTGAGTAAGCTTCGATTTTATATCTTTCGAGCAACGTTGTTCCACCGATGTTAAAAGTTATGCACGTGCTACGATCCGTCTGTTCCAGAAATTGTAAACTAGTACAGCTGTGTTTTTCCACACAAAACGAGATTGTCATGCGTAAAACCTGCCGTACATCTAGGTCTCTGAATAAGCGTCAATTTGATATCTTACGGGCCACGTGGTTCCAGAAGTTGACATGCCCGTGCCACGATCCTTCTGTTCCAGAAATTCTAAATTTGTACAGTATGTGTTTTTTACAAATGAAACAAGACTGTGATGCGTAAAACCTATCGTAATTGTCGGTCTCCGAATAGTCTTCAATTTGATATCTTACAGGGCACGTCGTCCACCCATCTCAAATGTTATGCCCCACGGAAGCTGGCATGCATGTGCCACGATCTGTCTAATCTAGAAATTCTAAAGTTGCACGGTCTTTGAATTTTGGACTCAAAACTTGACCACGGTTGGTAAACCCTATCGGACCACTAGGACTCTGAGTAAGATCGATTTGATATCTTACATGCCACGTGGTTCCACCAGAGTGAAAAGTTATGCCATACGAAAGTTGACATGAGCTTACCACGATCCATCTGTTCTACAAATTCTAAAGTTTTATAGTCTGTGTTTTTTACACATAAAACTAGACTGTGATGCATAAAACCTATCGTACTTGTAGGTCCAAAATAAGCTTCAATTTGATATCTTACGGGCAACGTGGTTCCACCCACTCAAAAGTTATGCCCTACAGAAGTTGACCTATGCGTGACACGATCAATTTATTTTAGAAATTCTAAAGATGCACAGTCTATGTGTTTTGGACTTGGAACTAGGCTATGATGGGTAAACCATGTCGCATCTTGAGTAAGTTTCGATTTGATATATTACGGGCCACGTGGTTCCACCCATGTCAAAAGTTATGCCCTACAGATGTTGACCTGCGCGTGCCACGATCCATGAGTTACAGAAATTATAAAGCTGCACAGTCTATGTTTTTTGGACTTAAAACAAGGCTGTGATGGGTAAACCCTGTCGCACCTTGAGTAAGCTTAGATTTGATATCTTACGGGCCACGTCAAAATTTATGCCCTATAGGAGTTGACCTGCGCGTGAAATGATCCGTTTGTTGTAGAAATTCTAAAGATATACAATTTATATTTTGGGACTTGAAACTAGACTGTGATGGGCAAACCATGTCGTACCTTGAATGAGCTTCGATTTTATATAATACGGGCCATGCGTTTCCACCAATGTCAAAAGTTATCACCGAGGGAAGTTGACCTGCGCGTGCGACGATCCATCGGTTCCACAAATTCTAAACTTCATAGTCCATGATTTTTGGACTCAAACTTGATCTGCGACGGGTAAACCCTTTCGCACCTATAGGTCTCAGAATAAGCTTTGATTTGATATCTAACGGGTCCCGTGGTTCCACCCGAGACAAAAGCTATGCCCTACGAAAGTTGGCTTGTGTGTGCCACTAGATTGAAAATTTGTAGGACTCTTAATAAGCTTCAATTTGATATCTTACGGGCCACGTGGTTCCACCCATGTCAAATGTTATGCCCAACAGAATTTGACATGCGCGTGCCACGATCCATTTGTTGCTGAAATTATAAAGCTGCCCAGACTATGTTTTTTGGATATGGAACTAGGTTGTGAGGGGTAAACCCCGTCGCACCTTGAGTAAGCTTCGATTTGATATCTTCCGGGCAACGTTGTTCGATCGATGTCAACACGTGCTACGATCCGTCTGTTCCAGAAATTGTAAACTAGTACAGCTGTGTTTTTCCACACAAAACGAGATTGTCATGCGTAAAACCTGCCATACATCTAGGTCTCCGAATAAGCTTCAATTTGATATCTTACGGACCAGGTGGTTCCACCCATGTCAAAAGTTATGCCCTACAGAAGTTGACCTGTGCGTGCCACGATCTATTTGTTGCAGAAATTTTAAAGCTGCAGGGTCTATGTTTTTTGGACTTGAAACTTGGTTGTGATGGGTAAACCTTGTCACACCTTGAGTAAGCTTCGATTTTACACATGAGACAAGACTGTGATGCGTAAAACTTGTCGTACTTGTCGATTTCTGAATAAGCTTCAATTTGATATCTTATAAGCCACGTGGTTCCACCCAAGTTAAAAGTTATGCCCTATTAAAGTTAACCTGCGCGTGCCACGATCTGTTTTTTGCAAAAATTCTAAAGCCGCACAATCTATGTTATTTTGACTTGAAGCTAGGCTATGATGGGTAAACCTGGTGCACCTTAAGTAAGGTCAAATTTAATACCTTACGGGCCACGTGGTTCGACTCTTGTCAAAAGTTATGCCCTATTGAAGTTGACCTGCGCGTGCCACGATACGTTTGTTATAGAAATTCTATAGCTGCACAGTGTATTTTTTTGGACTTGAACCTAGCCTGTGATGGGTAAACCCTATTGTACCTTGAATAAGCTTTGATTTGATATCTTACGGGGCACATGGTTCGAACCATGTCAAAAGTTATGCCCTGCGAGTGCCACGATCCATCGGTTCCACCAACTCTAAACTGCACAGTCCATGTTTTTTGGAGACAGAACAGGGCTACAATTGGAAAACTGGATCGTACCTGTAGGTCTCAGAATAAGGTTCGATTTAATATCAAATGAGCCCCGTGGTTCCACTCGAATCAAAAGTTATGCCCTACTGAAGTTGGCTTGCTCGTGCCACGATCCACCTATTCCTGAAATTTTAAAGTTGCACAGTCTTTGAATTTTGGACTCAAAACTTTGCTATAACGGGTAAACCTTGTCGCACCAGTAGGGCATACCTTGTCACACCTTGAGTAAGCTTCGATTTTATATCTTACGGGCCACGATCAATTTGTTGTTGAAATTCTAAAGCTGCATAGTCTATGTTTTTTGGACTTGGAACTAGGCTGTGATGGGTAAATCCTTTCGCGCCTTATGTATGCTTCGATTTTATATCCTACGGGCCATGTGGTTCCTCACATGTCAGAAGTTATGCCCTATGGAAGTTAACCTGCGCGTGCCACGATCCATTTGGTGCAGAAATTCTGAAGCTGCATAGTCTACATTTTTTGGACTTGAAACTAGGATGTGATTGGTAAATCCAGTTGCACCTTGAATAAGTTTGATTTGGTATCATACAGGACATGTGGTTCCACCCATGTCAAAAGTTATGCCCTATGGAAGGTGACATGCGCGTGCTACGATCCGTTTGTTGCAGAAATTCTAATGCTGCAAAGTCTATGTTTTTGGGAGTTGAAACTAGGCTGTGATGGGTAAACTCTGTCACACCTTGAATATGCTTGGATTTGATATCTTATGGTTCCACCCAGAAATTCTAAAGCTGCACGGTATTTGAATTTTAGGCTCAAAACTTGGCTACGATGGGTAAACCCTGTCACACCATTAAGACTCTGAATAAGATCGATTTGATATCTTACGGGCCGCTTGGTTCCACCAAAGTGAAAAGTAATGCCTTACGGAAGTTGACATGCGCGTGCCATGATCCATCTGTTCTAGACATTCTAAAGTTGTACAATCCATATTTTTTACACATGAAACAAAACTGTGGTGTGGAAAACTTATCGTACTTGTCTGTCTCTGAATGAGCTTCAATTTGATATCTTACAGGTCACGTGGTTCCACCCATGTGAAAAGTTATGCCCTACATAAGTTGACTTGCGTGTACCACGATTCGTTTGTTGCAAAAATTCTAAAGCCACACATTCTATTTTTTTGATGTGTAAACCCTGTTGCACCTTGAATAAGCTTGGATTTGATATCTTATGGGGCACGTGGTTCGAACCATGTCAAAAGTACTATCCTATGAAAGTTGACCTGCGCATGCCACGATCCATCAGTTCCAACAATTCTAAACTGCACAGTCCATGTTTTTTGGACTCAGAATAGGGCTACAACTGGAAAACCCTATCGCACTTTTAGGTCTCAGAATAAGCTTCGATTTGATATGTAACGTTCCCCGTGGTTCCACCTGAGTCAAAATTTATGCCCTACAGAAGTTGACTTGCTCGTTCCACGATCCACCTGTTCCAGAAATTTTAAAGTTGCACAGTCTTTGAATTTTGGATTTAAAACTTGGCTACAATGTGTAAACCCTTTCACACCAGTAGGGCTCTGATTAAGATCGATTTGATATCTCACGGGCCACGTGGTTCCACCAAAGTGAAAAGTGATGCCATACGGAAGTTGACATCCGCGTGCCACGATCTGTCTGTTCTAGAAATTCTAAAGTTGTAAAGTATGTGTTTTTTACAAATGAAACAAGATAGTGATGCATAAAACCTGTCTTAATTGTCGGTCTCTGAATAAGCTTCAATTTGATGTCTTACGAGGCACGTGGTCCACCCATGTCAAATGTTATGCCCTACGAAAGTTGGCATGTGCGTGCCACGATCCGTCTATTCTAGAAATTCTAAAGTTGCATTGTCTTTGAATTTTAGACTCAAAACTTGGCTGCGGTGGGTAAACCCTATCGCACCAATAGGACTATGAATAAGATAGAATTGATATCTTACAGTCCACGTGGTTCCACTAGAGTGAAAAGTTGTAGGACTTTGAGTAAGCTTCGATTTGATATCTTACGGGCCATGTGGTTCCACCCATGTCAAAAGTTATTCCCTATGGAAGTTGACTTGCGTGTGCCACGATCCATTTATTGCAGAAATTCAAAAGCTGCACAGTCTATGTTCTTAGGACTTGAACCTGGGTTGTCAGGGGTAAACCCAGTCGCACCTTGAATAAGCTTTGATTTGATATCATACGGGCTACGTGTTTCCACCCGAGTCAAAAGTTATGCCCTACAGAAGTTGACATGCGCGTGCCACGATCCATCAATTCTAGAAATTTTAAAGCTGCACAGTCTGTGTTTTTTTATTCGAAACTGGGTTGGAATGGATAAACCCTATCGTACCTGTAGGTCTCTCATAAGCATTGATTTCATATCTTACAGGGCACATGGTTTCACCCATGTCAAATGTTATGCCGTATGGAAGTTGGCATGCGTGAGACACGATCGTCTGTTCTGGAAATTCTAACATTGCACGTTCTTTGAATTTTAGACTCTAAACTTGTCTAGGATGGGTAAACCATGTCGCACGAATAGGACTCTGAATAAGATCGATTTGATATCTTACGAGCTGCGTGGTTCCACCAGAGTGAAAAGTTATGCCTTACGGAAGTTGACGTGCACGTGCCACGATCCATCTGTTCCAGTTATTCTAAAGTTGTACAGTTTGTGTTTTTTTTTATACATGAAATAAGACTGTGATGCGTAAAACCTATCGTACTTGTCGGACACTGAATAAGGTACACATAGATATCTTTCGGGCCACGTTGTTCGACCATTGTTAAAAGTTATGCCCTACCATACTTGTCGATCTCTAAAGATGCACAGTCTATTTTTTTGGACATGAAAGTAGACTGTGATATGTAGACACAGTTGCAGCTTGAATAAGGTTCGATTTGATATCTTACGGGACATGTGGTTCCACCGATGTCAAAAAATATTCCCTATGGAAGTTGACTTGCGCGTGCCACGATCCGTTTGTTGCAGAGATTCTAAAGCTGCAAAGTCTATGTTTTTAGGACTTGAAACTGGGCTGTGAGGGGTAAACCCTGTCGCACCTTGAATAAGCCTTGATTTGATATCATACGGGCTACGTGGTTCCACCGAGTCAAAAGTTATGCCCTACAGAGGTTGACTTGCGCGTTTGACGATCCACCTATTCAAGAATATTTAAGATGCACAGTCTATGTTTTTTGGATTGAAAACTAGGCTGGGATGGGTAAACACTATCGTACATGTTGGTCTCTCATAAGCGTCGATTTGATATCTTACGGGGTACATGGTTTCACCCATGTCAAATGTTATGCCCTACGGAAGTTGGTGGGCGCGTGACACGATCGCCTGTTCTGGAAATTCTAAAGTTGCACGGTCTTTGAATTTTGGACTCTAAACTTGTCTAGGATGGATAAATCATATCGCACGAGTAGGACGCTGAAAAAGATCGATTTGATATCTAACGAGCCGCGTGGTTCCACTAGAGTGAAAAGTTATGCCTTACGGAAGTAGACGTGCACGTGCCACAATCCATCTGTTCCAGATATTTTAAAGTTGTATAGTCTGTGTTTTTTATACATGAAATAATACTCTGATGCGTAAAACCTATCGTACTTGTCGGACACAGAATAAGCTACAATTTGATATCTTATGGGCCACATTGATCGACCAATGTTAAAAATTATGCCCTACCGTACTTGTCGATCTCTAAAGATGCACAGTCTATTTTTTTGGACATGAAAGTAGACTGTGATATGTAAACACTGTTTCATCTTGAATAAGGTTCGATTTGATATCATACGTGCCATGTGGTTCCACCCATGTCAAAAGTTATGCCCTATGGAAGTTAACATCCGTGTGTTACAATCCATCGGTAATTATCACACCTGTAGGTCTTAGAATAAGCTTCGATTTGATATCTAACGGGCCCCGTGGTTCCACCCGAGTCAAAAGTTATGCCCTACGGAAGTTGACTTGCGCGTGCCACGATCCACCTGTTCCAGAAATTTTAAAGCTGCAGAGTCTTTGTTCTTTGGATTCGAAACTAGTCTGTGATGGGTAAACCCTGTTGCACCTGTAGGTCTGTCATGAAGCGTAGATTTGATATCTTATGGGCCACGTGGTTCCACCCATGTGAAAAGCATGCCCTATAGAAGTTGACCAGCGTGTGCCA
This sequence comes from Datisca glomerata, assembly GCA_003255025.1. Lineage (NCBI taxonomy): Eukaryota > Viridiplantae > Streptophyta > Magnoliopsida > Cucurbitales > Datiscaceae > Datisca > Datisca glomerata. The sequence continues at coordinate 100,805 of QANY01012492.1, read as the reverse complement.
CGATCCATTTGTTGCAGAAATTCTAAAGCTCCACAGTCTATGTTTTTTGGACTTGACACTAGGCTGTGACGGGTAAACCCTACCCCTGCTCGAATAAGCTTCGATTTGATGTCTTACACGCCACATGGTTCCACCCATGTCAAAAGTTATGCGCTATGAAAGTTGACGTACGCGTGCCATGATCCGTTGGTTGTAGAAATTCTAATGCTGCACAGTCTATGTTTTTGGGACTTGAAATTAGGCTGTGACGGGTAAACTCTGTCGCACCTTCAATATGCTTGGATTTGATATCTTATAATTCCACCCAGAAATTCTAAAGCTGCACGGTCTTTGAATTTTAGACTTAAAACTTGGCTAAGATGGGTATACCATGTCACACCAGTAAGTCTCTAAATAAGATCGATTTGATATCTTACAGGCCGCGTGGTTCCACCAGAGTGAAAAGTTATGCCTTACGGAAACAATATTGTGATGCGTAAAACCCGTCGTACTTGTTGGTCTCTTAATAAGCTTCAATTTGATATCTTACGGGCCACGTGGTTCCACCCATGTTAAAAGTTATGCCCTACAGGAGTTGATCTACGCGTGCCAGGATCTGTTTGTTGTAGATATTCTAAAGCTGCACAGTCTATGTTTTTTGCAGTTGAAACTAGACTATGATGGGTAAACCCGGTGCACCTTGAGTAAGCTTCAATTTGATATCTTACGGGCCACGTGGTTCCACCAATGTCAAAAGTTATGCCCTATGGAAGTTGACTTACGCATGCCAGGGTCTGTTTGTTGCAGATATTCTAAAGCTGTACAGTCTATGTTTTTTGCACTTGAAATTAGACTATGATGGGTAAACCCGGTGCACCTTGAGTAAGCTTCAATTTGATATCTTACGGGCCACGTTGTTTCACCAATGTCAAAAGTTAAGCCCTATGGAAGTTGACCTGCGCGAGCCACGATTCATAGGTTCCACAAATTCTAAACTGCACACTCCATGATTTTTGGACTCAAAACTAGGCTATGACGAGTATACCCTATCACACCTGTGGATCTCACAATAAGCTTCGATTTGATATCAAACAGGCCAAGTGGTTACACCCGAGTCAAAAGTTATGCCCTACGGAATTTGACTTGCGTGTGCCACGATCCACCTATTCCAGATATTTTAAAGATGCACCGTCTGTGTTCTTTGGATTCGAAATTGGGCCATGACGGGTAGACCTGGTCACACTTGTAGGTCTCAGATGAGGCATCGATTTGATATCTTACGGGGCACGTGATTCCACCCATGTCAAATGTTATGCCCTACGAAAGTTGGCATGCGCGTGCCACTGTTCGTCTGTTCTGGAAATTCTAAAGTTGCACGGTCATTGAGCTTTCTACCCTATCGCACCAGTTGGACTCTGAATAACATCGATTTGATATCTTACATGCCACATGGTTCCACGAGCGTGAATAGTTATGCCATACGAAAGTTGACAGGCGTGTACCACGATCCGTCTATTCCAGAAATTCTAAAGTATTACAGTCTCTGTTTTTTACACATGAAACAAGAGTGTGATGCGTAAAAGTTTTCATACTTGTCGGTTTCTGAATAACCTTCAATTTGATATCTTACAAGCCACGTGGTTCCACCCATGTTAAAAGTTATGCCCTACAGAAGTTGACCTGCGCGCGCCACGATCTATTTTTTGTAGAGATTCTAAAGCTGCACAGCCTATGTTTTTAGGACTTGAAACTGGGCTGTGAGGGGTAAACCCCGTCGCACCTTGAATAAGCTTTGATTTGATATCTTACGGGCTACGTGGTTCCACCTGAGTCAAAAGTTATGCCCTAAAGAAGTTGACTTACGCGTTTCACGATCCATCTATTCCAGAATATTTAAAGCTTCACAGTTTGTGTTTTTTGGATTCAAAACTGGGCTGGGACAGGTAAACACTAGCGTCGATTTGATATCTTACGGGGCACATGGTTTCACCCATGTCAAATGTAATGCCCTACGGAAGTTGGCATGCGCGTGACACGATCGTCTGTTCCAGAAATTCTAAAGTTGCATGGTCTTTGAATTTTGGACTCTAAACTTTTCTAGGATGGATAAATCATATCGCACGAGTAGGACTCTGAAAAAGATCGATTTGATATCTAACGAGCCGCGTGGTTCCACTAGAGTGAAAAGTTATGCCTTACGGAAGTAGACGTGCACGTGCCACAATCCATCTGTTCCAGATATTTTAAAGTTGTATAGTCTGTGTTTTTTATACATGAAATAATACGCTGATGCGTAAAACCTATCGTACTTGTCGGACACTGAATAAGCTACAATTTGATATCTTACGGGCCACGTTGTTCGACCAATGTTAAATATTATGCCCTACCGTACTTGTCGATCTCTAAAGATGCACAGTCTATTTTTTTGGTCGTGAAAGTAGACTGTGATACATAAACACTGTTGCACCTTAAATAAGGTTCAATTTGATATCATACGGGCCATGTAGTTCCACCCATGTCAAAAGTTATGCCCTATAGAAGTTGATCTACGCGTGCTACAATCCATCGGTTCCACAAATTCTAAAATGCATAGTCCATGTTTTTTGGACTTAAAGCTAGGCTACGATGGGTAGACCCTATCACACCTATAGGTCTTAGAATAAGCTTCGATTTGATATCTAACGGGCCCCGTGGTTCCACCCGAGTCAAAAGTTATGCCCTACGAAAGTTGACATGCGCGTGCCACGATCCACCTGTTCCAGAAATTTTAAACTAACAGAGACTTTGTTCTTTGGATTCGAAACTAGTCTGTGATGGGTAAACCCTGTTGCACCTGTAGGTCTCTCATGAAGAGTAGATTTGATATCTTATGGGCCACGTGGTTCCACCCATGTGAAAAGTCATGCCCTATAGAAGTTGACCTGCGTGTGCCACGATTTATTTGTTGCAGAAATTCTAAAGCTTCACAGTCTATGTTTTTTGGACTTGACACTAGGCTGTGACGGGTAAACCCTGCCCCTTCTTGAATAACCTTCGATTTGATGTCTTACACGCCACATGGTTCCACCCATGTCAAAATTTATGCGCTATGGAAGTTGACCTACGCGTGCCATGATCTGTTTGTTGCAGAAATTGTAATGCTGCACAGTCTATGTTTTTGGGACTTGAAATTAGGCTGTGATGGGTAAGCTCTGTCGCACCTTGAATATGCTTGGATTTAATATCTTATAATAGGACCCAGAAATTCGAAAGTTGCACGGTCTTTGAATTTTAGACTCAAAACTTGGCTAAGATGGGTATACCATGTCACACCACTAAGACTCTCAATAAGATCGATTTGATATCTTACAGGTCGCGTGGTTCCACCAAAGTGAAAAGTTATGCCTTACGGAAACAATTTTGTGATGCGTAAAACCCTCAATACGTGTCGGTCTCTTAATAAGCTTCAATTTGATATCTTACGGGCCACGTGGTTCCACCCATGTTAAAAGTTATGCCCTACAGAAGTTGATCTGCGCGTGCCAGGAACTGCACAGTCTATGTTTTTTGCAGTTGAAACTAGACTATGATGGCTAAACCCGATGCACCTTGAGTAAGCTTCAATTTGATATCTTACGGGCCACGTGGTTCCACCAATGTCAAAAGTTATGCCCTATGGAAGTTGACTTGCGTGTGCCAGGGTCTGTTTGTTGTAGATATTCTAAAGCTGTACAGTCTATGTTTTTTGCATTTGAAACTAGACTATGATGGGTAAACCTGGTGCACCTTGAGTAAGCTTCAATTTGGTATCAAACAGGCCTTGCGGTTCCACCCGAGTCAAAAGTTATGCCCTACGGAAGTTGACTTGCGCGTGCCACGATCCACCTATTCCAGATATTTTAAAGATGCACCGTCTGTGTTCTTTGGATTCGAAATTGGGCTATGACGGGTAGACCCTGTCACACTTGTAGGTCTTAGATGAAGCATCGATTTGATATCTTACGGGGCACGTGGTTCCACCCATGTCAAATGTTATGCCCTACGGAAGTTGGCATGCGCGTGCCACGGTTCATCTGTTCTGGATATTCTGAAGTTGCATGGTCATTGAGCTTTGTACTCAAAACATGGTTGCGGTGGGTAAACCCTGTCGCACTAGTTGGACTCTGAATAATTTCGATTTGATATCTTACATGCCACGTGGTTCCACCAGAGTGAAAAGTGATGCCTTACGAAATTTGACATGCGCATATATAGTCTGTGTTTTTTACACATGAAACAAGACTGTGATGTGTAAAACTTTTCGTACTTGTCGGTCTCTGAATAAGCTTCAATTTGATATCTTACAAGCCACGTGGTTCCACCCATGTTAAAAGTTACGCCCTTTAGAAGTTGACCTGCGCGTGCCACTATCTATTTTTTGCAGAAATTCTAAAGGTGCACAGTCTATGTTATTTGAACTTGAAAGTAGGCTGTGATTGGTAAATCTTGTTGAACCTTGAATAGGCTTGGATTTGATATCATACAGGCCACGTGGTTCCACCAAAGTTAGAAGTTATGCCCTATGGAAGTTGACGTTCACGTGCCACGATACATCTGTTCCAGATATTCTAAAGTTGTACAGTCTGTGTTTTTATACATGAAATAAGTCTGTGATGCGTAAAACCTGACGTACTTGTCAGACACTGAATAAGCTACAATTTGATGTCTTACGGGCCACGTTGTTCGACCATTGTCCAAAGTTATGCCCTACCGTACTTGTCGATCTCTAAAGATGCACAGTCTATTTTTTTGGACTTGAAAGTAGACTGTGATATGTAAACACTGTTGCACCTTGAATAAGGTTCGATTTGATTTCATACGGGCCATGTGGTTTCCACCTATGTCAAAAGTTATGCTCTATAGAAGTTGACATGCGCGTGCTACAATCCGTCAGTTCCACAAATTCTAAAATGCATAGTCCATGTTTTTTGGACTTAAACCTGGGCTACGATGGGTAAACCCTATCACACTGTAGGTCTCCGAATAAGCTTTGATTTGATATCTAACGGCCCCCGTGGTTCCACCCGAGTCAAAAGTTATGCCCTACGAAAGTTGACTTGCGCGTGCCACGATCCACTTGTTCCAGAAATTTTATAGCTCCACAGTCTGGTATTCGAAACGAGTCTGTGATGGGTAAACTCTGTTCTGCCTGTAGGTCTGTAATGAAGTGTAGATTTAATATCTTATGGGCCACGTGGTTCCACCCATGTGAAAAGTCATGCCCTATAGAAGTTGACCTGCGTGTGCCACGATCCATTTGTTGTAGAAATTCTAAAGCTGCACAGTCTATGGTTTTTGCACTTGACACTAGGCTGTGACGGGTAAACCCTACCCCTTCTAGAATAAGCTTCGATTTTATGTCTTACAGGCCACGTGGTTCCACCCATGTCAAAAGTTATGCGCTATGGAATTTGACCTATGCGTGCCACGATCCGTTTGTTGTAGAAATTCTAATGCTGCACAGTCTATGTTTTTGGGACTTGAAATTAGGCTGTGATGGGTAAACTCTGTCGCACCTTGAATATGCTTGGATTTGATATCTTATAATTCCAATTAGAAATTCTAAAGCTGCATGGTCTTTGAATTTTAGACTCAAAACTTGGCTAAGATGGGTATACAAGGTCACACCAGTAAGACTCCGAATAAGATCGATTTGATATCTTACGGGCCGCGTGGTCCCACCAAAGTGAAAAGTTATGCCTTAAGGCAATAAGATTGTGATGCGTAAAACCCATCGTACTTGTCAGTCTCTAAATAAGCTTCAATTTGATATCTTACGGGCCACGTGGTTCCACCCATGTTAAAAGTTATCCCTACAAAAGTTGATCTGTGCGTGTGAGGATCTGTTTGTTGCAGATATTCTAAAGCTGCACAGTCTATGTTTTTTGCACTTGAAACTAGGCTATGATGGGTAAAGCCGGTGCACCTTGAGTAAGCTTGAATTTGATGTCTTACGGGACACGTGGTTCCACCAGTGTTAAAAGTTATGCCCTATGGAAGTTGACCTGGGCCTGCCACAATTCATAGTTTCCACAAATTCTAAATTGCACAGTCCATGACTTTTGGACTCAAAACTGGGCTGCGACGAGTATACCCTATCACACTTGTGGATCTCTGAATAAGCTTCGATTTGATATCAAACGGGCCATGTGGTTCCACCCGAATCAAAAGTTATGCCCTACAGAAGTTGACTTGCGCGTGCCACGATCCACCTATTCCAGATATTTTAAAGCTGCACAGTCTGTGTTCTTGAAATTGGGCTATGACGGGTAGTCCCTGTCACACTTGTAGGTCTCAGATGAAGCATCGATTTAATATCTTACGGGGCACGTGGTTCCGCCCATGTCAAATGTTATGTCCTCCGGAAGTTGGCATGCGCATGCCACCATCCGTCTGTTCCTGAAATTCTGAAGATGCACGGTCATTGAATTTTGGACTCAAAACTTGGCTACAATGGGTAAACCGTGCCGCACCAGTAGGTCTCTGAAATTGACATGCGCGTGCCACCATCCATCGGTTCCACAATTCCAAACTGCACAGTCCATGTTTATTACACTCAAAGCTAGGCTGCAATGGGTAAACCATGTCGTACTTATAGGTCTATGAATAAGCTTCGATTTGACAACTAACGGGCCACGTGGTTCCACCAGAGTGAAAAGTTTTGCCACACATGAGTTGACATGCGCGTGCCACGATCCGTCCATTCCAGAAATTCTAAAGTTGTATAGTCTATATTTATTACACAAGAAACTATCTTGCGACGCATAAAACCTATCGTACTTGTACGTCCTAAATAAGCTTCAATTTAATATCTGATGGGCAATGTGGTTCCACACACGTCAAAAGTTATGCCCTACAGAAGTTGACCTATGCGTGACACGATCAATTTGTTTTAGAATATCTAAAGCTGCACCGTCTATGTTTTTTGGACTTGGAACTAGGCTATGATGGCTAAACCCTGTCGCATCTTGAGTAAGTTTCGATTTGATATATTATAGGCCACGTGGTTCCACCCATGTCAAAAGTTATGCCCTACAGATGTTGACCTGCGCGTGCCATGATCCATGAGTTACAGAAATTATAAAGCTGCACAGTCTATTTTTTTTGGACTTAAAACTAGGTTGCGATGGGTAAACCCTGTCGCACCTTGAGTAAGCTTAGATTTGATATCTTACTGGCCACGTGGTTCCACCCATGTCAAAAATATTGCCCTATAGGAATTGACCTGCGCGTGAAACGATCCGTTTGTTGTAGAAATTGTAAAGATATACAATTTATGTTTTTGGGACTTGAAACAGATTGTGATGGGAAAACCCTGTCGTACCTTGAATGAGCTTCGATATGATATAATACGGGCCATGTGGTTCCACCCATGTCAAAAGTTATCACCGAGGGAAGTTGACCTGCGCGTGCGACGATCCATCGTTTCCACAAATTCTAAACTTCATAGACCATACTTTTTGGACTCAAACTTAGGCTGCGATGGGTAAACCCTGTCGCACCTATAGGTCTCAGAATAAGATTTGATTTGATGTCTAACAGGCACCGTGGTTCCACCCGAGACAAAAGCTATGCCCTACGAAAGTTGGCTTGTGTGTGCCATGATCCACCTGTTCCTGAAATTTTAAAGTTGTACAGTCTGTGTTCTTTGGTTTCGAAACTGGGCTTTGACGGGTAAAACCTGTCGCACCTGTAGGGCTTAGATGAAGCATCGATTTCATATCTAACGAGGCACGTGGTTCCACCCATGTCAAATGTTATTCCCTGTGGAAGTTGGCATGCGCGAGGCACGATCCGTCTATCTTGAAAATTGTAAAGCAGCACGATCTTTGAATTTTGGACTCAAAACTTGGCTACAATGGGTAAACCCCGTCGCACTGGTAAGGCTATGAATAAGATCGATTTGATATGTAATGGGCCACATGGTTCCACTAAAGTGAGAAGTTATGCCTTACAGAAGTTGACATGCGCGTGCCACGATCCGTCTGTTCTATAAATTCTAATGTTGTACCGTATGTGTTTTTTTACAAATGAAACAAGACTGCGTAAAACCTATCGTAATTCTCAGTCTTACGGGGCCTGTGGTCAAACCCATGTCAAATGTAATGCCCTACCGAAGTTGGCATACGCGTGCCACGATCCGTCTATTCCAGAAATTCTAAAGTTGCACGGTCTTTGAATATTGGACTCAAAACTTGGCAACGATGCGAAATCCCTGATGCACCAGTTGGACTCTGAATAAGATAGATTTGATATCTTACCGGCCATGTGGTTCCACCAGATTGAAAATTTGTAGGTCTCTTAATAAGCTTCAATTTGATATCTTACGGGCCACGTGGTTCCACCCATGTCAAATGTTATGCCCTATAGAATTTGACATGCGCGCGCCACGATCCATTTGTTGCTAAAATTCTAAAGCTACCCAGGCTATGTTTTTTGGACATGGAACTAGGCTGTGAGGAGTAAACCGTGTCGCACCTTGAGTAAGCTTCAATTTGATATCTTTCGAGCAACGTTGTTCCACCGATGTAAAAAGTTATGCCCTACAGAAGTTGACCTGCACGTGCCGCGATCCATTTTTTTTCAGAAATTCTAAAGCTGCACGGTCTTTGGTTTTTGGATTTGAAACTAGGCTGTGATGGGTAAACCCTGTTGCCACTTGAATGACCTACGATTTGATATCATACGGGCCGTGTTGTTTCGCCCATGTCAAAAGTTATGTCCTATGGAAGTTGACCTGCGCGTGCCACGATTCATCGGCCCCCAAAAATTCTAAACTTCACAGTCCATGTTTTTTAGACTCAAAACTAGGTTGCGAAGGGTAAACCTTCTCGCACCTATAGGTCACAGTATAAGCTTCAATTTGATATCTAACGGGCCCCTTGGTTCCTCCCGAGTCAAAAGTTATACCCTACGGAAGTTGACTTGCGAGTGCCACGATCCACCTGTTCCAGAAATTTTAAAGTTGTACAGTATGTGTTCTTTGGATTTGAAACTGGGCTATGACGGGTAAACTCTGTCGCACCTGTAGGTATTTGATATCTTCAAGGGCATGTGGTTTCGCCCATGTCAAATGTTATGCCCTACGTAAGTTGGCATGCGCATTGCGCGATCCGTCTATTCCGGAAATTCTAAAGTTGCACGGTGTTTGAATTTTGGACTCAAAACATGGCTACAATGGTTAAACTGTGTCGCATCAGTAGGGCTCTGAATAAGATCATTTTGATATCTCATGGGCCACATGGTTCCACCAAAGTTAAAAGTTATGCCTTGTGCGTGCCACGATCCACCTGTTCCAGAAATTTTTAAGCTGCATAGTCTTTGTTCTTTGGATTTGAAACTGGGCTGTGACGGGTAAACACTATCGCACTCGTAGGTCATTGATGAAGCATAGATTTGACATCTTACAGGGCACGATCAGTCTGTTGCACGGACTTTGAATTTTGGAGTCAAAACATGGCTATGTTGGGTAAACCCTGTCGCACTAGTAGGACTCTGAATAAGATTGATTTGATATCTTACGAGCCACGTGGTTCCACCAGAGTGAAAAGTTATGCCTTATGGAAGTTGACATGCGTGTGCCACGATTCGCCTGTTCCAGAAATTCTAAAGTTGTACAGTCTGTGTTTTTTACACACAAAATGGGACTACGATGCGTCGTAGTTGTAGGTCTCAGAATAAGCTTCGATTTGATATCTTACGGGGTTCCACCCATGTCAAAAGTTATGCCCTACAGAAGTTGACGTGCGCGAGCCATGGTCCATTCGTTGCAGAAATTATAAAGCTACATAGTCTATGTTTTTTTACATGAAACTAGGGTGTGATGAGTAAACCCTGTCGTACCTCTAGTAAGCTTCGATTTGATATATTACGGGCCATGTTGTTCCACCCATGTCAAAAGTTATGCCCTACAAAAGTTGACTTGCGCATACCATGATCTGTTTGTTGTAGAAATTCTAAAGTTGCACAGTCTATGTTTTTGGTCTTGAAACTAGGGTGCGATAGGTAAACCCTGTCGCACCTTAAATAAGCTTCGATTTGTCATCTTACAAGCCACGTGATTCAACCCATGTCAAAAGTTATGCCCTATGGAAGTTGACAAATTCTAAACTACACACTCTATGTTTTTTGCACTCAAAACTGGGCTGCAACTGGTAAACCCTATCGCACCTGTAGGTCTCAGAATAAGCGTCAATTTGATATCTAGCGGGCCACGTAGTTCCACTTGAGTCAAAACTTATGCCCTACTCAAGTTGACTTGCGAGTGCAACGATCCACCTATTTGAGATATTTTAAAGTAACACAGTTTGTGTTCTTTGGATTCGAAATTGGGCCTTGACGGGTAGACCCACTCACACTTGTAAGTCTCATATGAAGCATTGATTTGACATCTTACGGGGCACGTGGTTCCACCGTCTGTTCCGGAAATTCTAATGTTGCCTGGTCATTGAGCTTTAGACTCAAATCATGGCTACGGTGGGTAAAACCTGTCGCACCAGTTGCTCTCTGAATAATATCGATTTGATATCTTACATGCCACGTGGTTCCACCAGAGTGAAAAGTTATGTCATACGAAAGTTGACATGCGCGTACCATGATCCGTCTGTTCCAGAAATTCTAAAGTATCACAGCCTGTGTTTTTTACAAATGAAACAAGACTGTGACGCGTAAAACTTGTCGTACTTGTCGGTTTCTGAATAACTTCAATTTGATATCTTACAGGCCACGTGGTTCCACCCATGTTAAAAGTTATGCCCTATTAAAGTTGACCTACGCGTGCCACGATCTATTTTTTTCAAAAATTCTAAAGCCGCACAATCTATGTTATTTTGACTTGAAGCTAGGCTGTGATGGGTAAACCCGGTGCACCTTAAGTAAGCTTAAATTTAATATCTTACGGCCACGTGGTTCCACCCTTTCAAAAGTTATGCCCTATTGAAGTTGACCTGCGCGTGCCACGATACGTTTATTATATAAATTCTATAGCTGCACAGTGTATTATTTTGGACTTGAACCTAGCCTGTGATGGGTAAACCCTATTGCACCTTGAATAAGCTTCGATTTGATATCTTACGGGGCACGTGGTTCGAACCATGTCAAAAGTTATGCCCTGCGCGTGCCACGATCCATCCGTTCCAGCAACTCTAAACTGTACAGTCCATGTTTTTTGGAGACAGAATAGGGCTACAACTGGAAAACTGGATCGCACCTGTAGGTCTCAGAATAAGGTTCGATTTAATATCCAACGAGCCCCGTGGTTCCACTCGAATCAAAAGTTATGCCCTACTGAAGTTGACTTGCTTGTGCCACGATCCACCTGTTCCTGAAATTTTAAAGTTGCACAGTCTTTGAATTTTGGACTCAAAACTTGGCTACAATGGCTAAACCTTGTCGCACCAGGAGGGCGCTAAATAAGTTCGATTTAATATCTTACGGGCCACGTGGTTCCACAAAAGTGAAAAGTTATGCCTTACGGAAGTTGACATGCGCGTGCCACGATCCTTCTGTTCCAGAAATTCTAAAGTTGTACAGTATGTATTTTTTACAAATGGAACAAGACTGTGATGCGTAAAACCTATCGTAATTGTCAGTCTCTAAATAATCTTCAATTTGATATCTTATAGGGCACGTCGTCTACCCATCTCAAATGTTATGCCCCACGGAAGCTGGCATGCATGTGCCACGATCCGTCTAATCTAGAAATTCTAAAGTTGCACGGTCTTTGAATTTTGGACTCAAAACTCGACCACGGTGGGTAAACCCTATCGGACCACTAGGACTCTGAATAAGATCGATTTGATATCTTACATGCCACGTGGTTCCACCAGAGTGAAAAGTTATGCCATACGAAAGTTGACATGCGCTTACCACAATCCATCTGTTCTAGAAATTCTAAAGTTTTACCGTCTGTGTTTTTTACACATAAAACTAGACTGTGATGCATGAAACCTATCGTACTTGTCGGTCTCTGAATAAGCTTCAATTTGATATCTTACGGGGCACGCGGTTACACCTATGTCAAATGTTATGCCCTTCGGAAGTTGGCATGCGCATGCCACGATCCGTCTGTTCTGGAAATTCTAATGTTGCACTATCTTTTGATTTTGGACTCAAAACTTGGCTAGGATGCGTAAACCCTGTCGCACTCGTAGGAGTGTGAAAAAGATCGATTTGATATCTTACGGGCCAAGTAGTTCCACCAGAGTGAAAAGTTTTACCACACATGAGTTGACGTGCGCGTGCCACGATCCGTCTATTCACGGAATTCTAAAGTTGTACAGTCAATATTTATTACACAAGAAACTATCTTGTGACACATAAAACCTATCGTACTTGTAGGTCCGAAATAAGCTTCAATTTGATATCTGACGGGCAATGTTGTTCCACCCACGTCAAAAGTTATGCCCTACAGAAGTTGACCTGTGCCTGACACGATCAATTTATTTTAGAAATTCTAAAGATGCACAGTCTATGTGTTTTGGACTTGGCTAGGCTATGATGGGTAAACCCTGTCGCATCTTGAGCAATTTTCGATTTCATATATTATGGGCCACGTTGTTCCATCAATGTCAAAAGTTATGCCTTACAGATGTTGACCTGCGTGTGCCACGATCCATGAGTTACAAAAATTATAAAGCTGCACAGTCTATGATTTTTGGACTTAAAACTAGGCTGTGATGGGTAAACCCTGTCGCACCTTGAGTAAGTTTAGATTTGATATCTTACGGGCCATGTCAAAATTTATGCCCTATAGGAGTTGACCTGCGCGTGAAATGATCCGTTTGTTGTAGAAATTCTAAAGATATACAATTTATGTTTTGGGACTTGAAACTTGACTGTGATGGGCAAACCATGTCGTACCTTGAATGAGCTTTGATTTGATATAATATGGGTCATGCGGTTCCACCCATGTCAAAAGTTATCACCGAGGGAAGTTGACCTGTGCGTGCGACGATCCATCGGTTCCACAAATTCTAAACTTCATAGTCCATGCTTTTTGGACTCAAACTTGGGCTGCGATGGCTAAACCCTGTCGCACCTATAGGTCTCAGAATAAGCTTTGATTTGATATCTAACGGGTCTCATGGTTCCACCCGAGACAAAAGCTATGCGCTACGAAAGTTGGCTTGTGTGTGCCACGATCCACCTGTTCCAGAAATTTTAATGTTGTACAGTCTGTGTTCTTTGGTTTCGAAACTGGGCTTTGGCGGGTAAACCCTTTCGCACCTGAAGGGCTCAGATTAAGCATCGATTTCATATCTAACGAGGCACGTGGTTCTGCCCATGTCAAATGTTATTCCCTGTGGAAGTTGGCATGCGCGAAGCACGATCTGTCTATCCTGAAAATTGTAAAGCCGCACGATCTTTCAATTTTGGACTCAACACTTGGCCACAATGGGTAAACCCTGTCGCACCAGTAAGGCTCTGAATAAGATCGATTTGATATCTAATGGGCCACGTGGTTCCACTAAAGTGAAAAGTTTTACGTTACAGAAGTTGACATGTGCGTGCCATGATCCGTCTTTTCTATAAATTCTAATGTTGTACCGTCTGTGTTTCTTTACAAATGAAACAAGACTGCGTAAAACCTGTCGTAATTGTCGGTCTCTGAATAAGATTCAGTTTGTTCTATCTTATGGGGCACGTGGTCAAACCCATGTCAAATGTTATGCCCTACCGAAGTTGGCATACGCGTGCCACGATCCGTCTATTCCAGAAATTCTAAAGTTGCACGGTCATTGAATATTGGACTCAAAACTTGGCAACGATGCGAAATCCATGACGCAGCAGTAGGACTCTGAAAAAGATAGATTTGATATCTTACGCGCCATGTGGTTCCACCAGATTGAAAATTTGTAGGTCTCTTAATAAGCTTCAATTTGATATCTTACGGGCCACGTGGTTCCACCCATGTCAAATGTTATGCCCTACAGAAGTTGACATGCGCGTGCCATGATCCATTTGTTGCTGAAATTCTAAAGCTGCCCAGGCTATGATTTTTGGACATGGAACTAGGCTATGATGGGTAAACCCTGTCGCACCTTTAGTAAGATTCGATTTGATATCTTTCGGGCAACGTTGTTCCACCGATGTCAAAAGTAATGCCCTACAGAAGTTGACCTGCACGTGTCACGATCCATTTTTTTTATGAAATTCTAAAGCTGCATAATTTTTGGTTTTTGGATTTGAGACTAGGCTGTGATGGGTAAACCCTGTTGCACCTTGAATGAGCTATGATTTGATATCATACAGGCCATGTGGTTTCGCCCATGTCAAAAGTTATGCCCTATGGAAGTTGACCTGCATAGTCCATGTTTTTTGGACTCAAAGCTAGGTTGCGACGGGTAAACCTTCTCGCACCTATAAGTCTCAGTATAAGCTTGGATTTGATATCTAACGAGCTCCGTGGTTCCACTCGAGTCAAAAGTTATACCCTACGGAAGTTTACGTGCACGTGCCACAATCCACCTATTCCAGAAATTTTAAAGTTGTACAGTCTGTGTTCTTTGGATTTAAAACTGGGCTATGATGGGTAAACTCTGTCGCCCCTGTAGGTCTTTAATGAAACATCGATTTTATATCTTACGGGGCATGTGGTTCCGCCCATGTCAAATGTTATGCCCTACGAAAGTTGGGATGCGCGTGGCAAGATCCGTCTATTCCAGAAATTTTAAAGTTGCACGGTATTTGAATTTTGGTCTGAAAACTTGGCTACAATGGGTAAACCGTGTCGCACATGTAGGTCTCTGAATAAGATCGTTTTGATATCTCATGGGCCACATGGTTCCACCAAAGTGAAAAGTTATGCCTTACTGAAATTGACATGCGCGTGCCACCATCCATCGGTTCCACAATTCCAAACTGCACAGTCCATGTTTATTAGACTCAATGCTGGGCTGTAATGGGTAAACCATGTCGCACTTGTAGGTCTAAGAATTACCTTCGATTTGACATCTAACGGGCCACGTGGTTCCACACATGAGTTGACATGCGCGTTCCACGATCCTTCTATTCACGAAATTCTAAAGTTGTACAGTCTATATTTATTACACAAGAAACTATCTTGCGATGCATAAAACCTATCGTACTTGTAGGTCCAAAATAAGCTTCCATTTGATATCTGACGGGCAACGTGGTTCCACCCACTCAAAAGTTATTCCCTACAGATTGAAAATTTGTAGGTCTCTTAATAAGCTTGAATTTGATATCTTACGGGCCACGTGGTTCCACCCATGTCAAATGTTATGCCCAACAGAATTTGATATGCGCGTGCCACGATCCATTTGTTGCTAAAATTCTAAAGCTGCCCAGGCTATGTTTTTTGGACATGGAACTAGGTTGTGAGGGGTAAACCCTGTCGCACCTTGAGTAAGCTTCCATTTGAAATCCCTGTCAAAAGTTATGCACGTGCTACGATCCGTCTGTTCCGGAAATTGTAAACTAACACAGCTCTGTTTTTCCACACAAAACGAGATTGTCATGCGTAAAACCTTCCGTACTTCTAGGTCTCCGAATAAGCTTCACTTTGATATCTTACGGGCCAGGTGGTTCCACCCATGTCAAAAGTTATGCCCTACAGAAGTTGACCTGTGCGTGCCACGATCTATTTGTTGCAAAAATTCTAAGGCTGTAGAGTCTACGTTTTTTGGACTAGAAACTTGGTTGTGATGGGTAAACCCTGTCGCACCTTGAGTAAGCTTCGATTTTATATCTTACAAGCCACGATCAATTTGTTGTTGAAATTCTAAAGCTGCACAGTCTATGTTTTTTGGACTTGGAACTAGGCTGTGATGGGTAAATCCTTTCGCTCCTTATGTAAGCTTCGATTTTATATCCTACGGGCCATGTGGTTCCTCACATGTGAGAAGTTATGCCCTATGGTAGTTAACCTGCGCGTGCCACGATCCATTTGGTGTAGAAATTCTGAAGCTGCACAGTCTACATTTTTTGGACATGAAACTAGGATGTGATTGGTAAATCCAGTTGCACCTTGAATAAGTTTGATTTGGTATCATACGGGACATGTGGTTCCACCCATGTCAAAAGTTATGCCCTATGGAAGGTGACATGTGCGTGCTACGATCCGTTTGTTGCAGAAATTCTAATGCTGCAAAGTCCATGTTTTTGGGACTTGAAATTAGGCTGTGATGGGTAAACTCTGTCACGCCTTGAATATGCTTGGATTTGATATCTTATGGTTCCACCCAGAAATTCTAAAGATGCACGGTATTCGAAATTTAGGCCCAAAACTTGGCTACGATGGGTAAACCCTGTCACACCAGTAAGACTCTGAATAAGATCGATTTGATATCTTACGTGGCGCTTGGTTCCATCAAAGTGAAAAGTTATGCCTTACGGAAGTTGACATGCGCGTGCCACGATCCATCTGTTCCAGACATTCTAAAGTTGTACAATCTGTATTTTTTACACATGAAACAAAACTGTGATGTGTAAAACTTCTCATACTTGTCGGTCTCTGAATAAGCTTCAATTTGATATCTTACGGGCCACGTGGTTCCACCCATGTTAAAAGTTATGCCCTACAGAAGTTGACCTGCGCGTGCCACAATCTGTTTGTTGCAAAAATTCTAAAGCTGCACAGTCTATGTTTTTTGGACTTAAAACTAGGTTGTGATGGGTAAACCCGGCACACCTTGAGTAAGTTTAAATTTAATATCTTACAGGCCATGTGGTTCAACCCTTGTAAAAAGTTTTTCCCTATTGAAGTTGACTTGTGCGTGCCACGATCCGTTTGTTGTAGAAAGTCTAAAGCTGCACAACCTATTTTTTTGGATAGGAACCTAGCTTGTGATGGGTAAACCCTGTTGCACTTTGAATAAGCTTCGATTTGGCATGTGCGTGCCACGATCCGTCTATTCCGGAAATTCTAAAGTTGCACGGTGATTGAATTTTGGACTCAAAACTTGGCTACGATGGGTAAACCCTGTCATAGAAATAGGACTCTGAATAAGATAGAATTGATATCTTACGGTCCACGTGGTTCCACTAGAGTGAAAAGTTGTTGGACTTTGAGTAAGCTTTGATTTGATATCTTACGGGCCATGTGGTTCCACCCATGTCAAAAGTTATTCCCTATGGAAGTTGACTTGCGCGTACCACGATTCGTTGGTTGCAGAAATTCTAAAGCCGCACATTCTATGTTCTTAGGACTTGAAACTGGGTTGTCAGGGGTAAACCCAGTCGCACCTTGAATAAGCTTTGATTTGATATCATACGGGCTACGTGGTTCCACACGAGTCAAAAGTTATGCCCTACAGAAGATGACATGAGCGTGCCACGAACCATCTATTCTAGAAATTTTAAAGCTGCACAGTCTGTGTTTTTTGGATTCGAAACTGGGTTGGGACGGGTAAACCCTATTGTACCTGTAGGTCTCTCATAAGCGTTGATTTGATATCTTACAGGGCACATGGTTTCACCCATGTCAAATGTTATGCCGTACGGAAGTTGGCATGCGCGTGACACGATCAATTGTTCTGGAAATTCTAAAGTTGCACGGTCTTTGAATTTTGGACTCTAAACTTGTCTAGGATGGGTAAACCATATCGCACGAGTAGGACTCTGAATAAGATCGATTTGATATATTACGAGCCGCGTGGTTCCACTAGAGTGAAAAGTTATGCCTTACGGAAGTTGACGTGCACGTGCCACGATCCATCTGTTCCAGATATTTTAAAGTTGTATAGTCTGTGTTTTTTATACATGAAATAAGACTCTGATGCGTAAAACCTATCGTACTTGTCAGACATTGAATAAGCTACAATTTGATATCTTACGGGCCACGTTGTTCGACCATTGTTAAAAGTTATGCCCTACCGTACTTGTCGATGTCTAAAGATGCACAGTCTATTTTTTTGGACATGAAAGTAGACTTTTATACGTAAATACTGTTGCACCTTGAATAACGTTAGATTTGATATCATACGGACCATGTGGTTCCACCCGTGTCAAAAGTTATGCCCTATGGAAGTTGACATGCACGTGCTACAATCCATCGGTTCCAAAAATTCTAAACTGCATAGTCCATGTTTTTTGGACTTAAAGATGGGCTATGATGGGTAAACCCTATCACACCTGTAAGTCTTAGAATAAGCTTTGATTTGATATCTAACGGGCCCTGTGGTTCCACCCGAGTCAAAAGTTATGACCTACGGAAGTTGACTTGCGCGTGCCACGATCCACCTGTTCCAGAAATTTTAATGCTGCAGAGTCTTTGTTCTTTGGATTCGAAACTAGTCTGTGTTGGGTAAACCCTGTTGCACCTGTAGGTCTCTCACGAAGAGTAGATTTGGAAAGCCGCGCAGACTGTGTTCTTTGGATACGATACTAGGCTGCGAAGGGTAAACCCTGTTGCACCTGTAGGACTCTGATGAAACGTCGATTTGATATCATACGGGCCACGTGGCTCCACCCATGTCAAAAGCCATGGCCTACAGAAGTTGACCTGCGTGTGCCATGATCCATTTGTTGCAGAAATTCTAAAGCTGCACAGTCTATGGTTTTTGGACTTGAAACTAGGCTGTGATGGGTAAACCCTGCCCTAGCTTCAATAAGCTTCTATTTGATGTCTTACGGACCACATGGATCCACCCATGACAAAAGTAACGCGCTACGGAAGTTGACCTGCGCGTGCCACGATCCGTTTGTTGCAGAAATTCTAATGCTGCAAATTCTATGTTTTTGGGACTTCAAACTAGGCTGTGATGAGTAAACTCTGTCGCGTCTTGAATATGCTTGGATTTGATATCTTATGGTTCCACCCAAAAATTTGAAAGCTGCACGGTATTTGAATTTTAGGCTCAAAACTTGGCTACAATGGGTAAACCTTGTCACACCAGTAAGACTCTGAATAAGATTGATTTGATATCTGACGGGCGGCGTGGTTCCACCAGAGTGAAAAGTTATGCCCTACGGAAGTTTAAAAGTAATGTCTAATGGAATGGCATGTGCGTGCCACGATCCGTCTATTCCAGAAATTCTAAAGTTGCACGGTCTTTGAATTTTGGACTACAAACTTGGCTGCGATGGGTAAACCCTGTCGCACCAATAGGACTATGAATAGGATAGAATTGATATCTTACGGTCCACGTGGTTCTTCTAGAGTGAAAAGTTGTAGGACGTTCAGTAAGCTTCGATTTGATATCTTACGGGCCATGTGGTTCCACCCATGTCAAAATTTATTCCCTATGGAAGTTGACTTGCGCGAGCCACGATCCATTTGTTGCAGAAATTCTAAAGATGCACACTTTATGTTTTTAGGACTTGAAACTGGTCTGTGAAAGGTAAACCTTGTCGCACCTTGAATAAGCTTTGATTTGATATCATACGGGCTACGTGGTTCCACCCTAGTCAAAAGTTATGCCCTACAGAATTTGAGTTGCGCGTGCCACGATCCACCTATTCCAGAATTTGACTTGCGCGTCCCACAATCCACCTATTCAAATTGAAGATTAATTAGAGACCTAAAAGTAAGACAATTTTTAAGTATCGTAGTCTAGTTTCATGTGTAAAAAACACAGACTGTACAACTCTAGAATTTCTAGAACAGACGGATCGTGACACGCGCATTTCAAGTTCTGTAAGGCATAACTTCTCACTCTGGTGAAACCACGTGTCCCGTAAGATATCAAATTTATGTTATTCAGAGTCCTACTAGTGCGACGAGGTTTACTAATCGTAGACAAGTTTTGAGTCTAAAATTCAAAGACCGTGCAAGTTTAGAATTTCCCAAATAGATGTATCGTGGCACGCGTGTGCCAACTTCCGTAGGGCATAACATTTGACATGGGTTGGTTCATATGCCCCGTAAGATATCAAATTGAAACTTATTCAGACACCGACAAGAAAAATAGGTTTTATGAATCACAGTCTTGTTTCATGTGTGAAAAACACAAACTATACAACTTTAGAATTTTTTGAACAGACGGATCCTGGCGTGCGCATGTCAACTTTCGTAAGGCATAACTTTTCACTTTCGTGGAACGACGTGGCCCGTGAGATATCAAATCGATCTTATTCAAAGTCCTATCGTATCCACGTTTTGAGTCCAAAATTCAAAGACCATGCAAATATCAAATCGAAGCTTATATAAAGACCTATACGTGCAACAATGTTTACCCGTCGCAGCTCAGTTTTGAGTCCCAGGAACACGGACCGTATAGCTTTCAAATTAACATGCGGATTCTGGTACGCACAGGTCAACTTTTGTAGGGCATAACTTTTGACTCAGGCAGAATCACGTGGCCTGTATGATATCAAATCAAAGCTTACTCAGTGTCGTACAGGTGTAACATAGTTAACAAATGCAGCCAAATTTTGAGTCCAAAAAACACAGACTGTGCAGCTTTAGAATTTCTAGAACTGGCGGAATAAGGCACACACAGGTCAACTTCTGTATGGCATTACTTTAGACTCGGGTGGAACCACGTGGCCTGTAAGATATCAAATCGAAGCTGATTCAGAGACTTAATGTACGACAAGGTTTACCTCTCACAGTCCAATTTCAATTCCAAAGAACACAGACTATGCAGCCTTAAAATTATGGAACAGGCGGATCATGGTATGCACAGGTCAACTTCCGTAGGCCATAAGTTATGACTCGTGTGGAACCACATGGCCTCGTTAGATATCAAATCAAAATTTATTCAGAGACCTACAAGTGCCCAATTTTGAGTCTAAAAAATGTGGACTGTTAAGCTTTAAAATTTCTAGATCAGACGGAACGTGGCAGGCGCATGTCAACTTCCTTAGGGCATTACTTTTGACATGGGTGGAACAACCTGCCCCGTAATTATCAAATCGATGGATATAATAAGACCTACAAGTGCGACAGTGTTTACATGTCGCAGCCCAGTTTTGAGTCCAAAGAACACGGACTGTGTAGCTTTAAAATTAACAGGCGGATCATGGTATGCACAGTCAACTATTGTAGGGCATAACTTTTGACTCAGGCTTAACCACGTAGCCCGTATGATATCAAATCAAAGCTTATTCAGAGTCTTACAGGTTTAACATGGTTAAACCAATGCAGCCTAATTTTAAATCCAAAAAACACAGACTGGGTAGCTTTAGAATTTCTAGAACAGGCGGATCGGGGCGCACACAGGTCAATTTCTGTAGGGCATAACTTTTGACTCGGGTGGAACCACGTGGCCTGTAAGATATAAAATTGAAACTTATTCAAAGACCTATATGTGCGACATGTTTTACCCATCGTAACCCAGTTTCGAGCCTGAAAAACATAGACGGTGCAGCTTTAGAATTTTCAGAGCGGACGGATCGTGGCAGGAGCATGTCATCTTCAATAGGGCATAACTTTTCACACGGGTCGAACCACGTGCCCCTTTAGAACAGGCAGATCAGGCACGCACATATCAACTTCCGTAGGGCAAAATGTTTGAGTCGGGTGGAATTACATGACCCATTTGATATCATATCGAAGCTTATTGAGATACTTATAGGTCCGACAAGGTTTACACATTGTAACCAAGTTTTGAGTCTAAAAAACATGGACTGCACAACTTTGGAATTTCTGGAACAGACGGATCGTGGCACATGCATGTCAACTATCGTAGGGCATAACTTTTGATAGGGGTGGAACCACTTTTCCTGTATGATATCAAATCAAAGCTTATTCAGAGACCTATAGGTGCAAAAAGGTTTTACAAATCATAGTATAATTTCATGTCCAAAAAATAGACACTGTGCAACTTTAGAATTTCAGGTACAGATAGATCGTGGCATGCGGATGTCAACTTTCATAGGGCATAACTTTTGAAATGGGTGGAACCACGTGTCTTATAAGATATCAAAACGCAGAGTAGTTTCATGTCAAAAAAACACGAACTGTGTGGCTTTAGAATTTCTGGAACAGACAGATCGTGGCATGCGCAGGTCGACTCTAGAATTTCTGGATCAGACGGAATGTGGCAGGTGCATGTCAATTTCCTTAGGGACTTACTTTTGACATGAATGCAACAACCTGCCCCGTAAATATCAAATTGAAGCATATAATAAGACCTACAAGTGCGATAGTATTTACTCATCAAAGCTGAGTTTTGAGTCCAAACAACCGATGGATCTTGGGACACGTAGATCAACTTCCATGGGGCATAACTTTTGACATGGGTGGAACCACGTGTCCCGTAAGATATCAGATCGAAGCTTATTCAAGATGCACCATTGTTAACTCATCACAGTATAGTTTCAAGTCCGAAAAACATAGTCTATGTAGTTTTAGAATTTCTGCAACAAATGGATTGTGGCACGCGCAAGTCAACTTCTATAGGGCATAACTTTTGACATGGGTGGAACCACGTGGCGCATAAGATAAGAGATTGAAGCTTATTTAGAGACCTACAGGTACGGCAGGGCCCGTCAGAGCCCAATTTCAAATCTAAAGAACACAGAAAATGCAGCTTTAAAATTTACGGGACAGGTGGATCGTGGCACATGCAAGTCAACTTCCGTAGTGCATAACTTTTGACTCGAATAAAATCGCGGGCCCTATTAGATATAAAATTGAAACTAATTCTGAGACCTACAGAATAAGTTTTGAGTCCAAAAAACATGGAATGTGTAGTTCTGAATTTGTTGAACCGATGGATCGTGGCACATGCAAGTCAACTTACATAGGTCATAACTTTTGACATGGGTGGAACCACGTGTCCCGTAAGATATCAAATCGAAGCTTATTCAAGGTGCAATACGGTTTACCCACCACAGCCTAGTTTCAAGTCCAAAAAACATTGACTGTGTAGTTTAGGATTTGCGGAACTGATGAATCTCGGCATGCGCAGGTCAATTTTCATAGAGAAAAACTTTTGTCATGGGTGGAACCACATGGCCTGTAAGATATCAAGTTGAAGCTTATTCAGAGACCGACAAGTAGGATAGCTTTTACGTATCGTAGTCTATATGTTTTTGACTTGAAAGTAGGCTATGATGGGTAAACCCTATCCCACCTTGAATAAGATTCGATTTGATATCTTATGGGCCACATGGTTCCACCCATGTCAAAATTTATGCACCATGGAAGTTGACCTGTGTGTGCCACTATCCGTTTGTTGCAAAAATTCTAAAGTTGCACAGTCTATGTTTTTTTGACTTGAAACTAGGTTGTGACGGGTAAACCCTTCGCATCTTTAAGAAGCTTCGATTAGATATCATACGGGCCAATTGGTTCCACCCATGTCAAAAGTTATATCCTATGGAAGTTGAACTGCGCGTGCCACGATCCGTTTGTTGCAGAAATTCTAAAGTTGACCAGTCTATGTTTTTTGGACTTGAAACTAGGTTGTGATGGGTAAATCCTGGTGCACCTTGAATAAGCTTCAATTTGATATGATACGGGCCATATCAAAAGGTATGCTCTATAGAACTTGACCTGCGCGTGCACAGCCCATCTTTTTTCAACGTAAAACTGGGCTACGACGGCGGAACCCCATCGCCCCTGTAGGTCTTAGAATAAGCTTCGATTTGACATCTAACGGGCCATGTAGTTCCACCTCAGTNAAGTCAACTTACATAGGTCATAACTTTTGACATGGGTGGAACCACGTGTCCCGTAAGATATCAAATCGAAGCTTATTCAAGGTGCAATACGGTTTACCCACCACAGCCTAGTTTCAAGTCCAAAAAACATTGACTGTGTAGTTTAGGATTTGCGGAACCGATGAATCTCGGCATGCGCAGGTCAATTTTCATAGAGCAAAACTTTTGTCATGGGCGCAAGTTGACTTGTGCATGCCATGATCCACCTGTTCTAGATTTAAAGCTGCACAGTCTGGGTTCTTTAGATTCAAAACTAGGCTGTGATGGGTAAAACCTATCATACTTGTTGGTATCTAAAAAAGATTTAATTTGATATCTTACGGAGCATATGGTCCTACCCATGTCATGTGTCATGCCCTACGGAAGTTGGCATGCGTGTACCATGATCAGTCTATTCTGGAAATTCTAAACTTGGTTCCACACGGTCTTTCAATTTTTGACTCAAACTTGGCTATGTTGGGTAAACCCTATCGCACAAATAGGAATCTGAATAAGATCGATTTGATATCTTACGAGCCACATGGTTCCACCAGAGTGAAAAGTTATGCCTTACGGAAGGTTACATGCACGTGCCACGATCCGTCTGTTCCATAAATTCTAAACTAGTACAGCTGCGTTTTTCAACATGAAAGGAGATTGTCATCCATAAAACCTGTCTTACTTATAGGTCTCTGAATAAGCTTCAATTTGATATCTTACAGGCCAGGTGATTCCACACATGTCAAAAGTTATGCCCTACAGAAGTTGACCTGCGCGAGCCACGATCCATTTGTTGCAGAAATTCTAAAGCTGTAGAGTCTATGTTCTTTGGACTTGAAATTTGGATGTGATGGGTAAAGCCTATCGCACATTGAGTAACCTTCGATATTATATCTTACGGGCCACGTGGTTCCACCTATGTCAAGCTATGCCCTACAGAAGTTGAACTACGCGTGCCACGATCAATTTGTTCTTGAAATTCTAAAACTGCACAATCTATGTTTTTTGGACTTGGAACTAGGCTGTCATGGGTAAACCTTATCGCGCCTTATGTAAGCTTCGATTTTACAGGCCATGTGGTTTCTCACATGTCAGAAGTTATGCCCTATGGAAGTTAACTTGCGCGTGCCACAATCCATTTGGTGCAGAAATTCTGGAGCTGCACAGTCTATGTTTTTCAGACTTGAAACTAGGATGTGGTTGGTAAATCCAGTTGCACCTTCAATTTGGTATCATACGGGCAATGTGGTTCCACCCATGTCAAAAGTTATGCCCTATGGAAATTGACCTGCACATGCCACGATCCATCGGTTCCACAAATCCTAAACTACACAGTCAATGTTTTTTGGAATCAAAACTAGGCTATGATAGGTAAACCCTGTCGCATTTGTTGGTCTCAGAATAAGTTTGATTTTCTATCTAACGGGCCACGTGGTTCCACCCGAGTCAAAAGTTATGCCCTAGGGAAATTCACTTGCGCGTGCCACTAATTACATGTTCCAAAATTTTTAAAGCTGCACAGTCTGTGTTCTTTGGATTCAAAACTGGGCAGTGAAGAGTAAACCCAGTCGCACCTATAGGTCTATAATGAAGCATCAATTTAATATCTAATGGGGGACGTGGTTCCACCCATGTCAAATGTTATGCCCTACGGAAGTTGGAAAGCGTGTGCCAGGATCCGTCTGTTCCGTAAATTCTAAAGTTGCACGGTCTTTGAAACTTGTCTACGATGGGTAAACCCTATCGCATCATGAGGACTTTGAATAAGATCGATTTGACATCTCATGGGCAACGTCATTCCACCAGAGTGAAAAGTTATGCCTTATGAAAGTTGACATGCGCGTGCCACGATCTGTCTGTTCAAGAAATTCTAAAGTTGTACAGTCTGTGTTTTTTACACATGAAACAAGACTGTGATTCATAAAACCTATCGTTCTTGTTAGTCTCTAAATAAGCTTCAATTTGATATCTTACGGGGTACATGGTCCACCCCATCTCAAATGTTATGCCCTACGGAAGTTGGCATGCGCAGGCCACGATCTGTCTATTCCGAAAATTCTAAAGTTGCACGGTCTTTGAATTTTAGACTCAAAACTTGGATACGATTGGTAAACCCCGTCGCACCAGTAGGACTCTGAATAGGATAGATATTATATCTTACGGGCCACTTGGTTCCACCAGAGTGAGAAGTTATGCCTTACAGAAGTTGACATGCACGTGCCACAATCCGTCTGTCTAAAAATTCTATAGTCGTACAGTCTGTGTTTTTTACACACAAAACAAGACTACAATACGTAAAAACTGTCATAGGTCTCTGAATAAGCTTCAATTTGATTTCTTACGGGCCACGTGGTTCCACCTAAGTCAAAAGTTATGCCCTAAAGAAGTTGAACTACGCGTCCCATGATCAATTTGTTGCAGAAATTTTAAAGCTGCACAGTCTATGTTTTTTGGACTTGGAACTAGGCTGTCATGGGTAAACCCCATCACACATTATGTAAGGTTAGATTTGATATCTTACCGGCGATGTGGTTCCACCTTTGTCAAAAGTTATGACCTATAGAAGTTGACCTGCGCGTGCCACGATCCATTTGTTACAGAAATTCTAAAGCTACATAGTCTATCTTTTTCGGACTTGAAACTAGGCTATGTCGGGTAAAACTTGTCGCAGCTTGAGTAAGCTTTGATTTGATATCTTATGGGCCATGTGGCTCCTCCCATGTATAAACCTATGCCCTATGGAACTTGACCTATGCGTGCCACGATCCATTTGTTGCAGAAATTCTAAAACTTCACAGTATATGATCTAGGACTTGAAACTATGTTATGATAAGTAAACCCTGTTGCACCTTGAATAAGCTTTGATTTGATATCTTACGGGTCACGTGATTCCACCCATGTCAAATGTTATGCAATATAGAATTTGGCATGCGCTTGCCACGATCTATCTATTCTAGAAATTCTAAGGTTACAATGTCTTTGAATTTTAGACTCAAAACTTGGCTACGATGGGTAAACCCTGTCTGACTAGTAGAACACTGAATAAGATAGATTTGATATGTTACGGGCCACGTGGTTCGACCAGAGTGAGAAGTTATGCCTTACGGAAGTTGACATGCACGTGCCACGATCCGTCTGTTCTAAAAATTCTAGAGTTATACAGTCTGAGTTTTTTACACACGAAACTAGCCTAAGATGCATCAAAACTATTGTACTTGTAGGTCTCTAAATAAGCTTCAATTTGATATCTTACGGGCCACGTGTTTCCACCCATGTCAAAAGTTATGCCCTACAGAAATTGAAATGTGCATGCCACGATCAATATTTTGCAGAAATTTTAAAGCTGCACAATCTACATTTTTTGGACTTAGAACTAGCCTATAATGGGTAAACCCTGTTGCGCCTTGAGTGAGCTTCGATTTGATATCTTACGGGCCACGTGGTTCCACCCATGTCAAAGGTTATGCCATACAGAAGTTGACATGCAAGTGCCACGATCCACTTATCATAGAAATTCTAAAGCTGTACAGTCTTTGTTTTTCAGACATGAAAGTATACTGTGAGGGGCAAAACCTGGCGCAACTTGAGTAAGCTTCGATTTGATATCTTACGCGCCACGTGGTTCCACCCATGTAAATAGTTATGCCCAATGCAAGTTGACCTGCGCGTTCCACGATATATTTTTTTGTAGAAATTCTAAAACTACACAGTCTACCATGTGAAAAGTTGTGCCCTATGAAAGTTGACCTGCGCGTACTACGATCCATTGGTTCCACAAATTCTAAACTGCACAGTCCACGTTTATTGGGCTCAGAACAGGGCTACAACTGGTAAACCCTATCGCACCTGTAGGTCTCAGAATAGGCTTCAATTTGAAATGTAACAGCCCCGAGTCAAAAGTTATGGCCTACGGAAGTTGACTTGCTTGTGCCACGATCCACCTGTTCCTGAAATTTTAAAGTTAGACCGTCCTTGAATTTGGATTCAAAACATGGCTACAATGGGTAAACCTTGTCGCACCAGTAGGGATCTGATTAAGATCGATTTGATATCTGACATGCCACGTGATTCTACCAAAGTGAAAAGTTATGCCTTACAGAAGTTGACATGCGCGCGCAACAATTTGCCAATTTCAGAAATTTTAATGTTGTACATTCTCTATTTTTTACACAAAAGACTAGACCGTGATGCATAAAACCTTTCGTATTTGTCGTTGTCTGAATAAGCTTCAATTTGATATCTTACGGGCCACGTGGTTCCACCCACGTCAAAAGTCATGCCCTACAGAAGTTGACCTGCGTGTGCCTCGATCTCTTTGTTGTAGAAATTCTAATGCTGCAATGTCTATATGCTTTTGGACTTGAAAGTAAGCTATGATGGGTAAACTCTGTCCCACCTTGAATAAGATTCGATTTGATATCTTATGGGCCACATGGTTGCACCCATGTCAAAAGTTATGCACTATGGAAGTTGACATGTGCGTGCCATGATCCGTTTGTTGCGGAACTTCTAAAGCTGCACAATCTATGTTTTTTTTATAGAAACTCGGTTGTGACGGGTAACCCCTTTGCACCTTTAAGAAGCTTCGATTAGATATCATTTGACATCTAACGGGCCATGTGGTTCCACCTCAGTCAAAGGTTATGCCCTACGCAAATTGTCTTGTGCACGCCATGATCCACCTGTTATAGAAATTTTAAACCTGCACAATCTGTGTTCTTTAGATTCGAAACTGGGTTGTGATGGGTAAAACCTATCGCACTTGTCGGTCTCTGAAAAATATTTAATTTGATATCTTACAGAGCATGTGGTCCCACCCATGTCAAGTGTCATGCCCAACAAAAGTTGGCATGCGTATGCCATGATCAGTCTATTCTGGAAATTCTAAACTTACACGGTCTTTCAATTTTGGACTCAAACTTGGCTATGTTGGGTAAACCCTATTACACAAATAGGACCCCGAATAAGATCGATATGATATCTTACGGGCCACGTGGTTCCACCAGAGTGAAAAGTTATGCCATACGGAAGTTCACATGCACGTGCCACGATCCGTCTGTTCCAGAAATTCTAAACTAGTACAGCTGTGTTTTTCCACACGAAACGAGATTGTCATCCTTAAAACCTGTCTTACTTCTAGGTCTTTGAATAAGCTTCAATTTGATATCTTACGGGCCAGGTGGTTCCACCCATGTCAAAAGTTATGCCCTACAGAAGTTGACATGCGCGTGCCATGATCCATTTGTTGCAGAAAATCTAAAGCTGCAGAGTCTTTGTTTTTTAGACTTGAAACTTGGCTGCGATGGGTAAACCCTGTCACACCTTGAGTAACCTTCAATTTTATATCTTACGGGCCACGTGGTTCCACCCATGCCAAGCTATGCCCTTCAGAAGTTGAACTACGCGTGCCACGATCAATTTGTTGTTGAAATTCTAAAGCTACACAGTCTATGTTTTTTGGACTTGGAACTAGGCTGTCATGGGTAAAACCTATCGCGCCTTATGTAAGCTTCGATTTTATATCCTACGGGCCATGTGGTTCCTCACATGTCAGAAGTTATGCCCTATGGAAGTTAACCTGCGCGTGCCATGATCCATTTGGTGCAGAAATTCTGGAGCTGCACAGTCTATTTTTTTGGACTTGAAACTAGGATGTGATTGGTAAATCTAGTTGCACCTTGAATAAGCTTCGATTTGGTATCATACGGGCCATGTGGTTCCATCCATGTCAAAATTTATGCCAAATGGAAGTTGACCTGCGCGTGCCACGATCCATCGGTTCTACAAATTCTAAACTAGTCCATGTTTTTTGGACTCAAAGCTGGGCTGCGGATGGGTAAATCTTGTCGTACTAGTAGGTCTCAAACTAAGCTTCGATTTGATATCTAATGGGCCATGTGGTTACACCCGAGTCAAAAGTTATGCCCTACAGAAGTGGAATTGTGCGTGCCATGATCTACTTGTTCCAGAAATTTGAAAGCCGCGCAGTATGTGTTCTTTGGATTCGATACTAGGCTATGACGCGTGAACATTGTCGCACCTATAGGTCTCTGATGAAGCGGCGATTTGATATCTTACGGGCCACGTGGTTCCACCCATGTCAAAAGCCATGCCCTACAGAAGTTGACCTGCGTGTGCCACGATCCATTTGTTGCAGAAATTCTAAAGCTACACAGTCTATGTTTTTGGGCTTGAAATTAGGCTGTGACGGGTAAAGCCTGCCCCAGCTTGAATAAGCTTCGATTTGATGTCTTACGGGCCACATGGTTCCACCTATGACAAAAGTTATGTTCTACGAAAGTTGACATGCGCGTGCCACGATCCGTTTGTTGCAGAAGTTCTAATGCGGCAAAGTCCATGTTTTTGGGACTTGAAACTAGGCTGTGATGGGTCAACTCAGTCGCACCTTGAATATGCTTGGATTTGATATCTTATGGTTCCACCCTAAAATTCTAAAGCTGCACGGTATTTCAATTTTAGACTCAAAACTTGGCTACGATGGGTAAACCATGTCACACCAGTGAGACTCTGAATAAGATCGATTTGATATCTTATGGGCCGCGTGGTTCCACCAGAGTGAAAAGTTATGCCTTACAGAAGTAGACATGCGCGTGCCACAATCCATCTGTTCCAGACATTCTAAAGTTGTACAATCTGTATTTTTTACACATGAAACAAACTGTGATGTGTAAAATTTATCGTACTTGTCGGTCTTTGAATAAGCTTCAATTTTATATCTTACGGGACACGTGGTTCCACCTATGTTAAAAGTTATGCCCTACAGAAGTTGACCTGCGCGTGCCACGATCTGCTTTTTGCAAAAATNTTTTCTTTCTTCAACACTCCCCCTCAAGTTGGGTTCGTATAGGTTGATCGAACCTAACTTGTCAAGTATTTTTGGAGGTTATTTTTGTCAAGGGCTTTGGTGAAGATGTCGGCTAGCTGGTCTTCACTACGTACAAAGGGAATGGTGATTTCTCCAGACTGTACTTTCACTCTTATGAAATGACAGTCCACTTCAATATGTTTGGTTCTCTCGTGAAAAACGGGGTTCATTGCAATATGACGTGCTGCTTGGTTGTCACAGTGCATCTCTATCGGTTTTATTATCTCAACCTTCATGTCTTGAAGGAGATGTCTAATCCATGTGAGTTCACTAGCAGTGGAGGCCATGGCTCTGTATTCTGCCTACGCACTTGACCTTGCTACAACAGTTTATTTCTTGCTCTTCCAAGTCACTAGGTTCCCACCTACAAAGACACAAAAGCCAGTTGTAGATTTTCTATCGTAACTACCTGCCCAGTCAGCGTCAGTGTATCCAACAACGGAGTTTGCCCCAGTTTTCTTCATCCATATCCCTTGGCCGGGTGTTCCTTTAAGGTATCTGAGTATCCTTTCTGCGGCTGCCTGATGATTTGTGCAGGGTGCGTGCATGAATTGACTGATAACGCTAACTGCAAAAGTGATATCTGATCTTGTGACCGTTAGATAAATTAGTTTTCCTACTAGTCTCTGATATTGGCCTATATCAGTTATTGGTTTGCTATCATTCAGTCTTATTTTCGTGTTGGTTTCCATTGGTGTGCAAGCAGGTTTTGCCCCTATCATGCCTATTTCTTTTAACAGGTCTAAGATATATTTTCTTTGAGATAGAAATAATCCCTTCTTCGAGTGAGCTATTTCTATCCCTAGGAAGTACTTCAGTTTTCCTAGATCTTTAATATCAAAATCTCCTTTTAGAAATTCTTGAACACTCCATATTTCATCGTGGTTATTTCCGGTGATGATAATGTCATCTACGTAGACTAAAATGATGGTGGTGGAGTTGTTCGTGTGTTTGACAAACATAGATGAGTCATCAGTACTTTTGACGAAGTTAATCTTTAAAAGAGACAGGCTTAATTTTCCATACCATGCACTTGGTGACTGTTTCAGGCCGTAGATAGCCTTCTTTAATCTACATACCAGAGATGGGTGCGTTACTTTCTCGTGTCCTGGAGGTAGGGACATATATACTTCTTCTTCCAGATTTCCTTGGAGAAATGCATTTTTTACATCCATTTGATATAGTTCCCAGCTGAGGTTGGTGGCAACAGATAGTAGCACTCAGATTGTGTTCATTTTTGCTACTGGAGCGAACGTCTCCGGATAATCCACTCCTTATGTCTGAGTAAAGCCTTTGGCAACTAATCGGGCTTTATATCTCTCGATAGTGTCGTTGCTGTTGTATTTGGTCTTGTAGACCCATTTACATCCTATGGGTTTCTTCCCGTTGGGTAGTGGGATTATGTCCCAAGTTTCATTTTTTTCCAAGGCTAGGAGTTCTTCATTCATCGC